>CM039513.1:14799821-15044821 GCA_022432975.1 Begonia masoniana
ATCAAGGCAAGCATTATGATACTCTAATTGTCTTAGTGAGTCGTGGCAACGGCATCTGTCCCAACGATGTGCTTCTATAGTTCGCCATGCTCTGATACCAATTTGATAACAATAATGGAGTGTTTGTTTGAAAAGAGAAAAAGAAGGACACTACTCTAAAACTTCTCAAATATATTTCTATGTCTTGTCTTCCCTCTTATTTGACAATGAAACATATTACACTATTTATAGAGTCATGCTTGATTCTTTACATTTATAACATAAACATAATTAAAGACTAGAAATATAAAACATCACATTTATTCCTAACATTTATTCCTAACCTTTCAATACTAAAATGGTCATAACTTCTTCTAGAGAACTTCAAACGACTTAAAAACTTAAATAATTGAAAAGTAAACATCTAGGACTTCAAATCCATAGGTCATACGTTAAAAATGAATAATGTTCGGTCCTTCAAATCTTTGTTTGAAACAGTCCCTACGAAACTATTGTTTGAGTTTAATTCTCAACAAATGGTTTAGAAAGAGAGAAGAAGAAAAAATAGGTTAAAATAACATTTTATTTTACTTCTTATTCTCGTTCTAATATTATTAGCAGACACTAACTAGGATTATATAACTAAAACTAATCACTGTACGTAAATATGTTAAACACTCGGTTTAAAACATGATTTCACAACACAACACGCAATTGCAACCTTCTAAATATCTACCATGCGACTCATAATACCTAATTTTTTTATTAGTTTCAGAATAAAAAAAGGAGACCGCAATGTTGAGTGGGGGGTCAAAACGATGAATGTAGAACGCAGTAAACTATTAGATATGTCTTCTTATTCTTGCATTCTATATTGCATGAAATGCTGCGCCTTGGACTATGCTTTGAGTTAGTTTCGAAATCAACAAGACACAAAAGTGCAATGAATTTCACTGAAAAGCCTATTTTTCGAAAGTGTACGATTATTTTTCCAAAAACAAGAATACAAATTGAGAAATTGTAATTTCTTGATGTCCACTAAACATTATTAGATTTATCTTCGAGGACAAATCAAAAGAGTTTTGTTCGTAGGTTTCATAAAGAATTTGTATTTTTTACGAATAGAATCATATTTACTAATTATTGTGTTCTACTTTTTCTAACAACGACGTGAGATTGCACAACTTTATTTTCTTTTGGATCACTTTGTAGCACCTGGTTCTATCGAACCAGCCTTTTATTATTAAAGTAATACACTTGACTAGGTAATGAATTAAATAAGGTTATTGAACAACTTGTTAAGGGTATTAGAGTAATTTACAATGTTCAAAAGTTGGGTAACGTATTTAAGGATAAGGGTTGGGTTTATTGCACTGTAGCCGCCACTCCCCTCTCATACTCTTCTCTTCGGAAACTTTCAGCTCAAGCAGCCGAGCTCTCTAGGCGATTCTCCTCGCTCGGTTCTCCTTCGACTTAGGTAAGTTTCTTTTCCTTATTTCTCTTGTGGTATAGTGGTGAAATGCCTGGAGGATTGCAATGTGAGGATTTTGAGGATGCTGAGATTGAGTGTAGATTCGGGTTTTAGCGATAAGTAGGAATGCTCGGGTAGTAGAGTTTCTAACTAGATTTCTCGAACCGCTGTTTGATATTTTGAAAGGTTTAGTGAAGCCTTGATTTATATTCTGTATGAACTTAGGTGAACAGACCTCCGAAGTAGCTAGCAACCAGACAGATTTCCAGGAGCCAGGTAAGTAAAGTATTGCTTGTGCCTTCGGGCCTACATCACAAAACAGTAGGTTTATGTATGCTTGAATGTTTCTATTGTCCATGCATCATGTTTTGTTAAAAGTTACGAAAATGAATTTCATGTAAGGAATGGTAAGGTATGAACTGTATGCGACAGACAAGCTATTAAGGGAACTAATCCACCCCTTAACTTATGAAGGGATTTAGACATTGGGAGAATTGATCCCACTCCCAAGGGAACCATGGGATCAGATCAAGTGTTAAAGGAATTCATCTGCCCCTTAATTAAGTAGGAGGATGTAGACATTGGGAGAATTGATCCCACTCCCAAGGGAACTATGGGATCAGATCATGTTATGAACGAATGCGTATGCCACTGAGATGAGAAAAATAGAAACTGCATATTTAGGAGTTTAAGTTCAGCATTTTACTTCATTCATACACTGCTTTACTTACTTAGCATTAGGCTAACAGATGAGTTTTGTGATGTAGGTGAAGAAGTGTTAGCAGGTGTGTCTCCTGATCGTGTTGAGGAATAGTGGACGTTGGAGGAGTGCATTCAGGCTTCGGCATGGTAACTGATGGGGCGGTTTAGCATGTTGTCTACAGATGTGGAGGTTTAGTGGATAATGATTTAATCGAGTATATGAAGTTTTTTTTTAGTAAATGAGATTACAGCTATTTGACTTTGTTTTCGAGAATTTCTGATTTTCATGTTTTTACTGATTTTGATCAATACAATGACTTGGAGTGTTATGAATGGATTTTTGGTAAAATGTTTTAAGTCTGTTAGATAGTCGAAGTTTTCTCGGGTTATAGACAGGTTGTTTAGTCCATTGGTAGGAATTGAATAATTTTTGTATCAGTGGATATGTGTAGAGGTTTATTGCGTTCTGTGGAAGGAAATCGTGTTGATGTCTATCGGAAGAAAGAAGTCTATCGGTAGATGTGGTGTGTCAGTCTGTCGGAAGATGAAAGTCTATCGGCAAATGCCTTAAGGAGTCGTGTGAGAAGCACGTGTCGGCAGGTGTAGTCTGAGAGAGTTAAGGGGATTTGTCGTTTAGCGAATCGGAAGATGTAGAGTAATCTGTTTGTCGTTTAGTGAATCGGAAGATGTAGAGTAATCTGTTTGTCGTTTAGTGAATCGGAAGATGTAGTGTATGTTTTAATTCTATCGGAAGGAGTCATATTGTTGTTATCGGAAGATGTCGTGTGTTTATCTATTGAGAGATGAAATTGCGCTGACTTCATCGGCAGATGAAGTTATGTTGACTTCATCGGCAGATGAAGTGGTGTATGAAGCTCTCACGATTTCATCGGCAGATGAAGTTGTGGGTGAAGTCGTGTAGACGTCATCGGCAGAAGCCTTTGGTTTTCTACTTCTGCTTCTTCTGTTGACTTTGTCGTCGGCAGATGAATTCGACTTTTATAATTCCTTGAGTAGTCTATCACTTAAAACCTTAATTCTTTTGACCGGACACTTGAAATATTTCCATTAATCTTTCCAACAATATTTTCACCGCTGGTTTAACCCCATTGTAGTTTTAAATAATTTTTCCGCTGCAAAGTTTTCAAATGTTTTGAACGTTTAGTAAACGTCAAATTTTGTATGTCGAATGAAGTTTTAAATTTATTTGAAATTTCTTAGTCATGGTCAAGTAATGAGTAGCGAACCGGGTTCAGATAACTCGGGGCGTTACACACTTTCCCTCGTAAGAGTGACATGTACAAAAAAGTAGGAGTGAGCAAAAACCGGATTGGATCGAAGAACCGGATTGGAACCGAAAATTTGGTTTTGTTTTGGTCGGTTTTGCAACTAAAATAATCAAAATTCGGTTTTTTTTAAGTAGAACCGAAAAATTCGGTTCGATTTTCGGGTTTGATGCAAAACCGAAAAAACCTAGAACCGGAATTAATCATATCGCTCTGCGCCTCTACCTCTCGCTTCGCTCGACGCTCAGTTCGCTCCTTCACTCTTCAGAAACCAGATCGATCGACAGTCGAAAGGCGAAACCTTACGCCTGTCACCGCGCCCAGCCCAGTCACTCTCTGTCACTCTCTCCTCTTATTTCGTAGTTCGTAGTCGTCCGACGCCGAACCACTCTCTCTGCTCGCCAGTTCAGTATCTTCTTCGACTACATCCAGATCTCGTGTTTGTGACGACGAGAAGAGGAGTGAAATATGGGTTGTAGACCTTCTTTGGCCTCGCCTATTTTCACAGCCATAAGTTAAGTTCTTGCTTCCTCCTGTCTTTTGTGTTTCTGCGTTTTCGCTTTCGTTTCGACTTCTTGTGGGAGTTACTCTGGTGAAAACTTCTCCTGTTGCTGTAGGAATTTTTTTTTCTATTTTTAGGATTTCTGCGACAAATCCATTTCTTTTGGCTGAGTTTGTTTGATTGATTCTGTGTGAATCTTCAAATTTGATTTGGGTGTTTCAGATCTCATGTTTCTCTCGTGTTGCCATGTCTTTTGAATCGATGATTTTAGATTTTCTATGACGTACAGATTGAATTCAGAGGGGGATGAAGGTTTTTTTTTCTGCTCTACTTTCTTAAAACTGTCATAATTGATGTTTGTGTGCAGTGTGCATTAGTTGTGTGCAGATTGGAATTTAAAAAATAAAATTAAGTGGAAAAACCAGAACCGGAACCGAAATTCGGATCTGGTTCTGGTATGGTCCTTAAAAAAAATTAAAACTAGTCCCAGTCTTAAAAATTAAAAACTGAATTTTATTATTCTGGTTCCAATCCCCCTTAAAACCGGACCGGACCCATTTTTGCTCACCCCTACAAAAAAGTAAAGCACAGAGCGATGGAGATGTGAGTGGTTGAACTTTAGTAAGATGATGAGGAGAGAAAGATTCCAACTTGGATGTTTGTAAAATGAAGCGCACCAATGGCTTGGCTACCCACAAAACACACAATAAACCTTCCTTAAAATAACGACATTTGATTTCCTCTTTTAACATCTTATGTTTGGTCTCCCAATTCCTCATTAATTTCTTTTTCTTTATGTCCTTTTTAACTAGGGGTGACTCCGGTCCAGTTTCGTCTGGTTTCACACTATAACCGTCGTACACGGTTCCATAGTACTGGAAATGGAACTGGAACAGGAACCTAACCATGTTGGTTCAGTCTCGGCTCAGTTCAGGTTTCAAATTTTAAAAAAGAAATTAAAAAAATTATTAACATTTTTTATTGTTAATCTATCAGGTTTTAAGAGTTTGTGTCGGGTTTGAGGCCTGTCAGGTTGGGTCAATTTTTTTACAATTTTGGGTCTGTTTTAAACAGCTTTCAGGTAAAAAATTTGACTTATGGTTGGGTTTGATTTTCACGATTTTTGACCCTCAAAACAGTGGATCAGACCGAGAACTGCGAGTCTTGAGAATTTAGAACCAGAACCGATTCTTTTGGTGGGCAAAACCGTGCCGAACTGGGATCAAGACTGCAGTTCCGGTTCAATTTTGTCCACCCATATTTTTAACTTTCAACTCGGGTGGGGTTTTAGGTGAATTTTAATAATTATAAGAACAAAAATAACACTACGCAAATTTAATCTCGTCTTTTGTTATCATAATTATCTTAAATTTGGAAGTGATGGTGGGTGTTATTGGTTTGATACTGGCATCTCCACAACCCTCCGCTCAAAAGAATGGCATCTCTCTCGCTCTTTCTAATTTATAACCATCTCTTTGACTAGCAGTCAATAATTCTTTATTTCTCAAGCGTTGAAAATGGAATCCATCTGCTAACGCCTACACTTTTTGGCCCCCACCCCCCTACGCCCACCCACTAATCACTTCCCAAATTGCCATACCAAGTACATTTTCTAGGGTGCTGAAATCAATTCATCAGCGGCCGAACAGATTTGTTGTTCAGTCAAATGGTCGATCACAATATTAAACCTCTGACTGTTGGTTTATATCTAGAGATCATACGGCGGCGATGTTAAGATCATTACCAAAATTACAGTAAAAAATCAATTCTGATAGCAGCAGCCATGTCAGTCTGTTTGGCCTGTCTGGAACTCTGAAACGTCCCAACTAAAAACCAACGAAAGGCAACGTTTTCTTGTTTCCCACCTCTTCGAATCAGTCACCGGAAATCGGCGATCGGCGATCGGGGAACATCTCTCGTCCGCCGGCTGGGAAGTGCTGGATTGTATCAAGGGTAATTCTTGATTCGGAGATGATGGGAGCTGAAGAAATGAGATAACAAGATGAAGAATCGAAGCTAATGCGAAAAAAAGGGGATGGACGAAGTGCCTGGATCATTGGGTACAAGCGCCAGCTTCTTCTGAGATTAGGACAGACCATATTTTCATCTGCCTCCCTTCTCTTCATGTCCTTGGGTGTTGAGTTCTACACCTACACCGCTTTCTGGTAAACTTCAATTTTCCTTTTATGGCTATGCCTTCCATCTCTTACCAGTTCTATAATTGTTATTATCAGTATTTTTCGTTGGATTCTGCATCTCCAATGGTACATATGTTATTGCTTATGAATCTGACGACAATTTCTTGAAATTATTGGTTGGTTTCTCTAGAAATTTACGTTTATTTGCAGCTTGGAGAACTATGACAGGAATTCAATGAACTTTTGAAAGATGGTGAAATTATTGGAACTGCAATTCCCAGAACTCGCCTCAAAAATTTTTTGCCTGACCATCAAGTCAATTTTATAGAATTTACTTTTATAAAATTGTAATTGGTAAATCATCTTCACAAACCAAAAACAGAAGTTGATCGTGAATCAGATTCAGTTTTAACATACATTCATTTCTGAAAAATTACTTATTTTGGGTCATCTTTGTTTTGGATGTTGCTCATAGTTGCTCTCTTCAATCAATTTGTGGCAGCTACCTAGTTACGGTGATGGGTTTGGCTTATTCCACGGAGTTTTACTTTAGCAATAGTCGACGGCTACTCTGTTCTAGCAAAATGTCCCCTCCGGCGGCCCGGAATGCTCTTAATCATCGTCATCGGAGATTGGGTAACCACTTCATTCTCTGCTCTCTATAAGACAAACTTTTGCAAGAACTCATGAAAAAGTGTACAAAAAATTACAGGTCCACTCACTTCTCACACTAGCCGCAGCCTGTTCAACCGCGAGCGTTGTGGATCTCTTGCTTCACTCTGAAGGTTCATACTGTCCTCCTAAGTTTTGCAGTAGATATCAAATCTCTGCTGCAATGGCTTTCTTGTCTTGGTTTTTGTCACTGGCTTCTTCTCTTTTCAACCTTTGGTTACTTCCATCTCTTTAATTTTTCAAGCTCAGTACAGAATTCCTTGCCCTGTTCAGTTTCATCTCCAAATCAAGTTTTGTAGATTAAGAGATTGATTGTTTTGATACTGCTACAAAAGAGATAAGTCCACTAATGAAGCTATTTGTTTCTATTGATTTTGACCACATCTTCTGTACATAACTTTCATCTGATTTCAATGGATCCCTCGAGTCTTGTTAAATTGATTACATTCACCACTCATACAATAATTCCATTCCTTAAGTTTATCTCCGCTGCATGCATCTTGAGTATTCTCGAATTATATTTGTCATTCCCGCTGGGGACGATGATCAGTACTCGGTTCCTATCTCTTGGAATAGTTTTTTGGCAAATCATGTAACTCGTAGACTTTATCTATAGTTTGTGTACGAGGATGTAGTAAAATCAGTATATTAAATTAATCTATCCACATTCATGTTGATAACTTCCTTGTCATAGCCCCTCTATGAAATCCACAGATAATATCAGGTCGATTTTGATATGGCGTGGGAAGTGGATGCAAAAATCAAGTAAAGCTATGTTTTTCGTCTTGTTTCTAACACGAGTCGTATTCCACTATAAATCTACAAACTTGATGTTTTTTATCGAGCTCGAATTGGCCTCCTCAGCATAGTTCCCTAGTACCTATTCATCCTTCATCCAATCCTCTTATAAAATGGCAGATCAGCCTGATAGTGGTAGTAACATTCTCATGATGCGACTGGAAGGACCATCGAAAGTTTGCTAAAGAGAAAACAAAATCATGAAACTGTAGGCAATTTTGTAAAAAAAATTGACAATTTGCATGGAGGGGGATAAGAGAAAGTGTGATAATATTACCATGAAAGTCTATCTCGATATATTTTGTTTGCTCATAAAAACTGAATTACGTGTGATCTAAATGAGACTCTTGTTGATATAATATAAGGTAGTTGGTAAAAAAAAAAAATAACACTTATATCAACAAGTAGTTAGCTAATAGAAATTAAATTTAATTGTTTTGATGATGAGCATAATTAATTATAAGTTGATTATGATTTGATGATGTAGTTACGTATTTAGACGTAGGCAGTTTGGTCGAAACACGTTACAAATTTGTTTGCACTCTCTTGCCCTACTTTCTTTACTATTTAATTTACTTACATATTAGATTTAAGTTATCTAGTTAAGAGAGAAAAATAGAAAATTAGGGTACCAAAGAAAAGTACTTAGTTTGCGTGTAGGTTAGAAAATCTCCCTTCAATGATGATTGATATCTTGATAGTGGATGTTCGAGGTATATAATGAGATACTTCTGAAAGTTTACCTTCATCACTAAGAAGAAATTAAATGCCACATTTGAAGGTGATCAACATAATTATTGACATTGGCAATAGAGATAATGGCTCAAACCCTATTTTTGATGGGTTGAAACATAATCTATTGAGCATTAGTCAATTATGCAATAAAAAATACAAAGTTATACTTGAATTCAAAATTTACATGATTGAGGATAGTATAAATGGAAAAAAAAAAAAAATTATTTATTGAATATAGAAATAAAAATATGTGAATTATTGACTTATAATTAATCTTTTTTTGATGAAAAATGCTTTGGGACAAACTCTTCTCTTGATTGTTGGTCATGACATAGAAAACTAAGACATTTAGGGATAGATAAATTAGCTCAGAAATCTAGAAATAATCTAGTTAGTGGACTTTCAAAAATTTTATTTGAAAATATTAGAGTTTGTGACACTTGCCAAATGGAAAAACAAATAGAGAGTTCGTTTGCTTATAAGAATATTGTATCATCACCTAAATCCCTCCAATTACTCCATATGAACCTCTTCACCCCTTCCAAGACTGCTAGCATAGGAGGAAAATATTATGGCTATGATATCATAGATGACTTCTCCAGGTACACATGGATTTGGATTTTCTTGTTAAGGACATAAATCAAACTTTCTAAACCTTTTCTAATTTTAGGAAGAAAGTGCAAATAGGAAGGATCTTTCCATCATAGCAATATTAGTAATTATGGTGGAAAATTCAAAAATGAGAGTTTTGAATTTCTTTATCAAAAGCATAGCATAGAACATAATTTTTCTTCAGTGAGAACCCCAAACAAAATTTATTTATTGAGAGAAAAAATATATCCCTCCAAGAGTTAATTAGGACTATGCTTAATGAAAACAACCTTCTTAAATATTTTTGGACGAAAGTTGTTGCTACAACATGGTACGGCTTGAATCAAATATTCATCTGTCTTATCTTAGGAAGAACTTTCAACGTTAGCTATATTTTAGGTCCTTTGGTGGGTGCAAATATTTGATTCTTAACATAAATGACATTTTAAGTAAATTTGACTCCAAACAGACTGTGAGATTTTCTTAAGCTATTCTTCAAATAGTAAAGCAGGTGGAGTACTAAATTAGAGAACGTTATTTGTTGTAGAGTCGACGCATGTTATCTTTGATGAGACAATTTCACCTCGAAATGAAAAATGATTTAAAGGATCAGTTAGAGAAGGAGATTTCAATTGTAAACTTGGAGAAAATTAATTGTAAAGCTAGTTCATCTTAAGAAGCTCATCGCAATGATTTAGAAATAGTTCCTATAGAAGAAAATCAAGATGACTTACTCAAATATTTTAGATATGTTAAAGGTAATTCTATAACTGATATTCTAGGTGACCAATTCTTAGAGTTAAAACTAGATCTTCACTTAGAAACTATTGACCCAACTTTTCTTTTGTTTCTCAAATAGAGCCTAAATTCTTTGGATAAAACAAATATTTGAAGATTATGGTCAAAACTATATGAAACTCCTTATTAGGTGTGATATCTCTAGTGTCATAAATATCTCTAAAAATACTATCTAACATTCTTGAACAAAACACCTAGAAATTAGATATAATTTCATTCGAGTTCATTTAAAAAAAAAAAAAAGACATATATTTTGAGTATGTAAATTCTAATAAGCAATTACCCAATATATTTACTAAACAATTGGATGAGAAGACCTTCATTAATATTATGGGTCAATTGGGTCTTATTCGGCTTGATTTGGAAAAAAAAGAGTTAAAAATGAGGAGAATTTATTTTGAATGAATGAAGTCTAAGAATTTAAATGTGAAGGATGTCCTTCATCACCTCATCACTCATTGTCGGCTCTTGAAGAGAAATCAGATGTCTTAGCAGCATACTTTTGTTGTTTCAATAATAATATTGAGAAGCATCTTCAATATCAAGCCCCCTTATTAGTGTGCTTTTAAGCTGGAACTAAATCAAAATTTGACATTATTGTTCATCATCCTGAGAACTTTATAAATAGTAGTTGGAACCAAACATTTATTGTTGAGGTCAAACCTAATATTGGTCCTAATGTTTCTCCTACTTCTGATCTTGATCCTCCTATTGGTTTCTAGGCCCAACTTCATATTATTTTGATGTATTTTATGATATCTACTATCAAACTTGACTATATACTATGTTGATTCATAAGTTTGATGTTTCTTGACTATGTATTGCTCTAATACTTTTTGAACTAATGTTTATGCTCTGATGTTTTTTATTACTTGGTATACTATATACTTACTCTATGTCTCCCTTGTTTTTGCTATGATATTAAACCCTTTTTGATAATGATAAAGGAAGAGAGAATTTATATAAAAGAAAAAACAAGGAGGAGAAGAATATGGTATCAAAGTATACAAAAGGGGGAGAAGGAGATATATCTTAGATAAAGAAGTATAACGGGGGAGAAGGTCCTCAGTCCCTTTTACAAAGGGGGAGTTTGATTTAGTGCTCAATTTCTTGTGCAAAGGGTAAGAGAAATAATTTTTGTTAAACAAAGGCGGGGGAATGCTTTTGTTAACCAAAGAAAAATTCTCTACATGCATATACTAAGGGAGATTTATAAACAACTTAGAATATTTTATCATCATCAAAGAGCGGGAGATTATAGTTTAATAGAAATTACGATTAATTGTTTGATGATTAGCACAATTAATTGAATCATTTTTTTTAAATTGATTATGATTTGATGATGTATTTACGTATTTGGATATATTTAAGTTGAGTACGAGTACTCGTTGGTTATATTTAAGTTTGATGATGATGATTATTACTTGGATGATTTGATTATGAAGTATATAGCTTTGTTTTTATTGAAAATACCCTCGAAAATGAGTAGTTGAAGTTTTAATATGTTTGTTAAACCCATACAGTTAATGTTAAAGTTCATAATACTTTCACAATTTAAATCAAGAGATGTATTAGTGGTCGACCTACCCTAGTTGAGAAGTTGTCCTGAAAAAGTTAGGGGAGCAACGGACTTCTAAAAATCTGCTGAAGAGGTTGACCTTCCCCTTCATAGGTTGACTGGTGCGATGGACATGGCTAAACTGAGGGGTAGAGGTCAATTAATTTTTTTTCTTTGAATTCAAAACTAACTAGGCCTTACATAGGTTGGTCAGTGCAGTTTGAAAAATTACGATTAGTTCTGCAGTGTCACACAGGGTGTTACAGGGTGTTACGTGTGACACCGATAATAAATGCAATGATGGACAATATAAAAACGCGGAAATAAATGACACAGGAGGTTGGTAACGCAGTTCGGCAACCAGCCTACGTCTGCGGGGCCACGCCCAGATATAAAAACATTTCTTTGAGTTTACAAAATTACAAGACAATCAGACTTATACAAATAAATACTCCTTCTTATCTTTGTCGCCGCCTCTAGCTAACTTCCCCAAAGAAACTGTTTTTGCGAGATCCCCTCGACTTTAGAATGACCTCTCCCGAGATCTAGATAACAACAAGATCCCCTTGTTGTTGGTTCCTCCCGAAACCCGTGTTATGGCAAGATTCCCTCTCCCACGATCAAGAACAACAAGCTCCCCTTGTCTAAGAAACAGAACTCCTCTCGAGTTCGGATGCAGCCTCCTCCCGAGACTAAGCTTCAATGAAGAACAAATAATATTGCCTCCTGGGACACCAGATCGAAGTCCTCAGATGCAATACACAACACACTCGGTAGAACGATGAAATCCACAGATTAAGTCGAGTGTGTAAAACAATCACTAACTCAAACGCAGAAGCGATGAGAGTGAAAGAAAACCGACGGCACAAGAAACGAATAAAGCTTTTCCCACGAAAATCAAAACTCCTTCATCAATCGGTTTTCACAGAAAACGAAAACCTTAAATAGTCTTGGTAACTTCCATATCTTCAATTCGTTCAGTTACCAAATCGGATTTAACGCCGCATGAAATAAGGAAACACAATCTTAACAAATTCGGTTGTGTGACACCACGTGTGACACTTTAGGAAAGTTTCTATAACTACTCGGATATTCGCCCAAAAATTCAGGAAAGCATCCCATTAATCATGGGAACTCAGAGCCCAGAAAATCATGCCAAATCTATAGCAAATCGGCTTTCCAAATAAAACTTTTCTAAAAAACAAGTGCATATACCTTTTTCAATAACTTTCCAAATAATCATGTTTCCTTATTTTTCTCTTCCACAGAATCTTCATCATTGATATCAGGACGCCATCCAATAATCAGAATCGGCTATTTCTTGATCACCAAGAATTAAATCATCAAATTGGAAAATAATGAAATTAACATATTATCTCCATAAATATGTATATATATTGCCAAAAATACAATTGCCAACTCATATGCAAATCTTTGCATTTACAATCTCCCCCTTTGGCATTTTTTGGCAAAATCAATATAATCAATAATTTCAAGAACTCCCCCTGAAAATAACTCCCCCTGAATTGAGACTTCAATCATCATAAAACATATCACTCATAATATCATCATCAGAGAACAGAGCATATCACCATAAATCCAAAATACTCCCCCTTTTTGCCATAAAAAGACAAACATGTATATCAAAGAATATCAACCTCTATAAAAGCATCATAAGCACCAAATAATCACCATAGGGAGATAGCCAAAATCAGGAATATATAATATCCAGATAAGTACCAGAATTCGCCATATATAAGAGAGGAAAATGGGAGAACTAACCGTGTATACTTGCCATCTTCATGTGTCATAATTTGATCAAATAAAATCAAAAGATATTGAATTTCCAACTTTGAACAGCAAAGCCGCTATTGTCTTGTTAACACCAGTTCCATGAGAAGTCAGCATCTAGAATCTCATACTTATCCGTAAGTTGTGGAGCTGGAAAATCTTTTCCATGGGGCAAGATGCATCTGACACCCCCAGTGACACCGATTGAAACTCCTGAATTTTCAACAATTTTGGTCTCCTTAATCTGTTCCTTCACATTAGCAACTTTCTTTCTCTCAAAAATATCACCAGCAGCATCTTTAGCAGACATTTTTCTGACAAGGTCATCAAGTATCTAATAACAACTATCTTTACATTTTCTATCTTCGATTACCATTTCCTGATCATTCAAAAATTCCATCTCACCTTCAAGAAACTTGATAAAACAGGATAACAATGCAGAATCAGAAGCATTTGCAGAATTAGAAACATTGTCGAGAGCTGGAACACCCTCAGGAACACCATCCAAAACATTAACCAGATCACTTGCCAGAAGCTTGTAGCTATTCCTAATCTCCTCCATAAACCAGTATAATGAATCTTTGAAGAATAATTCAGATATCAGCAAGTTGGGAAATAAACCCAATATAATAACGATGCTCCAAACTTCATTGAAAATAGACTTCCAATATTTCATGAGAATAGTCAGAATTTAGCATGTCGCATACGGTGTTGCTCCACAGAATATCATAATATCCAGAATGATCACGTTCAGCAGAGGATGAGCAATACACAATAGATTGCCAAAAAAATACAAACAAACGCCTAATGCAAGTGGCGAATTTTTTTTTTTTAAATAAATAAAAGCAATAATCAGCTTACATAACACAGAGGCCTAGGGCAGACCTCAGCTCTTCAAATCGTACACCATCTAAAGCCTAGGTGAAAATATCGAAAATCTATTTTTCGGTCTTCATATGCTCCAAATTAATAACTTTGTTCTACATAAGAGATCGAATAAAATGGTGTCGTATATCAATATGTTTTGTCCGTGAATGCTAAACAGGATTTTTAGAAATATTGATAGCGCTCAAATTATCACAATAGAGGGTCATGACACCCTGTGTGACACCATAGTCTTTCATCATTTGTTTCATCCAAAGAACCTGCGTACAGCTGCTATATACTCTGCCTCGGCAGTAGATAGAGAAATAGAATTCTGTTTCTTGCTAAACCATGACACTAAGTTGTGTCTAACATAAAAACATCCACCCGAAGTGCTTTTTTGATCATCGGAGCTTCCTGCCCAATCAGCGTTACAATAACCCACCAGACTTGTATTAGAATCAAAAGAATACCAAATGCCATAATCAGTTGTTCCACTGACATATTTCAGAATTCGTTTAACCGACACTAGGTGTGACTCCTTCGGATTTGCTTGAAATCGAGCGCATAGACCCACGCTATAGCAAATATCTGGTTGGCTGGCAGTGAGATATAATAGGCTTCCAATCATGCTTCTGTATAAGTGCGGATCAACAGCAATTCCCTTTTCATTTTTAGATATTTTCTCGTGTGTCCCAAGGGGTGTTCTACGGGGGCGTGCATTCTCGAGCTTGAATTTTTTAAATAAAGTCTTGACATATTTGGCTTGAGAGATAAAAATACCATTTTTTTCTTGCTGAATTTGAAGCCCAAGAAAATACGTGAGTTCTCCAACCATACTCATCTCGAATTCACCGGTCATTTGATCAACAAACTCATCCACCATCGCTTGTGACACCGAGCCAAACACTATGTCGTCAACATATATTTGAGCAAGTAAAAACTAACCTTTGGCACGTCGAACGAAAAGGATTTTATCTACTCCCCCTCGCTCATATCCCTTGGTTAAAAAATATTGTGTGAGACGTTCATACCACGCACGAGGGGCTTGTTTGAGCCCATATAACGCCTTCTTCAACTTATAAACATACTCGAGATGATGAGGGTCTTCAAAACCCTTTGGTTGAGCAACATAAACTTCTTCATTTAGAAACCCATTGAGGAACGAACTCTTCACATCCATTTGATATAACTTGAACCGCATAACACAAGCAATAGACAATAAAAGCCGAATAGATTCAAGACGAGCAACGGGGGCGAATGTTTCATCAAAATCAATTCCTTAAATCTGAGAATACCCTTGAGCAACTAGCCGAGCTTTGTTGCAAGTAATGTTGCCATGCTCATCGGTTTTGTTCTTGTAAATCCACTTAGTACCAATAACGTTCACATCGGGAGGACATGGTACTAAGTCCCAAACTTGATTTCGGGAGAATTGGCTGAGTTCTTCTTGCATAGCTCCTATCCAGTACTCATCTAGCAATGCTTCTTTCACATTCTTTGGCTCGATCGTTGATGTAAAGCATGCCATTTGGATCATGTCTCGATAATTCACCCTCGGCTTATCTCTGGTTCGTATACCATCATTCATACCACCAATAATCTCATCTGTAGGATGATTCTTCTGAACACGTGTAGATGGTTGTCTGTGGCGTGTGATATCAGCTTCTACTTCATCAACAGTCTCTGTTTGATCTGGGACACCGCCTGAGACACCCTCTGTGACACCGGGTGGAACACTAGTGCCTTCATTATTTAAAATGTGGTATGCATCATCTTTTGGATTATGAGTTGTGTCTAGAAAGTCGTCCACTTGAACATTTGCAGATTCGATGACAGTTCGAGTTCTTTTATTGTAAACCCGATAGGCACGACTATTTGTAGCATAACCAAGAAAGATTGCTTCATCACTCTTGGGATCAAGTTTTCCCCTATGTTCCCTATCATTCAACACAAGGCAGAGGCTGCCAAATGGATGAAAATAATTAAGATTCGGAGTTTTACCTTTCCATATCTCATAGGGTGTCATAGAAGTTTTGCCGCGGAGATACACCCGATTAATGGTATAACAAGCTGTATTCATAGCCTCAGCCCAGAATTTTTGAGGAACATCTCTTTCATGTAGCATTACTCGAGTCATCTCTGCCAATGTACGATTCTTCCTTTCAACGACTCCGTTTTGTTGAGGAGTTTTTGGAGACGAGAATTCATGAGCAATTCCGAGATGCTTACAGAAATCCGAGAAGTCAGAATTTTCAAACTCTCTTCCATGGTCACTTCGGATACGTATAATCTTCATAATAACACAATCTTTTTTCCGTTGGAGACGAGTGCACATTGATTTGAAAACTTTAAACGTGTCGGACTTTTCTCTTAGAAACTCCACCCATGTATATCGTGAAAAATCATCAACAGTAATGAAGACATACCGTTTTCCGCCAATACTTTCAACAGGCATTGGCCCCATTAGATCCATGTGGAGCAGTTCAAGCACACGGGTAGTCGTGGATGACTGGGACATCGGGTGTGACACCTTGGTTTGCTTTCCGATTTGACATGGTCCGCATAATTTGTCTTCATCAAATTTTAATTCAGGAATTCCTCGGACAGCACCTTTAAAAATAAGCTTCTCCAGCATTCTGAAATTAACATGTCTCAACTTTCTATGCCATAAGATAGTGTCTTCCATACTCGACCGAAGGCAGGTAGACGAGGAATAAATAAGATAACAATTGTCCAATGATCTAACTCCTTCAATAACACAATTTTAATTTTGGTCGGACACAACACATCTTTCTCTCGTAAATTGTACATTCAGATCTTGATCACAAAGCTGGCTAATACTGATTAGGTTGGACTTCAAACCATTTACCAATAAAACATTACTCAACTTTGGTAAACTAGGAACATTCAACGTTCCCCTGCCAATGACATCCGATATGACACCGTTGCCGAATGTAACTTTTCCCACAGATTTAGGTACAATATCCTTCAAGTATCTCTCTTCACCTGTCATATGTCTAGAACAGCCACTATCAAAATACCATGCATTAGTTCCGATTGCCTTTAGTGAAAGATATGTAACATTACAATTCAAATTTGATTTCATCACCCATTTCTGATTCGGGAATCTGTAGGAAGAGGCATTTCTAACAGTACCCAATCTTAAGTCAGCAAGATAAGTAAAGCATTTAGGGCGAATATGACCTCGGCGTTGGCAATAATGACATACAGTGACATATTTGTTACCTTTACTGCTTGAGGCACGATAGAAGTTATAGGAATTTGATTTTCTGTTGGTTCTAGAAGTTCTGTTTGCAACTTGCTTCCCTTTGTAATCAAATCTCGGGGCTAACACTGGCTGTGACACCGGCTGTGACACTGGCTGTGACACCAAGCTTCCCTTTACGAACTTCATCACATAGCGGTTTTCCTTTACTGCTACAGTTTTTGAACCTGAACTTTCGCCTTTGAATCCCAATCCAAAATGATTTACGTTTGATTTGTCAATATTTAAAATATCATCTAGATCAGAAGAACCCGAATTCAGCATTTTGACATTCTTCTTCATGAGGCTTATCTCATTGGTTAGATCATTAGCTTCATCCTGACTTGCTTTCAGCTTTGTCTCCAAGTCATCAATAACATTCTGAAGATTGTTCTTCTTATCTTTCAAATTTTTAATCTGTGCGTGTAGAAGCTGATTTACTTTAACAAGTTCGGTCCATTTCTCATGCAGAAACTTATATTCTCCAATAAGATCTTCTTCTGTGACTGGTTCTTCGTCTTCATCGCTACTATTGGAAAAACCGTCTGTGACACCGCCTATAACACTGCCGTTTTCTTCATGTTCTATCTTTCCAGCAAGCGCCACATGATTGCTCTGAAATTCATCTTCGTTTTCTGACTCATCCTCACTCCAGGTTGCATTCAGAGAATTCTTCTTTTTCTTCAAGGTGTTAGCACATTCTGCCTGTAAATGCCCAAATTCATCACACTCTCTGCATTGAATGCCTTTGTTCTTGGATGGTTGATCAGACACATAATTTTCTTCTCTGTGTTTCTTGTTGCTTGAAGAACCATTTTTGAAGTGTGTGACACCCTGCTTGACACCGCGAGTATTCCTTCCAAATCTCTTCATAACTCTGCTGAAATTCTTCGAAATCAGGGCTAGAGATTCCTCCAAGTCATCCTCATCATGCTCGCTGTAATTTTGTACCTCTGATTTTAAAGCAACTCCCTTTGCTTTCTTTATTTCGGTGTCTCCTCCAAGATTCATTTCGAAAGTTCTGAGAGATCTCATCAACTCTTCTAACTTCATTTTAGACACATCTTTGGCTTCTTCTATGACAGTAACTTTATAAGCAAATCTTTGTGGCAAAGACCGTAGAGTTTTTCGCACAAGTTTTTCTTCGGAAATCATCTCACCAAGAGCAAAAGCTTCATTTGCAATGTCACATAGCTTGGCATTGAACTCGCCAATAGTCTCATCTTCCTGCATCTTTAAATTCTCAAATCGAGTGGTTAGCATTTGCATTTTAGACAACTTTACCGTAGATGCTCCTTCATAGGTGGTTTGAAGAATTTCCCATGCCCTTTTTGCAGATTCGCATGTGGAGATGAGTCTAAAATGAATTGGATCCACACCATTAAAAATAACATTTAAAGCCTTTGAATTGCTAAGAGCCAAAGCATCTTCATTTGAGTTCCAATCTTCTTCGGGTTTTGGAGATATAATACCTTCTGTATCGGTGTTTGTAGGGTGATTCCAACCTGTTAAAATAGATCTCCAAGCTTTCTCATCAATAGCTTTAATGAATGCCCTCATCCTTGCCTTCCAATAAGCATAATTACTCCCATCCAATAATGGTGGACGCATTGTAGAACCTTCTTCTTTCATAGAATCCATCGCACACGAACTATAATCTTGTCCCATTGATCTCTCTTAAGAAACAGAAGCGACCCGCTTTGATACTAATTGTAAAATTACGATTAATTCTGCGGTGTCACACAGGGTGTGACAGGGTGTTACGTGTGACACTGATGATAAATGCAATGATGGACAAAATAAAAACGCGGAAATAAATGACATAGGAGGTTGGTAACGCAGTTCGGCAACCAGCCTACGTCTGCGGGGCCACGCCCAGATATAAAAATATTTCTTTGAATTCACGAAATTACAAGACAATCGGACTTATGCAAATAAAGACTCCCTCTTATCTTTGTCACCGCCTCTAGCTAACTTCTCCAAGGAAACTGTTTTTGCGAGATCCCCTCGACTTTAGAATGACCTCTCTCGAGATCTAGATAACAACAAGATCCCCTTGTTGTTGGTTCCTCCCGAAACCCGTGTTATGGCAAGATCCCCTCGCCCACGATCAAGAACGACAAGCTCCCCTTGTCTAAGAAACAGAACTCTTCCCGAGTTCAGATGCAGCCTCCTCCCGAGACTGAGCTTCAATGAAGAACAAATAATATTGCCTCCTGGGACACCTCCTGGAACACCAGATCGAAGTCCTCGGATGCAATACACAACACACTCGGTAGAACGATGAAATCCACAGATTAAGTCGAGTGTGTAAACCAATCACTAACTCAAACGCAGAAGCGATGAGAGTGAAAGAAAACCGACGGCACAAGAAACGAATAAAGCTTTTCCCACGAAAATCAAAACTCTGTCATCAATCGGTTTTCACAGAAAACGAAAACCTTAAATAGTCTTGGTAACTTCCATATCTTCAATTCGTTCAGTTACCAAATCAGATTTAACGCCGCATGGAATAAGGAAACACAATCTTAACAAATTCGGTTGTGTGACACCACGTGTGACACTTTAGGAAAGTTTCTATAACTACTCAGATATTCACCCAAAAATTCAGGAAAGCATCCCATTAATCATGGGAACTCAGAGCCCAGCAAATCATGCCAAATCTACAGCAAATCGGCTTTCCAAATAAAACTTTTCCAAAAAACAAGTGCATATACCTTTTTCAATAATTTTCCAAATAATCATGTTTCCTTATTTTTCTCTTCCACATAATCTTCATCATTGATATCAGGACGCCATCCAATAATCAGAATCGGCTATTTTTTGATCACCAAGAATTAAATCATCAAATTGGAAAATAATGAAATTAACATATTATCTCCATAAATATGTATACATATTGCCAAAAATATAATTGCCAACTCATATGCAAATCTTTGCATTTACACAGTTGACTCTCAGAATTGAGGTAATCCTAAAAATCTTCCAAGAGCATTCAGTTTCTAAAATAGTCTAAAGATGTTGACTATGGAGTATATGTGGTCGACTTGAGCGGTTGAGTAGTGTATACCAATGGTAGACCAAGTGATAGACCAAAAGACACTAGTGATAGATCGCAATTCAAAAATTTGATTATTAACAAGCACAAAGGTCGACCTAAAGATACCGGTGGTCGACCTGAGTAGTTCAAAAAGCACGCAACTGCCGTGAAGATGTTGATCACTTTGTATAGTTGGTCGATCGAGACTCTGAGGTTTCGAAGACATTTATAAATAGACCCAGCATTCGTTGTGCAAAAAAAAAAATATGAGAACTTTACAATGAAGTGATGCCAATTTCATTTGTGATTTTCGACCTTCATTCTTGAGCCCAAAACATGACCTCTCATATTCTTTAACTTGAAATTGTATCTCTTGAGAGAGTTAGCCTATCGTACTAAACATTTCTCCATTAGTCATTTATTATGGAAACAAAAAGAATGATGCCCTTGAAAAGTCAGTAAAAGTCTTTTTAGTAAAAGTTTAACTGATACTCGCAAGTTCAATCAAGAAAAAATTTTGAATGACAGTTGTAAGTTCAATCTAAGAGAAAGGTGAGACTCCGAAATATTAGTAAATGTTTGATTGATACCTAAAAACTCAATAACTTGTAACCAAAAGGGTTATAGAGAAAGAAATCTCCAAAGAGCAGTCTTGGAGCACGGACTTATACAATTATGTTGAACTGCGTTAACAAACTTCTTTGCACTTTTTACCATACTCTCTTTACTATTTTGATTTACTTACATTTTAGATTTAACTTATTTAATTAAGGGAGAAAAATATGTAATTTGAGATAGCTATCAAAAAGAAATTTAATCACATGAAATAATTTTAGTAAACGTATTTCAAACCCTCCCCTTCTTACTAATTATCGTAGTCCGTTAACATTCAGACACAAGATATTTCAATCATAGTCAAATCAATAGACGTTGCAAATTACCATGTGGTTAAAATTCCAATATAGTGTTAGACAAATTAGAGCATTTTTTGGATATATTGTGGAGGAATTTTCGATAATGTTTGAATTTCTAAAAAATCAGGATTAAAGATTTATTTACAATGTATAATATTTTATATATATTCTTTTAAAAAAGGAAGGATCAAAACCATTTTAACCCCTAACTTATAGATTTTTTTTAAAACACCTTTAAACTAACAACTCTAACAAATTCAACCTTCAACTGTCATAAACCTAACTCTTTAACCCCTGGTGACCCCACGATCACCCCCCCTCCCCCGGTTATGAATTTTGCCTAAAATGGAGGGTCGATCTTAAATAACCAGACCCCTTTTTGCCCACGTAGAAACGGGTGGTCGATGTGGGGGTGGAGACCTCCTATTCACAAGCACTGCACGTGTCTTAAAAATGGAGGGCCGTTATCCAGAGCTGGCTCTCCATTTTTTAAATTGTTCTTCAGAACTGAGGGGCCGTGTAGGGACAGATCCACCCTTTTTTGATAACAGGTGGCCGTGTTCCGGAGCGACCCCATTTTCAGAATGACTCTTGAACACGGGGGGCCATTTTTCAGAGATGATCCCCCGTTTTACAAATTGTTCTTTTGTAACAGCTCCCCCCCCCCCCCCCCCCCCCCCTCCCGTTTTTATAATTAGGGCTAAAAATGGGGGGCTGATTTCAAATTGTGGGGTCAATCCCCTACACTATATAACAAATAGGCCCCCCTTCTGCCCCCCACCTTCAGAAACTCTCTCGGCCACACGATTCCAACCCAAAAATCTGACCATATAACTACAAAATCCGACCATTTCGTGTTGATTTCTCTAATTTTCCTACAATTAGTATAAAAAAATCTCACAAAGCCGAACCGAAATTGCCCACCTTTAGAAAAGGCGAGCCTAATTCTCGGCCATCTGCGAATCCAACCATTTCACGCCTTCACCGTGTTGATTTCTCTGATACTAATTGTTTCATACAATTAGTATCCAAAAATCTCACAAATGGCCCAAATCTTCAAATTCCAAAATAAACCTAAATCACAAGAATCTCCTAAAATGGCCCCCAAATTGATCTTTAAACGAAAGGCTGCTCCGTTACAAGCAAGTCCGTCACAAGGTGGTCCCGAACATGCTCTGCCAAATCACCCATCGATATCACAAGGGGTCTGAAAAATCGGGCACCGTCATCACAAAGTGCTCTGGTTCAAGCGTGGTGACCTCCACCTGGACATTTGTAGATTGAATTTCGAAACTAGACATGAAAAGAGTGGTTTGAGCTGGGTATGTCAAGCAGCTTGATTATTCATGCGAAGACCATCAAGTTACGAGGTTGGGAGTCTTTGGGGATCCAGGAGATGTTTGATAGAATCGCCTTGCACGGGGTGTGCAGAATGGCAGGCGATAACTGCGACAGAATTGTTCGCTTGATTTATACGAACTTGACCTCCACTGGGAGGCTTGGGTGGTTGAAGACGTACAATCTGAGTACAAAATCATCATATCTCCAAACACAGTTAACGAACTACTTAGGTTTGTCGGAGAATTGATGGACGTTGAGAGATACTACCATGTCCATCAAGACTATGAGTTTTTGAAAACAGCAGAGAGACTAGAGTTCCTCAAGCAAATTCACTGCAATTCCAACATTGCGGGGTTCGTGAAGCCAAGATCCAAGGAGTTGAACCTCAAAGCTCAGGTTATTCACAACCTAATAGCCTACATCATTCTACCTCTTGATGGACATAGAGATCCGGTGAGCTATATGGATCTCCATGTGATGGAGAAACTCTATAATAGCAAGATGTTCGACCTGGGCTTCTTGATTTTAGGTCACATTAATGAGATTGGTTAAACATCCAACAAGAACCTTCCGTATGGCCCATTGATTCAGAAGATCGTCGAGCAATCTTAGATTTAGCTATCGATGGGAGAGCACAGGAGAGCACCGAGAACCGGGGATGTATTTGATAGGCTTCATTTGACTCGGATGGGCCTAGTTAAAGTCTACGGGACTTGGGTGTTCAAGGGAGATGCTGGGGCCTCCACCTCTCGAGATGTTCCTATGGAAGACGACCTCGCGCAACCATCATCCCCCTAGAGGACTAGTAGAACAAACATATAGTCTCTCGCAAGCATACTCGATCAGCTCGAAGTGAAACGGACAGAATCCCATAAAGAAGTGATTGAGTACCTTAGAGATATGATGGAGTACCAGAGCGATACGAGGCGAATCATCAAGGATTGCATGAAGGCCGTTGACGACGATCTCCCACCGTCGTGAAAGTAGTTTATGTTTTGTACTTCATTATGTACTTTACTTTATGTTTGTAATTTAGTTTTGTAATTTATGTTTGTAATTGATGTAATTTAGTTTATGCTATATTTGGAACTGACTGGTAATTTTAAAATTGTGATTTGAATATATAGGAATAATTTAAAGTAGTTACGAGGGAGTCATAAAACAAATGAAACTCTACCTATTTTTTCAACTTTATCTCACTAAATTATAAATTATAATGCATGCATACATACATTACAGATTATAATAAATCTATAAATTACAAATTAAAATAAATACATTAATTATCCATTATAATAAATACATAAATTACAGCTTGAATATAGTCATCGACAAATAACCCCGACAGAATGGGGGGCCATTGTTTTTAGATCAGCCCCCTGTTTCTACGTGGACAAAACGGGGGGCTGGTTATTTAAGATCAACCCCCGTTTTAGACAAAAATTCATAACGGAGCGTCCATGTGTTATAAAATCACAAAATTACATATTATAATAAATCTAAAATTACACATTACAATGAATACATAAAATTATGCATTATAATAAATATATAGTAATTCATTTCTACTGTGGCAGTGTGCCGAAGATTCCTGCACATAATGAAAATTATATTAAAAAAGAATGATAACGTGTTTATTAGCGAAATGTGTTGAACTGTACCTGCGTCTCGTCAAATGTGTGGAAACCCATAAATGTGTCTTGGGAAGCAGCACCTGAAGTGAATCCTCTGTGAAGACAAGTGCTACTATTATGTCCATGCTGCCAACATATATGACACGACATCATCGAGTTCTTCTGACTAACTGTCAAACTTAATGGCTCATCGACATCTCGCACTTTTGTCTTCTTTGACTTACAAAGTTGGCACTTTCTTTTGGGTGGAACGATTTCGTTCTCATTCTCTACAGGTGGCCACATTTGGTGGCCGCTAACGCGATGAATAATATGTGAGTACATTTGTAGATAAGTTTTCCGGTAATAGTATTGATGCACGTAATTCTCTGGTGCTTGTATCAAGAAATGCACGCAGTGGATGGAATTGGCACACGAGATTCTAGTAAGCTCCCACCTGTAACAGTTGCACACACACATATTCATGTCGACAACATATTGTTCGTTGCTGTTAGTAGCCTCAAATCGTGCAGCTCCCACAAACAAAGGGCTCCAATTTTAAGTTGCACGTTCTAGCTTCCCAAGCTTTTTTTTATCTGCGGACACAAGACGTCCGTTGATGAGGCCAATTTCTCTTCTTTTTTCACTATACGAGTCATCAAGCACTTTCGAATCATCTCAAACATGGTTAAGATCGGTTTATCCCTGGCAAGCAATAGAATTGCATTAAATGACTCGCATAAATTATTCAATCCCATTTCGCACTTGGGAATCGAAGGAAACTTAGGACTAGCCCAATATCTAGGCTCTTTGCATCTAAGAGATGTGTGGGCATCCGGGTTAATCTAATATAATTTATTCATTTCTATCTCGAAATGATAATTTGTAGTTTCCTAGCCGCATTCCACATTGCATCTCTGTATACTTTATCCCGAAATTGGTTTTTAAAATTTACCTACATATGTTGGAGGCAGTAGCGGTATTTGGCTAGCTGTAATTCATCCTGGACAGCAAGCAACAACCCCTGATATTTGAAAGACAAACAGAGTCAACATAAAGCAATATAAATAATACAGCAAAGACAAATATTTGAAATAACAATTGGAAATACATTATACCTTTTGCCAATACGAAACAATTGTCCATCTGCATCCCTCTTCAGTGTCTAGGTATTGCTTCAACACTCACGAAAACCACATCCATGAGTCTCTACACTCTAATTCAACATTGGCAACAACAATAGAATATATTCCATCGTTGCCATCAATACTGACGACTATCAGTAATTGGCAGGGACACAAGCCTTTTAGATGACAACCATCAAAACAGATAATCAGTCTACCACACTGCACCAAACCTGGCTTGCAAGCGAGCCATACACATATACATTCTTTGGAATACGCATGACTCATTATTAGCATCGCCAACCAAGTAACTGTCTAGGAACAATGAGCTACCCGAATTTGATCTGCGTATTTATGTTGCATACGACCACAGTAGATTGTATTGTTCGTCACCGAGGCCTTCATTAAATTTTTTTAGCTTCGTTTCTTGCTCTTTTGACAGGACTGAGTGCAATGTTGACATTTAAATCCTTCTTCACTATCTCGATAATGAAAGAGATTTCCCACGTAGGTTGACTTTTGAACCTATCCAAATAATGATTTGCCACCAATTTTGTTGTAGTTTGTCAATTCTCAATTTTCCTTGAACAGTTGTGAGAATCAGCCAAACTTTTTTGTTTGAAATGTAAACTCGTTTTGCACCTTCAAACTATGCATTCGCCACTCACAATTGTCTTCACACACGGTCGTCAGTCGCCGAGAGTCACTTTTGCTGAATTTGATCCCATAACCATTTGTCAAGGCATATTCGACTATTTCTTCTCTAATTTCTTTTAAAGAACTATATTTTTTACCCAAATAAAATCTTATTGAGATTTCTTTCCTTACCGGTATGCTTTCCACCTCATCATCCTCCGAGCCGACAGGTGTTCGAAGCACATCATCTAGAGTTTTAGAGGTCGAATGCACCTCTATTTCTTCATTACTTTCTAAGTGATCGAATGCTCGAATATCACCATATGTAGGCGTGGAGTACGAATATCAATCCATATTGGCATCACAAGTTGTTGTCTCAACTAAATCAGTCGATCTACTTGAATCAGAATCCATCAACGCAGCTAATATAGAGAAAATTCACCAGAGCAAGAAAATAGTGAAGAGGTTTTAGAATTTTTGTGAGCTGGAAGTGGGAATGGAGGGTTGTCTCCTTATATAATTTTGGAGATTGCCCCCCCCCCCCCCCCCCCCCCCCCCTTCTCTTTAGATCGTCCCCTTGTTCTAGTCTAATTATTGGACAATAATTGAAATCAGCCCTCGTTGTCGCTGATCGGCTCCCCGTTCTAGTCCAATTATTGTTCGATTATTGGACAATAATTGAGATCAGCCCCCGTTTTAGAAAACGACCCCTCATTTTATAGTCCAATAATTCAGAATTGGGGCCCGTTCTTCCGAGCCGGCCCCCCATTATAAAATGCTCTTGAGAATGGGGGGTTGGCTCGAGAGAATGGCCCTCATTACAGTTCCACGTGCATCGCAATTGTGGAATGAGTGGCCTCCAGCCTCCACAACTAGGGGTAGTTGTTTTTAGATCAGCCTCTCATTTTAGGCAAAAATTCATAACGGGGGTGATCGAGGGGCCGTCAGAGGTTAAATTGTTAGGTTTATGATAGTTGAATATTGGATTTGTTAGAGTTGTTAGTTTAACGGTGTTTCAAAAATATCCATAGTTTAGGGATTAAAATGATTTTTACTTAAAAAGGAAGAAGATCTTCCTTTTGGCAGAACTAGAGAAGAGAAGAGAGAGAGAGAGAGACAGCCTGTGAGATTTTGGTGATTTGGCGTCTGATTCGTGATTCCAACATTCCAATCTTCGTCATTTGTAAAGATTCTTCAAGGGAAAGTTTGAATTTAAGCTCAGTTTTGTAAGTTTTCCATTGAGTTTCATAGATTTGTTAGATTCGAATTTCGAGTTTGGAAACTTGAAGTCTTTGGTTTTTTTTTTTGTGTTACCCCAGTCGATCTATGGTTTATGTAAGGTTGTAAGTCGATTAGAGGTAAAAATTGATCAAAGGATGAGTTTTTTGCAAAATTCGTCTACAGAATGTAGTCTCTAGACATCCACTGTTCAATTTGGGTGACTGCAGAGCACGCAGGTCAAGACATCTTAGGCAATGATTTGTAGTTCAAATTGCAACAGGCTGAACTTCTGCTTCGAGCGTCCAAAATAGCAGTTCAAACTTTTTTTTATGGGCAATCAGAATAGAACTCTAGACTTCCACTGTGGACTATCACGACAACTGTCAAGTCATCTAGCCTGGTGGTCTTTGGAGGCTAAGCAATGGGCACTACAGGAAATTTGTTCTCTCGGGGAAGTTCTTAGTCGTTAATCATTTCTTTCTGGTTTGAATTTCTAGTCCTAATTTAAGTTCCTTCCACTATGTCCATAGTGTTTTGAACGGGGAATTCTGACGTCAAATTTTTTATTGGTTCTAAAAATGTTTCTAATTTCGATGTTTGTCCCTATATTGCATTTTGGCTGGTCGATAAGGTTTTTATCGTCATTGAGGTTTGGGTTTCCCTACTGTACTGTACTGCATTGCATCATGGTTTTCAAAAACCACATTTTGTGAGATATCACCTATAAAACCCGACATGTCTTGTATAACATGTTATTTTTCTTTTATGCAAACATGGTAATTCAATGGATAGATATGTCAGACATACTTTCAGTTGTTTTGGGTGGTGTTGGGACTATTTTTTATTGGACTTCTGGTTGTTTTTTGTGTTATTGGCCCCTTTGTTTCTTCACACCTTCTGGTGCATGAAAATGTTTTTTTTGTACATGCTACGTTGGATTGGGACAATGATAATGTGTCTTAGGGTTTGATTCTTAACTTGACCAGGGTATTGTCTTGTTACGATAGGCACACGATTGACTGGTTTTTGGACAGTCGTTATTTTTTGGTTATGTATTTAACTTATTCAAATAGTTCATTCTACCTCACGTGATTTAATAGCCTACAGATGGCCGTCACTCTTTTTCTTATACGCCTTGTGGACAATCGATCTTTAAAGGTTTATGAGTGATGTATTTTCACTGGGGTTGTTTTCTACAGAAAAGGGTGGAGACATTATTTTGTGTATAGGTTACCTAGGTATGTAGTAATGTTTTTTAATCTGCTCGACCAATAGCTTGTTAAATCTATTTTTGAAATGGTAAAAGGATTTTGATGAATATTTATCCATGCACTGCATTTTTCTCACTAAGTTATTGTTTAGAATAAAATGATAAAAACAATTTTCTCACACATTTAGGTATAATATAAGATTTTGTACTAAGTCAGTTTCTCACTCTAAAGGACTCTCTTTTTCTTGGTAAAGATCAAGGTGGTCGTGTGGGAGCTTCTTTGGGTTCCTATTATCTTTTTGGGTGGTTATTTTCTTCATTTTTTTCTTGGTAAGGCTTTGCTTACATCCTTATTTGCTTTCTTTGTCTGTATATTATATTGAGTGATTGATACTTTATTTCCTATACAATATTTGTTACACTATCTTTTTGTAATCATTATGTGAACTTTAGCTCATTTCTTGTAAATTATAGTTTTATTTTTTGTTAAGTTTTTCGCTATGAACTAAGTCTTTGGCTAAACAATTGGGTCTTCTTCAAGGATAGAGACGTTTGATCCGGCGTTTATGTCTTAGCTTGCCTCCAGGTCGTGACACCAATGAACTATAGTATGTGAAGTAACAAATTAGATAACAAGATGAATAGTGTGTGCAGTATTTGGACGAATAAGGATGAGGTAAATCAAGCTTTGGACAAAAGTATGATATGAACTAGGATCTAACAAAAGAATCTCATAAAAGAAAGATTATCGACCATTAAGCTCAAGAGGTGTGTCTATTGTCTCATCTTCTGTAAGATGAGTACGTTCAAATATGTCACTTTAGTATGAGAGAGAAGAATTTCATTTGGTGAATAAGCAATTTCAATTTCCTAAAAGTAATGAAGAGGGCCTACATCCTTGATTACAAATGCACTTATACAACTCATATTTCAATGTATCAATTCATCAATATGATCACTAATAATAATCATATCATCAACATATAAGAAAAATATAATATGACCAGTAGATGAGCATTTGACAAATAGTCGTGATGCCTAATATAAAATCCAATTTAAATAACCACATTAAAAAACTTTTCAAACCATGTATAAGGTGTTTGTTTAAGGCCATAAAAAACTTTTCAAAGCTTGCAGACTTCTCCAAAGCAACACATAGATCTTCTGAAAAGGTTGAACAAGCCATGCATAGGTCGACCGGTGCGGTTGGCCTGTCAAAATTGAGGTCTTCCTAAAAACCTCGTGATGTGCCCAAGAGGGCTGTCACTCGATCGCAAACCAAGGCCCAAGTATTATCTAATCTATTTACTAACAAGCCCAATTCTTTTGCAAGACTTAAAGGCCTCTTCACGGATTTGGATTGGGAGCCGACCACAAGAGACCTGGATCAACCCGTGCACTTGCTAACTTGGGAAACAACAACGGAGGCACTTGAAGACGGAGGCACTTGAAGAAGGGATTTGTCTCCCTTGGGATTAAAATTGTAACCGAAAGCTTATCTTTTTTCTTGTTGTTTTGGCAAACTTTTAGCCTTGTATTTTGTTGGCAAACATTGGCCTTTCATGTAATATTTTATAGTTGCATGCATCCTTAGTCATTAGGATTAGATGTATGCTAGTTTAGATGGTGATTTGGAAGATGGATCAAATGAAGAGTGTGTTGTTACACTAGGCCAAGGCTTTGGCCCATTTTGAATCCCCTTTGAAGCCCATTTCGAAGCCCACTTTTCCAGCCACCCTAGGTCTATAAAAGCATGGTTATTGGTGCTTGTAATGGTTGTTTATGCTATGAGAATAACCTAATTTTGGCTGAGTGCTTGGAGCTTGAAGATCGGTGAACGGTAAGGCTCGGTTCAGTCAAGAACCGAGAGGAGTTCTCTCCCTTACGCTTTCAAGTCCTCGGTTGCTTGAATAGCGATTGTTTCATGCTTATTCCCTCTTGTTTCAGAGTAGGATACACGAAGAAGGTGGCCATTAACCTGTTCCATTTGCTACGATTCTTCTACGGAAGAGTGTATGCCGAAAGCTTACAAAATATTACTTATCGGACAGCATCTGGTGTTCTTCTTGTAACTTTCGATTTACTCAACATCTAGACTTGAAAATTTAAGGACATAATTGTAACTCATATTTGAAGAACCCCTTAAAATTTTGTTGAATTTGGATATCGTTTGGTTGGTGAAATCGCTATTTGTATTTGCTAGTTTTTCTATTTTTTTTCTATTTTTCTGTTTCTTTGTTAATCGGTTGTTGTGGGTAGAAACACGACCCCTTTAGAGGCGGAATCATGTCATGTGGTATCAGAGCAATGAATGGCTTCCCATGAAGGCTAGAAATTGAACGGTTTGAATTTTCTTACCCATTTTCTCACCTGTTTATCGTTTTCATATTTTAGGGTTTGCTATTTGTTGTTTTGTTTTGAAAACACCCAGAAAATGTGTTTGTTGTTCTTGCTGTTTTCTTATCTTCTCTTTTTATTTTCTTGCAAAGATCATTTCCAGCATGTTTTGATAGTTGTCTGCCACTTGAGCATAGGTTTTTAAGTTTCATTTCCACTATTTTTGTACTACAAGTTTTCCTTCCTATTTTGGTACAACATTGGCTAACAAACTTAGTACTTGATGTTTTATTTCCCTTTCGAGTTTGTTGACTTGGCATGTGTGTGTTTATTTTTCCAACCTTATGACCATATTGTAATAGTCACGGATCTGAGCATGAAGAAATAGTTTTTCATTTACATCATTTTCGTGTCTGGATTGTTGTTACATTGCAAGAAAATCGAGTTGCCATGTTCTGTTTTTCGTGTTGTAATTGTTTTTTTAAATCCGAGCTTTATGTTCAATATTTTATGCATGATGTTAGCTACTGTTATAGTATGTTACTTTGTTGAAGAGCATCTTCCTTTTACATTTGAATTGTATTGGTAAAGTAAATGTTGCTAAAAAAGGAAAAGGCTAAGTAAAGTTCATAACCTAAACTAACCCCTATTTAGTGATGCTTTATGTCGCTTTCATTTTATGCTTGATGAGATTTTAATTAATAATGTTCTGTTGATAAGCTAATTAGTTGAATCTTCACGTTTGGACTATATGTATTAAGTTCACTAAGACGTTAAAGAGCATGTACGAATCGGTTATTACTATTTAGTGGATTTAAAACTTGTTTGATATTGAATTTAATATCTTCCCCTTAAAAAAGCCATAACTTTGGCTACAAGTGTCAGTTTTTTACGAGCCATCCGGCAAATTGAAGCTATCAAAAAGATCTACAACAATGTCTACTAGTTAGGTTCCCCACTTGTCCTTCCTAACACTTAAGGATTAACTATAACCTAGCTCAATTGCCTTCCTTAAACCATAGAAATCCCATGAATGAAGACTAGGAGTGGAATTAACCGAGAGCTAAACCAAGATATGGATCAAGAACGGAATCGGGACAAGGACATTCCTCAACCCAAGACTCACACCCCACAAAAGGGAGAGTCTAGCTTGCAAAGACAATTGAATGGTCTTAGTGGAGAAGTCACTAACCTAGGCCAACAACTTAAGGACCTAACCCTTGGCATGCAACAAATTATGGAAACCCTTAGCAAGCGCAATTCCGGAGAACCCTCTCGAGAGCCTACACCTATGGATAGACCCGAGAATACTAGAAGGAGATTTCCATATCAAGAACCCTATCCTAATGTAGAAAGACCTGATAACCCTAGGAGGAGATTTCAAGGCTTTGGCCATCGTGACGAGGATGAATGGACCCTTGATGAAGAAGAGAATTTTCGGTCAAGCCGTCGAAAGGACTTAGATGATTTGAGGAGCGTTAAGTTGCATGTTCCCTTTTTCAATAGGCGCATGCGATGGTAATACCTTCTTAGATTGGATTGATAAAGTGGAGAAAGTTTTTGATTATTATGACTATTCTGATAAAGTTAAAATCTAATTAGTCTCAGTCTAACTCACGGGATATGCCGCCCTTTGGTGGTCCAACATCAAATCACAAAGATAAAAGATAGGAGGAGATGATCCCGTTACCACGTGGAGGTTGATGAAATCCCTCATGACCAAGCGATTCATTCCTACCCAATACCGACAAGAACTATTCTTACAAATCCAAAACTTAAGACAAGGAGGTCGGTCCGTTGAAGAATACCTCACCGAGTTTGAGACCCTTAGGATTCGAGGAGAGATGGATGAACTCAAGGAACAAGTGATTGCAAGATTTATTCAAGGATTGAATTGAGATATAGGAGACATTATAAAGTTGCACCCCCAAGAGACCCATGATACGGTACAATAGATGGCCATGAGAGTTGAGCGACAACTTAGTAGAAAGAGAAAATCTAGTTTTACTCCGCAATTCCCACCCAAGACTACCCCGAAGGTTACACCAAAGCCTCCTGAACCAATCATGACTTTCACTCAGGCTGAAGGAAAGAAACCTTTTACACGAAATTGGCCACCCAAGGAATCAAGTAGTAAAACCCTAGTAGATAATGTCAATCCCCTTAAATCCCGAGAGATAAAGTGTTATAAATGCCATGGCATTGGTCATTTTATGGCTCAATGCCCCAATAGACGAGTGATGATCCTGCAAGAAGACACTGGTGAATTTGTAAGCGAGGACGAGGACGATCAAGAAGTGGTAAGAGAAGATGAAGAGGGTAGTGATTCCCAAGAAGAGATTGTTCACGCACATGAAGGACCTCTACTTATGGTAAGAAAACGTGTCCTCATGACTAAGAGTTCTGGAGAAGACTATCAATGAGAGAACATCTTCCATAGTAGATGTTTCATCAAGGATAAACTATGCTCCTTGATTATTGACGGAGGTAGTTAGTGCGAATGTAGCCTCCAAGAATTTAGTTACTAAATTAGGACTGGAGACTAGTGTTCACCCCCACCCTTACAAGCTATGATGGCTAGATGATAGGGACGATGTTAAGGTTACTAAGCAAGTGAAGGTAGAGTTTTCCTTAGGCAATTTTAAGGACACGGTCTTTTGTGATATAGTACCTATGAGCGCGAGCCACTTACTCCTAAGCCGACCTTGGCAATTTGATCAAAGAGTTCACCACGATGGACATTCTAACTATTTTTCCCTTAAATCTGAAGGAAAGACTTTTAAGTTCGCCTCCATGACCCCTGAGCAAATTGCTAAAGACGACACTGCAAGAAGAGAAGCCGAGAACAAAGCTAACCTATTCATCACTAGGAAGAAAATTGAAGCAACTATACGTAGAGGAGATCCCTTGATTTTGATACTTTTTCGCGATAGAGTTATGGAACTATGAGTTATTCCTGAAAATGTTAAGACTTTACTCAACCAGTTCCAAGATGTATTTCCAGAAGATTTACCTAAAGGTTTACCCCCCCCCCCCCTACGTGGTATTGAACACCAAATTGACCTTCAACCCGGAGCCGCGTTACCTAATCAACCAGCTTACCAAATGAACCCCGAAGAAATCAAGAAGCTGCAAGATCAAGTACAAGAATTGTTGGATAAAGGGTATATAAGAGAGTCAATGAGCTCCTGTGCAGTACCCACCTTATTAGTACCCAAGAAAGACGGCACAATGAGGATGTGTGTCGACAATCGAGCGGTGAACCAAATTACCATCAAATATAGATTTCTCATTCCTCGGCTCAAGGATATGTTAGATGAACTAAATGGGGCCACCATTTTCTCTAAAATAGATCTCAAGAGTAGATACCATCAAATTAGAATGAAGGAAGGTGACGAATGGAAGACGGCCTTCAAGACGAAATATGGATTATTTGAATGGATGGTCATACCCTTTGAATTATCGAATGCCTTGAGTACATTAATGAGACTTATGCACCATGTACTTAAGGAATTCTTAGGAAAATTTATAGTTGTCTATTTTAACGATATACTGGTGTATAGTCTAAACCTACCCACACACCTTAACCATCTTAGTATACTCTTCTGAACCCTACAAAAAGCCCTGTTGTATGGAAATTTAAGTAAATGCTCATTTGCGCAAGACAAGGTTTACTTTCTAGGGTTTGTTATTTCAAAGGATGGAATGGAAGCTGATATTGACAAGATCAAGGCCATTAAGGATTGGTCTACATCTAAGTCTATAACCGAGGTACGTAGCTTCCACGGACTCGCCTCTTTCTATAGGAGGTTTATCATGGACTTTAGCTCAATAGTCTCATCACTTACGGATTGCACGAAGAAAAACCAAGAGTTTACCTGGACCTCAGCCTGTCAAAAGAGCTTTGAGCTAATTAAGGACAAGTTATGCCACTCACCCGTACTTGCACTCCCAAATTTTAATGAAGTATTCGAAATTAAAAGTGATGCTTTTGGAGTAGGCATAGGAGCCGTACTCATGCAAGAGGGGAAACCCATTGCATTTTTTAGCGAAAAATTGAAAGGAGCTGCCCTAAATTACTCCACGTATGATAAGGAATTTTATGCTGTCATAAGAGCATTAGAGCATTGGCAACATTACCTTTTTTCTCGGGATTTCGTTATCAATACTGACCATCAAGCCTTGAGACATATCAAGAGTCAACATAAATTGAACAAAAGACACGCCACGTGGGTGGAGTTTTTAGAGAGGTTTCCGTACACCCTTAAGTATGTAAAAGGAGAGAATAATGTCATGGCTGATGCACTCTCTAGGAAAAGCATTCTACTTACGAAGTTAGGGACTAGATTCTTTGGTTTTGATTGGATTAAGGAGCACTATGAAACCAACCTGGACTTTGGACTCATCTACATCAAATGTTTGGACAAAGCCGAAGGAGAATATTGTTTCATGGACGGCTATTTGGTTAAAGCGGGAAAGTTGTGCATTCCTCAAGGTAGTTTCAGACGAAGCCTTGTAAAAGAAGCTCATTGTGGAGGCCTAGCAGGTCACTTTGGAGAGAAAAAGACCCTAGACACGCTTAAGGAACACTTCTATTGGCCCCACATGATGAAGGATGTACACCGCGTGTTGGAGACATGCATAATTTGCAAGAAAGCTAAAAGTAAGGTTCTCCCTCAAGGCTTATACATGCCTTTACCTGTTCCTTCTCACCCTTGGGTAGAGGTTAGTATGGACTTTGTTTTAGGACTACCATGAACTGCACGAAGTAAGGACTCCATAATGGTAGTCGTCGATCGATTCTCCAAGATGGCATATTTTATTCCCTGTGCCAAGACAGACGATTCTGCTTTCATAGCTGACCTTTACTTTAAAGAAGTCGTTCTCCTGCATGGAATTCCACAATCCATAGTGTCAGATAGGGACACTATGTAGCGTCCCTAATACTGTACCCAATTTACTGTACATATTTTTCATTTTTCCCAATAAACTTATCATTATAAACTTTAAACCTAACCTTAAGCGGAAATTAAATTAGAATCGGAATTCATTTAGAAAATTGTTTAAAACATATCTCAAATCAATTTATTAAAACTTAAACAATTAAGAAAACAATTAAAAGACAACTGAAATAAGTGGGAGGGCAAAACAGTCCATTTGTGACAGAAGAGGAGGGGCGATCGATCTCCAACTTCAGGAGATCGATCGCTGATGCACCAAGCAGCAAGGGCGATCAGTCGCCCCTCTGTGCCAGCGATCGGTCGCGGCATCAAAACAAGGAGGGGCGACCAGTCGCCCCTCACTCCCGCGCCCCATCGCCTTTCCCTTCTTCTTCTTTCTTCTCTTTACTTTTTAGCAAATACTCTTTGGAATTCGTCATTCCAGAGAGCAAAACACTCTATAGAAACAAATGCTCTCTGGAATCGAAATTCCAGAGAGCAAAACACCAACATACTTACAACCAATTTCTCATCCCTGCACATCACACTTCTATACATTCTCATTTTCTCAACATTAAAGCACTGAAACATACATTTCACTCCGCCTATCACCAAAACCGACTCAAAATACTTGTAACGCATAACCAAATTTTATAAAACAAACTGTGTGGATATGTTTAAAACTATATTTTCCAAGCAGCTTATAAAAACAGTTACAACAGATTTCAAAACGTTTAAAACATCAAAACATAAATCTATCAACTATCAGATCTCAAACATCCTAAAATGTTCTAACTGTACAATTACTTTATCTAATCTACCATCAGCCCAAAACTCCTCGATACCCTCAAAACACATACATACATCCCCACGGGTCAGGTCAAGCATCGACTGCGCAACACACCACCACAAGCCATCCTCCGTCAACTGGATCACTCCTCAGGTGGAGGGATCTCATCCTCACCTATGTCGAGGTCACCTACACCATACAGACAGACTATGAGATAAAAATCTCAGTAAGCTCTACGTAAATGCCTATGCATGATCATGTATGCTTGATGCTATGAAAACAGTCCATGTCAGTTCATATATCAGTACGTGTAAGTCTATGGTTATCGGAAACGCTCGACAGATAGATAGGGCACGTCCAGCGGTTAGACAGCCCACACCATCTGAAGGGAGGGAAACCCGCTCACCACAGAACGCCAGGTCTGAACCTCATCCCCAATAACCCCATGTCATGGTTGTTTACTATGATACTTTACTTGCCTTTACATGCATGTTCTTTTCATGAAATCCGTGCGTAAATTCATTTTCATGACGTTTTAAAACCATGATGTGTGAACAGTTCAATATAACATTTAGTAAACAATCACATGTGTACCGTCAAGACGATAAACAAACACATATGTACCATCAAGACGATAAACAAACAACATATAAAAACAGCTAATCCTAACTACCCAAACCAAAATGATTTAAACAAATAAATCCTCAAGGTTCCTCGAGATGACTTCGACGTACGGTGTAGGCCAATCGGCCAGAGAAATTCACGAGAACTTACCTCGTGTCCAAAGCAGCTCAAGCTCCGTCCACGAGCGTTGTTTGTCTGAGGCAAAATACAACATCGGCGTTAAAACGAGTTTAAGCTATTAATCGTCCAAACTAACATCCTTAACTAAGGAAATTCCTAAGATCTTAACTTAACTAATCGAGGCATTTATACAACGATTAACTCTCGATAGTTTAAAACCACAATTTAACGAGTTTTTCCTAAAAACCCGAAAATTCTCAATTTTTAACATTTCTCACAAATCATTCTAACTTCGTCCAATAACGTTCAATACGTCCTTTATATCCTTAATCACGATAAACATATAAATTTTGAACCTTAAATCTCAATTTTTAACAAAACCTAAATGAAACCTAATCATTTAAACTTCGTAAAAACCGAACAATAACCTTCCTAGACTATAGAATCATACCTAGAGTTGGGATTGGAGGAGGAAGCACGAAGAAAACGAGATGATTGGAGGACGAATCGGTCGCCGGCGTGAGGGATCGTCGGCTGGAGGAGAGGAGTCGCGAGAGGGGTTCTCTGGAGAACGATTTTCAGAATGAAAATCATTTAAGGCATTTTGCCTTAAATAAAAATTAAATGCTTAAATGACAATTTTGCCCTTCCACTTATTTTTCTATTTGTTTCGTCCTTCGTTTCATTAATTGGCTAGCGATTCAGTTTCTCCAAATCTCCTTATTTCACCAATAAATCCATCTTATTATTTGGGTTCTATTAAAACTGTCCGTTCGCAAAACGGACCTCGTTTACTATTTTTACCAAAACGTATTTTATATTACGAGAAACTTAATTACTCGAAATATAGCGTTATTACTCCGAAAATTCTCGTAAATTTCTTAAAATTCACATTAATCGTTAGAATGCCATTAACGTTTTCTTTTTGTAAAACGAGCTTAATTTGACATATTTACAAAAATGCCATCAAATATTATAATATAAAAATCTCGTAAAGCCGGGTATTACACACTAAATTTTTTAGCGCCTTTGGAACACATTGTGGAAAAGGTTGGGGACTAGATTGTGTTTTAGTACCTCGTTTCATCCCCAAACCGATGGTCAAACGGAAGTTGTCAACAGGACCCTGGATACCCTCATACGTAGTGTTGTAGGTAAGAAATTATATAACTAGGATCTAGTACTTCCAGGTTTGGAGTTTGCCTATAACTGCACCTTTTATTCTACTACTCAGCAATCGCCTTTTGAGGTTGCCTATGGGTTTAATCCATATACACCCCTAGACCTTGTTTCTTTACCCTTAAAATACTTAGCTAATCCATCCAGAGCAGACAAGGCTGAACGAGTTAAAAAATTGCAAGAGACTGCATGTATAGCCATCGAAAAGACTAATGCAAGATTTGCCAAACAAGACAACAAAGGACGCCGCGAAGTTATCTTTAACGAAGGAGACTTAGTTTGGTTACACTTGAGATAAGAAAGGTTTCCCACCAAGAGACGATCCAAATTATTGCCTAGAGCTGAAGGACCATTCAAGGTGTTGGAAAGAATCAACAATAACGCTTATAAGATTGAGCTACCTGGCGAGTATGAAATTTCAACCACTTTTAATGTCCAAGATCTCTCTCCTTACAAGGGTAGCGATGATGACATCGAGGAGCTCCAATTAAAGGATTTGAGGTCAAATTCTCAATCACCTGGGGAGGATGATGTGCCCCAGAGGGCCGTCACTCGATCGCAAACCAAGGCCCAAGCATTATCTAATCTATTTACTAACAAGCCCAATTCTTTTGCAGGACTTGAAGGCCTCTTCATGGATTTGGATTGGGAGCCTACCACAAGGGACCTGGATCAACCCATGCACTTGCTAACTTGGGAAACAACAACGGAGGCACTTGAAGAAGGGATTTGTCTCCCTTAGGATTAAAATTGTAACCGAACGCTTATATTTTTTCTTGTTGTTTTGGCAAACTTTTAGCCTTGTATTTTGTTGGCAAACATTGGCCTTTCATGTAATATTTTATAGTTGCATGCATCCTTAGGCATTAGGATTAGATGTATGCTAGTTTAGATGGTGGTTTGGAAGATGGATCAAATGAAGAGTGTGTTGTTACACTAGGCCAAGGATTTGGCCCATTTTGAAGCCCCTTTGAAGCCCATTTTGAAGCCCACTTTTCCAGCCACCCTAGGTCTATAAAAGCATGGTTTCTGGTGCTTGTAATGGTTGTTGATGCTATGAGAATAACCTAATTTCAGCTGAGTGCTTGAATCTTGAAGACCGGTGAACGGAGAGGAGTTCTCTCCTTTACGCTTTCAAGCCCACGATTGCTTGAATAGCTATTGTTTCACACTTGTTCCCTCTCATTTCAGAGTAGGATACACGAAGAAGGTGGCTATTAACCCATTCCATTTGCTGTCATTCTTCTACAGAAGAGTGTATGCCGAAAGCTTACAAAATATTGCTTATCGGACAGTATCTGGTGTTCTTCTTGTAACTTTTGATTTACTCATCATCTAGACCTGAAAATGTAAGGACATAATCTTAACTCATATTCAAAGAACCCCTTAAAATTTCGTTGAATTTGGATATTGTTTGGTTGGTGAAATTGCTGTTTGTATTTGCTGGTTTTTCTGTTTTTTTTTTTTTTTTTTCTATTTCTTTGCTAATCGGTTGTTGTGGGTAGAAACATTTGGAGGCAGAATCGTGTCACCTCGATAGAGCATACAATTTCTAAAATATGCTGAAGATGTTGATTGTAGACAACAGTTCAAAAATCTGACTATTTACGAGTAAAGAGGTTAAAATAAGGATACTAGTGGTTGACCTGGCCAGTTTAAAAATCACACAAGGGTCATAAAGAGGTACACTGATTCGTAAAGGTGATCAACTAGGGCTCCAAGCTTTTGAAGGCATCTATAAATAGAAGCAATACCTGTTGTGCAACTAAAGAAATGACACTCACGCTGAAGTGTTGTTCATTTACTTGCAAATATGTGAGCCTTCATTCTTGAACCAAAATTCTAGCATCTCCTAATTATACACTTGAGATTATACATATGGAAATAGTTAAGTTTCTTATACTAAACTCTAAAATCACACATTTGTTGATTGTGGAACAGAAAAAGAATGACAGCATTGAAGAGTCATTTGAAGATTTGATTTATACCTGCAAGCTCAATCAAGAAAAAGAGTGACGCCCGAAAAGAGTAACTATAAGCTATATTTACACCCGGAAGCTCAATCACTTATAACCGAAAGAGTTATAGAGAAATGAATCTTCAAAGATAAGCCTTGGAACGCAGATGTAAGTAAGGTTGGCAAAAGTACGTTAACAAATCGTTTGTACTCTCATTTCATACTCTCTGATTTGTTATTATTATTGCTTGCATATTGAACAAAGCAATCTAATTATGAAAGTATAATCTCACGAAAAAATTTAGAAAACCTAATTCACCCACTCTTATGTTATTATCGATCCTACATGTATAATAAAAACTAACATATTGTTAGACAGAATATGTAATCAATATATGAGATATAACCCAAAATAAAATTTTTGAAAACCATAATATGCATGATCGAATATAATAAATAAAACTTATAGCTTAACTGGTGTGTACCCTAACACTGACAAAATTCACTAATCTCGTAATCCAAACCAACTCATGATATCTCGATACATATAATCATACTCTTCTAAAACTCTTAGAATATGTGTTGGATCCTATAATAGGGATAGAAACTAACGTGGGGATATTCAAGAGAAACTCTTGAAGTAAGCCCAAATGATGCGACCACAAACAGGGGCATCGTTGTGCCCAATATACTACTAACACTGCGACTCTAAAGCCTTGGCATTGTGGCCCTTACACGTGAGCTCACGCACCGACAAGTTGACATCATCTCGACTCCACCAACCACTACAGCACGACACATGTCACTATTTTTTACAATCCAAAAATCATCTCAATGTAACAGATTGGTGTTTCTCAATTATAGCTTCTACCGAAACTTTACTTGCACTATTGTGCTAGGTAATTTGGTGTCGTTTTACTGTGAGATCAGTTTATCTCCAAAACTAATCTTCTCCGATTTCTCAATATCATTTAATGTTGAACCTAATTCAAGCCAATTATATATCAATTTCATGCATCACCATTCATTATTATCCATTAATTCCAAGTTTTTGATCTAAAGCTCAAGTTTTTAATTAGAATAAAAACTTTGAGAAACAGTTTGATTTTGGCACACCCTTCGTAACGCCCTGTAGCGCACAGGTTCTACTTCTCTTTTTCTTTAAATAATTTCACTTAAAATTTTGAAATCATTTCATTGAAAATGTACAACGAAAGTAATAAAATCCATAAATATTTATTAAAAATCAAATCAACGATCTTAAATAGTCGTTTGAAAACAATATTTAAAAAATTCATCCATAAAAATAACAAAATAATAAGTGATATAAAATCTCTTTTTAACTGAGATAGAAATAATATGAAAGTTTTCCTTTTCATAGCCTCTGAATCGCTATTTGCATTAACACCACATAACCTTGCCATGAAAGCATCTTTTCAACTGCATTTTTCATTCGTTACTTTCTTCGTATACGTTATAAAGTTTCTCAACTACATCACAAAGTTTAAATTATGAGCCTAACACTCACTAAAAGATGCATAAACTATCATGAACATGTATACAGATGTATTTTTGTAAAAATAGTTTTATCACGGTTCTTTCTCGCTAGGTCTTTTATTCTTTCTTTAGTTTCGATATCCAGTTTATTTGTTGGAGATAATTCAGTCTAGGGAAGCGATAAGACACCTCATGATCTGGTCTTGTGGGACAGCTAACTCATAATACCGTCTCACAACAAAAGTTACGTTTATTCAGTTCTTCTCTCATTTTTCTATTTTTCTGTCTGTTGATTCTTTCAGACTTTCTTTCTCTATTTGTTTTCTTTAAATCTTTCTTAACATAAATTCTTTTTCATGATGCATGAATCGTATATAAACATACATTGCAAAACATAGCATATCCTCAAGTCAATCCATATGTTCTTTCTATTCAATCATAACCTACTACATATCATAAAAGCATCAATATTTCTACATTTATCAACTCATCAAACAAAGCATATACTCGATTGTATTCTCAATATAACAATAAGGAACACGAAACATCATGTCACATATCATGTCTTCAAATTCATGTCTATTAACGTGTCATATTCAAGAGTTTATAATATAACATATCATCGAATCAATATCATTGTAAACGTAAAATAAAAATAAATCATTGAGTCATTATCATCAAAAGTATAACAATAAAACAAGTTCTCAAGTCATTACTATTATAATCATATCAATAAGACAAGTCATCAAGTCATTATTATCATAAAAATAACAATAAAGTGAGTTCTCAATCAAATATAATATAACTATAAAACCTAGCACTCTGTGATGTAGGTCAAAAGACTAGGTACATACAAACATCACTTACCTCGAATCCTTAATATGTAGACTCTTGTTTACAATGGGAATCTTTCACTTTTTAATTAACCTACCCATAGAGTTGTCGTGTATTAGTAAAAGAAACTAAGGAGAAGAATCATAACCGAAGGATTTTCATGGAAAAATCCTAATAATAATGAAAATCTTAATATTCTCCTTCAAGCATGTAAACTCATGTGTTTACTTGTTTGAGAGTTGAAGTCTATTCGGTTTAGGTTTACTTTAGAGATTCTGCAGAAACAATGAGGCAACTCGCAAGTTCCAAACGAAATAAGGGCTAGGTTTAACATACATAAATTGGTACAAAGTGAGTGCTTAAATATGATCTAATAAACCCTCAAAATAATGGTAAATAACTCACAATATCCCTAAAAATATAGTGTAACACCCTAAAACTTTGTACATATCCCTGAAATTATTATGTACCAACTTGGAGTTAATGTAATGTACATTTTATGAAATAAATATTATGTTAATTTTGATAAAAGAGAAAAGTTTATGATTATTGTAATGAAGAAACAAGTTAGAGAATTTTGGAAGAAAAGAATGAATGGTTTTATGAATTGGAAAGACCAAGTCAATAAAGAAGAGAAATTTAACTAAAAGTTAAGGTTTGGTGGTTGACTAAGTCAACATTCATGAAAAACATGTTGACCAAGTCAAGGTCTTGGTGTTATTGTTGAAATGGCATTAAAGAAGGATGAAGCTTTGTGGTAAATGTAAAGCACATGTAGTTTTGACAAAACTACATGTGGGAGGGTAGTTTGGTAAAAGCCTAAACAAAAGTGAAAAAGTAAAGTTTTAACTAAGTGTATTTAACCTAGGTTAACCTTCATTCTCTTCCACGTTTTTTCTCCCCTTCAGTAAACCTCCATTGGCGACCGATTGTCTCATTTCAAGCTCCCATACGTGAAGGTTTTAAGGTAGGTTTTGATCATTGTTAATAATATAGCAAGTTTCTTGTGGTTTATAGTAAATAGGTGGCAAATATTGAGGAGTTGTTTAAACCTACGAAAATTTTGAACCCTTCTCTGATTTTCTGCATATTTGGAGACTTAATCATGTTATTTCATGATTTAATGGATTGGGGTTGATAAATAAGGAGATGGGTGCTTAGTTATGCAAGTATAGAAAAACCGGTTTTGTTAATTGATAAAAACATAACAGTTTTGATTTTCTTGAGATTTGACCTAGCTCTTGATTCTAATTTGTTAAATAGCTTGTATCATTGGATAGTGGATTCTTATAGGAGTACATGGAACTTTGAATTGCATGATTCTATTAAGAATTGAGAGAGATACGATTAATTGAAGTTTGATGGAAAATCTGTTTGCAATCTGAGAGGAATTCATGAAGGGTAGCTCAGTTTGTTGAATTCTGACTTTGATTCTGATTTCTATTGTTTAAGGGGATGGTGCCATATGAAATTAGATGTTATAAGGTTTACGAAACATCTTGGATCATTTAAAATGGTTATGAATCGAGTAAGTTATAGCCGATTGAAGTTTAGTCAATTTGTGTGTAATTCTGAGATTTTGAATTGATGCTTGAAGTTTATATTGTGAACTTTTATTTATTGTTAGGTTGTTTGCATTGGCGAGATTAAGACATTTGGACTCTGAGCGTGTTTTGCTAAGGACGCGAGGTAAGTCATCGTGATTTCATGCCCGATTTGGCCTACACCATAAGAGAAATACATTAAATTGAAGTGTTGATGAATTGTATGTATAGTGTAGTTAAGGGGGGGTAGTTAGTTTGGTAGCTTTAGAATGCTTTTCTATTGTTCTTTCTTGATAGTCTAGTTATGTTATTGTATTGTATATTGTTCATGCATCATGGTTTTAAACGTTCATGCCAAAAAATGGAATTATGCATTGATTTCATGAAAAGAATGGTAAGTATGAAAGTATCAAGTAAACAACCCCTATGTTGGTTATTCGGGTAGAGGTTCAGACATGGCATTCCGGTTGTGAGCATGTTTTCTCCTTTCAGATGGTAAGGGCTATCTAACCACCAGATGTGCCCTTTCTATCTGCCGAGTGAATCCCCCGGAACCAAAGACTGTCACGAAATGAATGAATGAATGAATGAATGAGTTTTATAAAATTGCATAAGCACGTCATGCATTTACATTTACGTTGACTTACTGAGTTTTATCTCATAGAAGTCTCTATGGTGTAGGTGATCAAGAAGAAGGTGAAGATTATGTACCTCAACAAGATGAATAAATAGGATTGAAGAAGAATGCTTGTGGGAGTGTGCTGTGTCTGTCGGAGCGCTTTTGACCCGTGGGAAAGATGTATAGGTATTTTGGAGTGAATTTATATATTTTGAGATTAGGAGCGAATGTATAGATTTTAAAATACGTTAATTAAGGATTTTAAGTGTGTTTTTGAAAATGTATTTGAAACCTTTGATAGAATGATTTATATTCTTGTAAATATTCTGGAACTGTTTGGGGGAGTCTTTTTCGTCTTTATGGATATGCTGAGTTATAGACATGCAGTTTTTTTTTTTTTATTTCAGTTAAGTATTTTTATGTATATATTATGATGACGTTCAGTTTTAAAGAAAGCTCAGCTTTGAAAAGAAAAGAAAAAAAACGAAAAATTTACGAGAATTTTAAGAATTAGAAAAAAACGGAACGTCACATATAGGAAACCTTAATAAGTTTGGAAATATGTGAAGGATCGGTATTGTCTAAGAGGGAGGGGTGAATTAGACTTTTTAAATTAACTTAAATTTCTAAATCAATTTCTCTCTTAAATAAAGCTTGTAGACTAATAGCATACAATCAAATAAAGTAAAGAGTGTGAGAGAAAATTTGACACCACAGTTTTTAACGTGGTTCGGCCAAACTGCCTACGTCCATGCTCCAAGGCTCCCCCTTGAAGATTCCTTACTTCTCCTCAACGAGAAATGCTGATCGAACTTTACGGGCTTCGATCTACAGCCTTACACAATCCTGGATTGAACTTTACGGGCGTCAATCCACTGCCTTACAGGGTTTTCAGATTTGAATCACAGATTACAATAATCTACAAACTCTCAAAACAGAATCTCATGTTTTGGAAAGGAGAGATGTAGATAGAATTACAGAGAATGAATAATTTCAAGTTAGGGCTCAGCAATGAATTTTTGCAAAAGTTGTTCCTTCGTGCTCTAACCTTGGCTTAAATACTCTGTATGTTCGTCGGCTCTTGACTTCAATGCTCCTTATCCAATAGTGGAAACTTTGTTACCGTTGGAGTAGTTTTCGTACAATTTCAGGTAGCCGTTGCCGTCTGTAGTTGCAAATCGTCGTCGACATTAATGTTCTGTAGTTAAGACTGAAAACGACGTCACTGTAGCTTCGCGCTAATTTTGAATTCTGGCAGAAGACAATGTTATTTTAGTTTTGAACCGCCATCGGTGGATGCAACTTCAAAAATATTGAACCGGCATAGGATGATGAGTCTTTAAAACGCTGAAACGGTGTTGGATGATGAAGCTTTAACATGTTGAATCGGCATAGGATGATGAGTCTTTAAAACGCTGAAACGGTGTCGGATGATGAAGCTTTAACATGTTGAACTGGCATAGGATGATAAAAGCTTTAGACGTCTTCCGGCTTTGTCGTTTAGTGAGCGGTGGAGTTCTTCTTCGAAGTCATCCGCCTTGTCGTTTAGTGAGCGGTGGAGTTCTTCTTCGAAGTCATCCGCCTTGTCGTTTAGTGAGCGGTGGAGTTCTTCTTCGAAGTCATCCGCCTTGTCGTTTAGTGAGCGGTGGAGTTCTTCTTCGAAGTCATCCGCCTTGTCGTTTAGCGAGCGGTGGACAGAGGCATTTTACTCATCCGCCTTTGTCGTTTAGTGACCGGTGGACTAAGGCATTTTACACATCCGCCTTGTCGTTTAGTGACCGGTGGACTAAGGCATTTTACACATCCGCCTTGTCGTTTAGTGACCGGTGGACTAAGGCATTTTACACATCCGCCTTGTCGTTTAGTGACCGGTGGACTAAGGCATTTTACACATCCGCCTTGTCGTTTAGTGACCGGTGGACTAAGGCATTTTACACATCCGCCTTGTCGTTTAGTGACCGGTGGACTAAGGCATTTTACACATCCGCCTTGTCGTTTAGTGACCGGTGGACTAAGGCATTTTACACATCCGCCTTGTCGTTTAGTGACCGGTGGACTAAGGCATTTTACACATCCGCCTTGTCGTTTAGTGAGCGGTGGAGTTCTTCTTCGAAGTCATCCGCCTTGTCGTTTAGTGACCGGTGGACTAAGGCATTTTACACATCCGCCTTGTCGTTTAGTGAGCGGTGGAGTTCTTCTTCGAAGTCATCCGCCTTGTCGTTTAGTGACCGGTGGACTAAGGCATTTTACACATCCGCCTTGTCGTTTAGTGAGCGGTGGAGTTCTTCTTCGAAGTCATCCGCCTTGTCGTTTAGTGACCGGTGGACTAAGGCATTTTACACATCCGCCTTGTCGTTTAGTGACCGGTGGACTAAGGCATTTTACACATCCGCCTTGTCGTTTAGTGACCGGTGGACTAAGGCATTTTACACATCCGCCTTGTCGTTTAGTGACCGGTGGACTAAGGCATTTTACACATCCGCCTTGTCGTTTAGTGACCGGTGGACTAAGGCATTTTACACATCCGCCTTGTCGTTTAGTGACCGGTGGACTAAGGCATTTTACACATCCGCCTTGTCGTTTAGTGACCGGTGGACTAAGGCATTTTACACATCCGCCTTGTCGTTTAGTGACCGGTGGACTAAGGCATTTTACACATCCGCCTTGTCGTTTAGTGACCGGTGGACTAAGGCATTTTACACATCCGCCTTGTCGTTTAGTGACCGGTGGACTAAGGCATTTTACACATCCGCCTTGTCGTTTAGTGACCGGTGGACTAAGGCATTTTACACATCCGCCTTGTCGTTTAGTGAGCGGTGGAGTTCTTCTTCGAAGTCATCCGCCTTGTCGTTTAGTGACCGGTGGACTAAGGCATTTTACACATCCGCCTTTGTCGTTTAGTGACCGGTGGACTAAGGCATTTTACACATCCGCCTTTGTCGTTTAGTGACCGGTGGACTAAGGCATTTTACACATCCGCCTTTGTCGTTTAGTGACCGGTGGACTAAGGCATTTTACACATCCGCCTTTGTCGTTTAGTGACCGGTGGACTAAGGCATTTTACACATCCGCCTTTGTCGTTTAGTGACCGGTGGACTAAGGCATTTTACACATCCGCCTTTGTCGTTTAGTGACCGGTGGACTAAGGCATTTTACACATCCGCCTTTGTCGTTTAGTGACCGGTGGACTAAGGCATTTTACACATCCGCCTTTGTCGTTTAGTGACCGGTGGACTAAGGCATTTTACACATCCGCCTTTGTCGTTTAGTGACCGGTGGACTAAGGCATTTTACACATCCGCCTTTGTCGTTTAGTGACCGGTGGACTAAGGCATTTTACACATCCGCCTTTGTCGTTTAGTGACCGGTGGACTAAGGCATTTTACACATCCGCCTTTGTCGTTTAGTGACCGGTGGACTAAGGCATTTTACACATCCGCCTTTGTCGTTTAGTGACCGGTGGACTAAGGCATTTTACACATCCGCCTTTGTCGTTTAGTGACCGGTGGACTAAGGCATTTTACACATCCGCCTTTGTCGTTTAGTGACCGGTGGACTAAGGCATTTTACACATCCGCCTTTGTCGTTTAGTGACCGGTGGACTAAGGCATTTTACACATCCGCCTTTGTCGTTTAGTGACCGGTGGACTAAGGCATTTTACACATCCGCCTTTGTCGTTTAGTGACCGGTGGACTAAGGCATTTTACACATCCGCCTTTGTCGTTTAGTGACCGGTGGACTAAGGCATTTTACACATCCGCCTTTGTCGTTTAGTGACCGGTGGACTAAGGCATTTTACACATCCGCCTTTGTCGTTTAGTGACCGGTGGACTAAGGCATTTTACACATCCGCCTTTGTCGTTTAGTGACCGGTGGACTAAGGCATTTTACACATCCGCCTTTGTCGTTTAGTGACCGGTGGACTAAGGCATTTTACACATCCGCCTTTGTCGTTTAGTGACCGGTGGACTAAGGCATTTTACACATCCGCCTTTGTCGTTTAGTGACCGGTGGACTAAGGCATTTTACACATCCGCCTTTGTCGTTTAGTGACCGGTGGACTAAGGCATTTTACACATCCGCCTTTGTCGTTTAGTGAGCGGTGGAGTTCTTCTTCGAAGTCATCCGCCTTGTCGTTTAGTGACCGGTGGACTAAGGCATTTTACACATCCGCCTTTGTCGTTTAGTGACCGGTGGACTAAGGCATTTTACACATCCGCCTTTGTCGTTTAGTGACCGGTGGACTAAGGCATTTTACACATCCGCCTTTGTCGTTTAGTGACCGGTGGACTAAGGCATTTTACACATCCGCCTTTGTCGTTTAGTGACCGGTGGACTAAGGCATTTTACACATCCGCCTTTGTCGTTTAGTGACCGGTGGACTAAGGCATTTTACACATCCGCCTTTGTCGTTTAGTGACCGGTGGACTAAGGCATTTTACACATCCGCCTTTGTCGTTTAGTGACCGGTGGACTAAGGCATTTTACACATCCGCCTTTGTCGTTTAGTGACCGGTGGACTAAGGCATTTTACACATCCGCCTTTGTCGTTTAGTGACCGGTGGACTAAGGCATTTTACACATCCGCCTTTGTCGTTTAGTGACCGGTGGACTAAGGCATTTTACACATCCGCCTTTGTCGTTTAGTGACCGGTGGACTAAGGCATTTTACACATCCGCCTTTGTCGTTTAGTGACCGGTGGACTAAGGCATTTTACACATCCGCCTTTGTCGTTTAGTGACCGGTGGACTAAGGCATTTTACACATCCGCCTTTGTCGTTTAGTGACCGGTGGACTAAGGCATTTTACACATCCGCCTTTGTCGTTTAGTGACCGGTGGACTAAGGCATTTTACACATCCGCCTTTGTCGTTTAGTGACCGGTGGACTAAGGCATTTTACACATCCGCCTTTGTCGTTTAGTGACCGGTGGACTAAGGCATTTTACACATCCGCCTTTGTCGTTTAGTGACCGGTGGACTAAGGCATTTTACACATCCGCCTTTGTCGTTTAGTGACCGGTGGACTAAGGCATTTTACACATCCGCCTTTGTCGTTTAGTGACCGGTGGACTAAGGCATTTTACACATCCGCCTTTGTCGTTTAGTGACCGGTGGACTAAGGCATTTTACACATCCGCCTTTGTCGTTTAGTGACCGGTGGACTAAGGCATTTTACACATCCGCCTTTGTCGTTTAGTGACCGGTGGACTAAGGCATTTTACACATCCGCCTTTGTCGTTTAGTGAGCGGTGGAGTTCTTCTTCGAAGTCATCCGCCTTGTCGTTTAGTGACCGGTGGACTAAGGCATTTTACACATCCGCCTTTGTCGTTTAGTGACCGGTGGACTAAGGCATTTTACACATCCGCCTTTGTCGTTTAGTGACCGGTGGACTAAGGCATTTTACACATCCGCCTTTGTCGTTTAGTGACCGGTGGACTAAGGCATTTTACACATCCGCCTTTGTCGTTTAGTGACCGGTGGACTAAGGCATTTTACACATCCGCCTTTGTCGTTTAGTGACCGGTGGACTAAGGCATTTTACACATCCGCCTTTGTCGTTTAGTGACCGGTGGACTAAGGCATTTTACACATCCGCCTTTGTCGTTTAGTGACCGGTGGACTAAGGCATTTTACACATCCGCCTTTGTCGTTTAGTGACCGGTGGACTAAGGCATTTTACAGCAGAAGATACTTCCATTGGACTGGCTGGCTCAGGGGAAGACACACGAGCAGGAGGAGCAACAGGAGTAGAAAATTGGAGTTCTGCCTCCTGAAGAGCTAAAGGCGTTAATCGAATAGAGTCTTCAAAAACCTCAGATCTGCAAAGGGGAAGGATGAGGTCGTCTGAGCAAGCCTCCGGGAAAGAAGGAGGACTAGATGGTCCTGGTAGAAAAGCCTCAAATTGAGACTTGAGCGATTGATGATTCAGGGCTGCAATTTTCTTATGTCTGTCCATTTTCTTAGACAGCAGAGCAAGTCCTGTATCCAACGCGATGCCCATGTCCAATTTGATCTGCCTCAGTTGTTTATCTATTTTCTCCTGAACAGAAGTGTAACGACCCCGGCCAGGAGCCGTCACGTGTTCAAATTCTTTCATTAGTCGTTTACTTGGCTTTTACTATTATTACATTCACTTACTATCTCTCAACAGACTTTCACATTTTACATATATATTTTTTTTTTCTAAACTGATAATAGAGACGCAGAACCATTAAGGAAGACGAACCCTCTCGTGTCCGACTTCCCATGCCTCATCGGCTCAAACTTTCACAGAGTCGAGCGACTAGACTCGGTCCTTGGTTTCTTGACAATTTCGGGAAAAGAGGAAGTGCCCTCAATTCTCTTAACAAAATACCACTCGGGTTTGCATGGGTTGCATGCGTTGACAACCCTCAGAAACTTAGTCGTCCGGTCATCACGTGCATTACGCGTGACTCGCTTAACATCACCTAAAAGGAGACATCTTCCGGTGGGCACGTGGGCCTCGCGTGCTAAATAAAAACACCATCCGGTCACTAAATGACAAAAACACATTTTATATCTTCCGGTCGCTAAACGACAAAACACATTTTACATCTTCCGGTGACGTCATCCGGAAGACTAAACCAACAAACAACTACCCTTCGGCATCTGCCGATGACGTCAGCCGGAAGACTAAACCATCAAACAATTAACCTTCGGCATCTGCCGATGACGTCAACCGGAAGACTAAACCAACAAACAACTACCCTTCGGCATCTGCCGATGACGTCAGCCGGAAGACTAAACCATCAAACAATTCACCTTCGGCATCTGCCGATGACGTCAACCGGAAGACTAAACCAACAAACAACTACCCTTCGGCATCTGCCGATGACGTCAGCCGGAAGACTAAACCATCAAACAATTCACCTTCGGCATCTGTCGATGACGTCAACCGGAAGACTAAACCATCAAACAATTCACCTTCGGCATCTGCCGATGACGTCAGCCGGAAGACTAAACCATCAAACAATTCACCTTCGGCATCTGCCGATGACGTCAACCGGAAGACTAAACCAACAAACAACTACCCTTCGGCATCTGCCGATGACGTCAGCCGGAAGACTAAACCAACAAACAACTACCCTTCGGCATCTGCCGATGACGTCAACCGGAAGACTAAACCAACAAACAACTACCCTTCGGCATCTGCCGATGACGTCAGCCGGAAGACTAAACCATCAAACAATTCACCTTCGGCATCTGCCGATGACGTCAACCGGAAGACTAAACCAACAAACAACTACCCTTCGGCATCTGTCGATGACGTCAACCGGAAGACTAAACCAACAAACAACTACCCTTCGGCATCTGCCGATGACGTCAACCGGAAGACTAAACCATCAAACAACTACCCTTCGGCATCTGCCGATGACGTCAGCCGGAAGACTAAACCAACAAACAACTACCCTTCGGCATCTGCCGATGACGTCAACCGGAAGACTAAACCAACAAACAACTACCCTTCGGCATCTGCCGATGACGTCAGCCGGAAGACTAAACCAACAAACAACTACCCTTCGGCATCTGCCGATGACGTCAACCGGAAGACTAAACCAACAAACAACTACCCTTCGGCATCTGCCGATGACGTCAGCCGGAAGACTAAACCAACAAACAACTACCCTTCGGCATCTGCCGATGACGTCAACCGGAAGACTAAACCAACAAACAACTACCCTTCGGCATCTGCCGATGACGTCAACCGGAAGACTAAACCAACAAACAACTACCCTTCGGCATCTGCCGATGACGTCAACCGGAAGACTAAACCAACAAACAACTACCCTTCGGCATCTGCCGATGACGTCAACCGGAAGACTAAACCAACAAACAACTACCCTTCGGCATCTGCCGATGACGTCAACCGGAAGACTAAACCAACAAACAACTACCCTTCGGCATCTGCCGATGACGTCAGCCGGAAGACTAAACCAACAAACAACTACCCTTCGGCATCTGCCGATGACGTCAGCCGGAAGACTAAACCAACAAACAACTACCCTTCGGCATCTGCCGATGACGTCAACCGGAAGACTAAACCAACAAACAACTACCCTTCGGCATCTGCCGATGACGTCAACCGGAAGACTAAACCAACAAACAACTACCCTTCGGCATCTGCCGATGACGTCAGCCGGAAGACTAAACCAACAAACAACTACCCTTCGGCATCTGCCGATGACGTCAGCCGGAAGACTAAACCAACAAACAACTACCCTTCGGCATCTGCCGATGACGTCAGCCGGAAGACTAAACCAACAAACAACTACCCTTCGGCATCTGCCGATGACGTCAACCGGAAGACTAAACCAACAAACAACTACCCTTCGGCATCTGCCGATGACGTCAGCCGGAAGACTAAACCAACAAACAACTACCCTTCGGCATCTGCCGATGACGTCAACCGGAAGACTAAACCAACAAACAACTACCCTTCGGCATCTGCCGATGACGTCAACCGGAAGACTAAACCAACAAACAACTACCCTTCGGCATCTGCCGATGACGTCAACCGGAAGACTAAACCAACAAACAACTACCCTTCGGCATCTGCCGATGACGTCAGCCGGAAGACTAAACCAACAAACAACTACCCTTCGGCATCTGCCGATGACGTCAACCGGAAGACTAAACCAACAAACAACTACCCTTCGGCATCTGCCGATGACGTCAACCGGAAGACTAAACCAACAAACAACTACCCTTCGGCATCTGCCGATGACGTCAGCCGGAAGACTAAACCAACAAACAACTACCCTTCGGCATCTGCCGATGACGTCAGCCGGAAGACTAAACCAACAAACAACTACCCTTCGGCATCTGCCGATGACGTCAACCGGAAGACTAAACCAACAAACAACTACCCTTCGGCATCTGCCGATGACGTCAACCGGAAGACTAAACCAACAAACAACTACCCTTCGGCATCTGCCGATGACGTCAACCGGAAGACTAAACCAACAAACAACTACCCTTCGGCATCTGCCGATGACGTCAACCGGAAGACTAAACCAACAAACAACTACCCTTCGGCATCTGCCGATGACGTCAACCGGAAGACTAAACCAACAAACAACTACCCTTCGGCATCTGCCGATGACGTCAACCGGAAGACTAAACCAACAAACAACTACCCTTCGGCATCTGCCGATGACGTCAACCGGAAGACTAAACCAACAAACAACTACCCTTCGGCATCTGCCGATGACGTCAACCGGAAGACTAAACCAACAAACAACTACCCTTCGGCATCTGCCGATGACGTCAACCGGAAGACTAAACCAACAAACAACTACCCTTCGGCATCTGCCGATGACGTCAACCGGAAGACTAAACCAACAAACAACTACCCTTCGGCATCTGCCGATGACGATAACTGAGGCACAATTTAAAGAGACATAATTCATAAACCATTCTTCATTATGTTCATCTTTATCATTTACATCACATGTATTAAGGCAGGGGACGAGGGAGGAAGACAGGGGTACATATTCACTTGCCTATCGCGGCAGTCGTACATTATCATTTGCCTATCGCGGCAATCATGATACATCACTCGGCCTCCCCAGTGGGAGAATTCGCGAGCCATACATATCATTACTCGGCCTCCACCAGTGGGAGAATTCGCGAGTCATACATAACATAGTCTTTTCCCCGTTCTGCACTTAATCATAGTTACATTTACTTTTCATGTTCTCTACTTAATCATTAAACGTGGGCATAATGCATAGACATGAGGTTCACAGAGAAAGTCATCCCATAAGGACAAGTAGAACCATCCTGTAACTTTACACTTACTTACACAACTTCTTCATATCGTGGAAATAACAATCATAGTCAACAAGTTAACATCTCAGTGATTTCCTAATACCCTTGCGGTGTAGGGCCCTAGTGGCCGGAAATCTTAACACATTCACTTACCTGGATTCCTTAGCAATCCGAACTTCCTCTCTTTAACTTCTTCACCTAAAACATGTACATTACAGTAGTTAAAACAAAGTCCTAGTAGTCCTAATCATAAACCACCCTAGGATCTAATAGCTAAAGTCATTCCGATTCCTCTGTTTGACACCCTGCAGTCTGAAATCCGAAACTAGGTGGACAGGTTTTACCATTGATTAAATCCGAGTTGGTTACTTAAAATGCTCAGAATCGATTCGGGATGACATTTCTACTCTCAGATTTAAAAAAAAATCTCAAACTACTCGGCCACTGCTAAAAAATCCGAACTCAGTGCCGAGCTGAAAACAGAGCTCTATTTACTAATGAATGACTACATTGTCCATTTCATACCTCGGGTGTGGATTTGCAGAGAAGAGCAAGCTCAAAACCAGCCGTCGGTAAAGGGAAGTTCTGGTAGCCGAGAGCAAGAACTTGGGAGAGAAGAAATCGCCGAGAGGGAATGTCGGCTACAGTGGTAATAAAGTGAGATTTAAGGTTTCCATTTCCTATTTATACCTAATCCATCAATTCTAATTACTAAACTGCCACCCAACCTAGTTTTACTCAACTTGTAATAAATTTGTCTTAACATTAAATTTAAATCATAACGGTTAAATAAGAGGGTGACAATGAAAATGGTCAGAAAATCACCTGGCCGAAATGTCGGGTGTTACAAGAAGTGATGGCAGTACCTAGGCTGACTATGCTAGACTGCAAGGTATTAAACTGATCCTCACTGATGAAAAATCTCCGCTGATAGGTCTGAGGAGATGCAGGAGTAACTGAGGGGATTGGTGAAGAAATAGGGACTGGTGGAGCTGGTAGAGCTAGTGGAACAGGTTGGACAGGAGAGGGAATGTGTAGGGTATGTGGTGGTTCAACTGATGGAGAAAGATAGACTGGTGAAGAAGGTTGGACAGGTGAAGGCAGAGAGGGCAACAGCTGTGTTGGTGGAGGGGAAGAGGGTTCCTCTGGAATTAGAGGTGACATAGAAGGTAAAGTGGAATAAGCCACTGATGTAGGAGGTGAACGAGGTGGAGGAGGAGAGGAGAGATGAGGAAGGCTAGGAAAATGAGGGGCAGACATTGCTTCAAAGGGATGAGCTAGATAGGAGGAAGCAGGGGGTCTTGGCATTGGTGGAGGAAGGTGGGAGCGTGAGACCAGAGAATGAGGAGGGAAAAAATCAAAGGCAGGGATCTCTGAGTCACCACTTCCTTCTTGCATAGAGGACTCTGCATCTAAAGGCAATTGCCTTTTGCCTTTTCTGACAATTGCAACCGTTGCAGCCCTCTGCTTGGACTGATCCAATACAAACTTCCCTTGACGTGTTCTCTTAATTCCGATCCTGGACAAGGTGGATTTAGAATAATAACTGGATGGTTTGAGACAGGAAGGATCCTCATCTTCTTGAAATTCAACCTCAAATTTCTGAAAGATCTTCATAAGAAGGAGATTATAGGGAAAAGATGTAGGATCTGAAGAAACACTCTGAATCATCACATTATAGCATATCATCTGATGGAGAAGACGAGCTCTAATAGATAAATGTCTGCTCTTTAAGAAATTGGGAATATTGTGTGGGTCTAGAACAATCTCTTTCAAAAATTGTTCACCATCAGGAGTTCTAAGAAAAGGGGGTTCTTGTCCAGTTGAAAAAATTTTGGGATGTTGATCGAGATGAGGACTCCCCAATAGCTCATTGATGGATTGGGAAGTTAGAACTATGCGTTTTCCATACACATAGCTCGAAATGGTTGACTGGTCAGAAGGATAACTAAGATTGGCATAGAACATCCTAATGGCAGTTGGGTAAAAGAAGGATTCAACGTCAAACAACCCTATTAATCCAATGTCAGTCAAGGGTGCTACGATGTTTAAGGCAACTAACTTGTCTGGTACAATACCACGACTGGGAATCAATTTCTTATCCTTAAAGTCGTCGTGATACCTGATTTCAGCGGCCTCATTGAAGAAATAGAGCGACGGCCAAATATTCGCTCGAGGAATCACTCGTGGTGGACGAGCAGTGGTTTTGGCTTTCTTTTTCGCTGGTTCAGCAACAGCTCGAGATGAAGAACCCAGATGATCCATTGGAAAGGTTCTGTGAAGAAGACCTAGAGAGAAAGGGTTGAAGGCAGAGGTTTTTCTGTAAGGGCGCGAAAGATGAAGCGTTTTTGAGCAGTAGCTAAGTTTAAAAGAATAGAACCACGCCTGACGTGATGAAGATGCACGTGTAACAACGATATCACCCGATGGGTGACACGTGTCAGTAGAAAAGAAAATGCATCATCTGGTGCATAGACATCATCCGGTTAGTGAAGAAAAACATCATCCGGTTATCTACAAATCTGACCACTCTCTCACAGGAAAGATTTGCAACAGAAGAAACTTAGCTTTTTTCAAACCGAATGAGACCTAACCTTATTCTTATATTATTGAAGGTCTTTTTATCCAAAGGCTTGGTAAAGATATCAACTAATTGATCAACAGAATTAACAAATTCTAAGGTAATATCACCTTTTTGTACATGATCTCTTATAAAGTGATATCTGACCTCTATATGCTTAGTTCTAGAATGCTGAATTGGATTCTTAGAAATATTAATTGCATTGGTGTTGTCACACCGAATAGAAATCTTATCATAGAACAGATTATAGTCTTCTAGAGTTTTTTTTATCCAAAGCATTTGAGCACAAGAACTGCCTGCAGCAATATATTCACTTTCAGCAGTTGACAATGCAACAGAATTCTGTTTCTTAGAATACCAGGAGACTAAAGATTCACCTAAGAACTGACAGATGCCACTAGTACTTTTTCTATCAACAAGACTACCTGCATAATCAGAATCTGAATATCCAATCAGATTAAAAGAAGTGCCCTTTGGATACCATAATCCTAAATCATAAGTCCCACTCAAATATTTGAAAATCTTTTTTACAGCAGATAAATGAGACTCCTTAGGGGCAGCTTGGAATCTAGCACATAAACAAACACTAAATAGAATATTTGGCCTACTGGCAGTCAGATATAACAAAGAACCAATTATACCACGATATTTCTTAATGTCCACACTTATACCGTTTTCATCTTTGTTCAATTTGGTTGTGGTACTCATCTGAGTTCTAGAAGATTTGACAGATTCTAAACCAAATTTCTTAAGAAGTTCCTTAATGTACTTTTCTTGACAGAAGAAAATTCCATCAGGAGATTGGCTAATCTGAAATCCTAAGAAGAATTTTAACTCCCCCATCATACTCATCTCAAATTCACTTTGCATGAGGGAGGAAAACTCATTACACATGTTGACATTAGTTGATCCAAAAATAATGTCATCGACATAAATTTGAACTAACAGAATATCCTTATCCTTTTGCATGGTAAATAGAGTTGAGTCGGTGTTACCCTTTTTGAAATTCCTTTCCTCAAGGAAGTTCCTCAACCTATCATACCAAGCTCTAGAAGCCTGTTTAAGACCATAGAGAGCTTTCCTTAATTTATAGACATGGTCGGGTTTGTCAAAAGCTTCAAAACCTAAGGGTTGCTCAACATAAACTTCTTCTGTAATATAACCATTTAAGAATGCATTCTTTACATCCATTTGAAAGAGTGTGAAGTTTTTGTAGCAAGCAAAAGCAAGGAGCATCCTAATTGACTCTAATCTAGCTACAAGGGCAAAAGATTCCTCAAAATCAATACCCTCTTCTTGAGAGTATCCCTTAGCAACTAGTCTAGCCTTGTTTCTCACAACAATTCCATTTTCATCCAATTTATTCTTATAAACCCATTTAGTTCCAATAATGGGATGATCCTTAGGCCGTGGAACAAGTTCCCATACTTTGCTCCTTTCAAATTGATTTAGCTCTTCTTGCATAGCTAAAATCCAATACTCATCATTCTCGGCCTCTTCAAACTTCTTAGGCTCTACTTGAGAGATAAATGCCACATTGGCACAGAGATTCCTAAGAGAGGATCTAGTCTTAACTCCTAGAGAAGGATCACCTAAGATTTCATCTATTGGATGGTTTCTGACATATTTCCAATCTCTAGGGAGAGTAGGATTTTCATCCTTGACAGGAACAATATTAAGAGAAATAGAGGAGGGTTCTAAGGATTTTTCTACTTGTAGTGAATCTGAGGGTTTTTCTAAGGAAAGAGAGTCCAAATGATTTTCCAAAGTGACATCATCATCCACATTAATTGTGGGTTGAGGGGACTCATCAAAGTTAACATGAACTGATTCCTCTACAACTAGAGTTCTCCTATTGAATACTCTATATGCTTTACTAGTAAGAGAATAACCAAGAAAAATTCCAAGATCAGATTTGGAATCGAATTTTCCTAAGTTATCCTTAGTGTTGAGAATAAAGCATTTACTACCAAAGGCTCTAAAGTATTTAACAGAAGGTGTTTTTCCACTCCATAGCTCATATGGAGTTTTCTCAAGAATAGGTCTTATGGAGACCCGATTGAGCACATAACAAGCTGTTGCAACAGCTTCAGCCCAGAAATACTTAGGAAGGGAATTTTCATTTAGCATGGTTCGGGCTAGTTCTTGGAGAGACCTATTTTTCCTCTCAACAACACCATTTTGCTGAGGGGTTCTAGGAGAGGAGAAATTGTGCTCAATTCCATACTTGAGACACAATAGTTCAAATCTCTCATTTTCAAATTCTCCACCATGATCACTACGAATAGCAACAATGGTGAGCTCCTTTTCATTTTGAACTCTTTTCCTAAAACTAGAAAATGTATCAAAAGTCTCATCCTTAGACTTCAGAAAGAATACCCAAGTGAATCTAGAGAAGTCGTCAACAATGACATAAGCATAGAATTTTCCACCTAGACTAGCTATATTGGAAGGGGTGTACATAACATTACTCATGAAACAATAACGAGGCCAACTAGTCAGGTGAATAATAAATTTCAATTAAAACACATTAGAAAGAAATTGTAGTGCTTACAGTCGTTGCAGAAGCAATGGCCACAATCCATCACTGTTGCTTTCTTACTGGCTAGTTCCTCCATGCAGACACCACAGGTCAGAGTAGAAGTAGGGGCTGATGCATCAAGATTTGGGTGCTCAGACACACGAACACCAGCTGCGGCGAATAAGGAGGATTTTCCTTTCTCAACAAGCACAGCAAACAAATTCTCCACATCCCAACGATAATGAATTAGTAGCGTTCTGGCATGATGCTCCCTTAGAGACAGCAAATCCATTACTCTACGCAAATCATCTCTCTAAATGAATATAGTATAGTTTTAATATCAGTTCCCAGTGGTGCAAAATTAGTTGAGTAAAAGTAACCAATTAACCATCTGGGAGTGTTTACCTGAGCTGCAAGAAGAGACTCTTTTGTAATCACCTGAATATAACCAAAGGGGCACAATATGGTCAATTTCGATAATTATAAATCAAGAAAGAAAAAGTGGAGCCAGCCGAGAAATTATTGTCATCAGTTCCACTCATTAAAAAACTTTATAAAAATATAGCATAAACCACAATGCATGTATAACACAATTGAGTTTGAGAACAATTAACTAACTCCGTCGCGAAGCTTGGAACCAAACATTATTCAGAGCCCAAGATAAGACTTCAAATATATATTAGAAATAAGAAATTTCCCCCAACTATCTAAATACTCCTCACTCATTAAAGCAAATATCCATAAACAATAACAACTGCAGCCGCAAAACTTCCAAATTAACCAATGCCAACTATCATAAAAATCAAGATTTTGTTGGTCAATACAATTTAAAATGAAGAATTCAACACAATTATGAATCAAATAAGCGAGAATGGGGGGCGAAATAGAAGCCAAAACCTTAGTCGTGGAACCCTTTGCAGCAACCGAACGAAAATCAGACTCATCGTTCTCAAGACCCTCAAAGTCTTGATCGGAGTCATGGTAATCCTCATCGCTGATATAATAATCATCCATCAATTAAATTGCAACGAATATATGTACTATGAATAGAGCGAATAGAAAAAATTGGAGGGAAAAACTGAATTGTAATTTATCCGTGCGAGATGAAATGGAAGTATTAAAAGAATCGGATCCTGGTACACAGATATAATGCACAATCAGATCGGTGGAAGAAGATCGTTGGGATTGCCGGCGAGTGTACCGGCGATGAGAGTGACAGCTAAAAGCTTAGAGAGGAAGCGTCACACAGGAAATTGGCAACATGAGGAATAATACAAAAGAATACGCAATAGTCTTCCTGCGCAAATAGCAAAAGATAATTAAACGGTGTCGTCTCAAATAAGGTATTTTGACCTTTTTCTTTTTTAACAAACTCAATGGATAAAAGAGGTAAGTTCAAATGAACCCAAACTCAATCTAACTATGGAAGGAACCAAGGCTATTGGTTTGATTCCGATTCGGTTACTCGTTTAAATTTTTTGATTTTTTTTGGATAACAATAAATGTGTTTTTTTCTATCTCCTCCTAAGAATCATAGTAAATTATAGAGAAATTATTGATTTTAACCATGTACTATACTCGTAATTTCAAGCAGTCTATTGTACTAAAAAAATCGACAAACTGAACCATGTACTATGATTCCGTTATCGGTCTTGACTTTCTGTCAACAATTTCGTTAAGTTTCTATTTACAAAAATAAATGGTATTTTAAAAAAATATCAAACGATGTTCAATTTTCTTGAACTTTTTAACACATGTTCACTACGTCACGGGAAGATTGTACAAAAATTTTCGTAATTTTAAAACATTTTTACGATTTATTGTAATTTTATTTTCTTATTTTATAAAATAATTATAATAAATCATACAACTTTTAGAAAATCACGCAAATTTTTTGATTTTCTTTTCATGTTGTGTTAAATATGTGGTAAAAGGTTCAAATAAATTGGATATCGTTTACTATTTTTTTTAAATTAATTTATAAAGTGAAGAAGGAACTGAGATTAATTTTTAAAAAATTACCACGAGATATTCTATTTACTTAAAACTTTTACCACATGTGCAGCAAATCAAGAAAAAATAATTTATAAATTTGCATGATTTTCTAACACTTGTATGATTTATTATAATTATTTTATAAAATAAGTAAATAAAATTATAATAAATCGTAAAAATATTTTAAAATTACAAAAAATTTTAAATTATCTCCGCATAGTGTAGTGAACATGTGATAAAACTTTCAAGTAAATTAAATATCGTTTAGTATTTTTTTAAAATATCCCTCATTTTTTTAAGGGTAATGATCGATTTGAACCATGTACTATACATTTTTTTCAATTCGCCCCATGTACTAAAAAAATGGGCAAATCAAACTCTGTACTTTGATTCTGTTATCAATTTTGACCTTCTATCAACAATTTTATTACACCCTCATTTCAAAAATTACCAAACGATCTTGGATTCAGTTGAAATTTTTACCACATGTTCACTACTTAATGCGAAGATAATTTAGAAATTTTGTTATTTTTTAATATATATACGATTTATTTTAATTTTATTTTAGTATTTTATAAAATAATTATAATAAATCATACAACTTTTAGAAAATCACGCAAATTTTTTGATTTTCTTTTCATGTTGTGTTAAATATGTGGTAAAAGGTTCAAATAAATTGGATATCGTTTACTATTTTTTTTAAATTAATTTATAAAGTAAAGAAGGAACTGAGATTAATTTTTAAAAAATTACCACGAGATATTCTATTTACTTAAAACTTTTACCACATGTTCACTACTTAATGCGAAGATAATTTATAAATTTGCATGATTTTCTAACATTTGTATGATTTATTATAATTATTTTATAAAATAAGTAAATAAAATTATAATAAATCGTAAAAATATTTTAAAATTACAAAAATTTTAAATTATCTCCGCATAGTGTAGTGAACATGTGATAAAACTTTCAAGTAAATTAAATATCGTTTAGTATTTTTTTAAAATATCCCTCATTTTTTTTAAGGGTAATTATCGATTTGAACCATGTACTATACATTTTTTTTCAATTCGCCCCATGTACTAAAAAAATGGGCAAATCAAACTCTGTACTTTGATTCTGTTATCAATTTTGACCTTCTATCAACATTTTATTACACCCTCATTTCAAAATTACCAAACGATCTTGGATTCAGTTGAAATTTTTACCACATGTTCACTACTTAATGCGAAGATAATTTAGAAATTTTGTTATTTTTTAATATATATACGATTTATTTTAATTTTATTTTAGTATTTTATAAAAATATTATAATAAATCATACAAATTTTAGAAAATCACGAAAAGTTTGCTATATCTACCCATGATAGGTTGAACATGTGAAAAAGTTTTCAAATAAATCAAATATCGTTTGTATTTTTTTAAATTAATCTCAGTTTCTTCTTTACTTTATAAATTAATTTTCAAAAAACTATCAAACGATATTTGATTTATTTGAAAATAATTTCACATGTTCAACCTATCATGGGTAGATAATAGAAAAATTTTCGTGATTTTCTAACATTTGTATGATTTATTATAATATTTTTATAAAATACTAAAATAAAATTACAATAAATCGTACATGTGTTAAATAATCACAAAAAATTACAGATTATCTTCTCATTAAGTAGTGAATATGTGATAAAAATATCAACTGAATCCAAAATCGTTTGGTAATTTTTTAATTGAGGGTTTAATGAAATTGTTGATAGAATGTCAAAATTGATAACAGAATCAAAGTACAGAGTTTGATTTGCCCATTTTTTTAGTACAGGGGGCGAATTGAAAAAAAATGTATAGTACATGGTTCAAATCGATAATTACTTTTTTTTAAATAGAAACTTAACGGAATGTCAAGACCGATAACGAAATTATAGTACAGGATTCGATTTGCCTGTTGTTTTAGTACAGGGGACTACTTCAAATTACGGATATAGTACATGATTAAAATTGATAATTTTCTTAAATTATAACTATAATTAAAATAGAAAAGGAAGAGGAACATTATTGATTATTTCAAATTTTAGCTAATTGTCGTTGGTCGATGAAGCCCAAAAACGTGATGGTAGCAGTCAATCATATTCTTGGAGTGAAGGAAATTAAAAAATCATATGCTTGAGGCATTGAAATGGAAAAACATATTGATGCGAAAAGCTATGGAGTGTAACAAATTTTTCATGTGTAAAGTTAATTGTCGCTTCATTTATTGATTTTTGTTGAAAATGAAAAAGAAATAGAGAACTTCATTTATTGCTATCTTACGCGTCTTTCTCATCGGTGCAAAGGAACTTTTGATCTGCTTACCTATTTGGCAGGCTTCACAGACCTTATCCTTTTCAAAGGATATCTTAGGAATCCCTCTAACTAAATTATCCTTAGTAATCTTAGCTAAGGTATCCATTTCTACATGTCCTAATCTCCTATGCCAAATCCAGCTATCATTAGAGGAATTAACAGCAAAACATTTCTCATTATCACAAACAATATTATCTACGTCAATGATATAGATATTTTTTTTCCTAAAGCCAGTAAACAGAATTGTGTCATTTCCAGCATCTTTAATTATGCAGGAATTTGACTTAAAAGTCACCTTATATCTTTTATCACATAACTGGCTAATACTAAGTAAATTATGCTTCAATCCATCAACTAATAACACATTCTCAATAACAGAATTAATACTGTTACCTATATTGCCTATGCCAACAATCTTGCCCTTTTGGTTTTCCCCAAAAGTAACACTGCCCTTCTTCTTGTTGACATAGCAAACTTGGTTGAGTCTCCCGTCATATGTCTTGAACAACCACTGTCAAGGTACCACTGATTCTTTCCGGGAGATCAGTCAACCTGCAAAACAGTGATCAAACAGTCTTCTTAGGTACCCAAATCTTTTGGGTCCTAGTGTTAGTTTTGGTTCCTTTGGGAACCCATTGCAACTTACTGCTATGGATTATTTCAAAAAAAAAAAAAAAAAAAAAAAAAAAAAAAAAAAAAAAAAAAAAAAAAAAAAAAAAAAAAAAAAAAAAAAAAAAAAAAAAAAAAAAAAAAAAAAAAAAAAAAAAAAAAAAAAAAAAAAAAAAAAAAAAAAAAAAAAAAAAAAAAAAAAAAAAAAAAAAAAAAAAAAAAAAAAAAAAAAAAAAAAAAAAAAAAAAAAAAAAAAAAAAAAAAAAAAAAAAAAAAAAAAAAAAAAAAAAAAAAAAAAAAAAAAAAAAAAAAAAAAAAAAAAAAAAAAAAAAAAAAAAAAAAAAAAAAAAAAAAAAAAAAAAAAAAAAAAAAAAAAAAAAAAAAAAAAAAAAAAAAAAAAAAAAAAAAAAAAAAAAAAAAAAAAAAAAAAAAAAAAAAAAAAAAAAAAAAAAAAAAAAAAAAAAAAAAAAAAAAAAAAAAAAAAAAAAAAAAAAAAAAAAAAAAAAAAAAAAAAAAAAAAAAAAAAAAAAAAAAAAAAAAAAAAAAAAAAAAAAAAAAAAAAAAAAAAAAAAAAAAAAAAAAAAAAAAAAAAAAAAAAAAAAAAAAAAAAAAAAAAAAAAAAAAAAAAAAAAAAAAAAAAAAAAAAAAAAAAAAAAAAAAAAAAAAAAAAAAAAAAAAAAAAAAAAAAAAAAAAAAAAAAAAAAAAAAAAAAAAAAAAAAAAAAAAAAAAAAAAAAAAAAAAAAAAAAAAAAAAAAAAAAAAAAAAAAAAAAAAAAAAAAAAAAAAAAAAAAAAAAAAAAAAAAAAAAAAAAAAAAAAAAAAAAAAAAAAAAAAAAAAAAAAAAAAAAAAAAAAAAAAAAAAAAAAAAAAAAAAAAAAAAAAAAAAAAAAAAAAAAAAAAAAAAAAAAAAAAAAAAAAAAAAAAAAAAAAAAAAAAAAAAAAAAAAAAAAAAAAAAAAAAAAAAAAAAAAAAAAAAAAAAAAAAAAAAAAAAAAAAAAAAAAAAAAAAAAAAAAAAAAAAAAAAAAAAAAAAAAAAAAAAAAAAAAAAAAAAAAAAAAAAAAAAAAAAAAAAAAAAAAAAAAAAAAAAAAAAAAAAAAAAAAAAAAAAAAAAAAAAAAAAAAAAAAAAAAAAAAAAAAAAAAAAAAAAAAAAAAAAAAAAAAAAAAAAAAAAAAAAAAAAAAAAAAAAAAAAAAAAAAAAAAAAAAAAAAAAAAAAAAAAAAAAAAAAAAAAAAAAAAAAAAAAAAAAAAAAAAAAAAAAAAAAAAAAAAAAAAAAAAAAAAAAAAAAAAAAAAAAAAAAAAAAAAAAAAAAAAAAAAAAAAAAAAAAAAAAAAAAAAAAAAAAAAAAAAAAAAAAAAAAAAAAAAAAAAAAAAAAAAAAAAAAAAAAAAAAAAAAAAAAAAAAAAAAAAAAAAAAAAAAAAAAAAAAAAAAAAAAAAAAAAAAAAAAAAAAAAAAAAAAAAAAAAAAAAAAAAAAAAAAAAAAAAAAAAAAAAAAAAAAAAAAAAAAAAAAAAAAAAAAAAAAAAAAAAAAAAAAAAAAAAAAAAAAAAAAAAAAAAAAAAAAAAAAAAAAAAAAAAAAAAAAAAAAAAAAAAAAAAAAAAAAAAAAAAAAAAAAAAAAAAAAAAAAAAAAAAAAAAAAAAAAAAAAAAAAAAAAAAAAAAAAAAAAAAAAAAAAAAAAAAAAAAAAAAAAAAAAAAAAAAAAAAAAAAAAAAAAAAAAAAAAAAAAAAAAAAAAAAAAAAAAAAAAAAAAAAAAAAAAAAAAAAAAAAAAAAAAAAAAAAAAAAAAAAAAAAAAAAAAAAAAAAAAAAAAAAAAAAAAAAAAAAAAAAAAAAAAAAAAAAAAAAAAAAAAAAAAAAAAAAAAAAAAAAAAAAAAAAAAAAAAAAAAAAAAAAAAAAAAAAAAAAAAAAAAAAAAAAAAAAAAAAAAAAAAAAAAAAAAAAAAAAAAAAAAAAAAAAAAAACCATTTTCATATATTTGTTTTTAAAGGAACATACAACAGGACCTTATTTCCTCGTCCCAATTTTTTTTTAAAAAACAGGTATGGCAAGTAATCGATTTTACAAGAAGTTCTTAAAAACTTTCCTCTTATGAACTTATCATAGCCTAAACCTGTTTATCATGAGTAGCTGCTATGATTCCCTATTAGCAATGTTAAGTTCTTGCTACCATTTGAGAAACCAAAGAACAAGTTATTCAAAGATTCATTTGTCTTCTTAGTTCAGTGATTTTTTTTCATGCAAGTTCACTTCTTTAGCATGCTTCTCAATTAGACTTGTATTTTCCTTTTCATGTATTGTATTTAGCTTTTAACGTGCCAAACTGTTTAACTAAATCGTTAAAGGCATCACCATATCCCCATCATCATCAGACTCACTCTCACAGGAAGAAATGCTAACCTCATTAATCGTGAGCCATGAAGCAGAGGTTGGCTATTTCTTCATCTCTGAAGAGGATGTGTCACATTCACTGTCATCCCAAGTGGCCTTCATAGCTTTCTTCTAAATGTTCTTGGGATTCTTCTTGTCTGTGGACAATCTGCCTTCATATGGCCAGACTTTCCACATCCAAAGCAAGTAATCTCCTTGTCTTTGGGTTGCCTTTCATTCTTGGGAAAGCCTCTCCCTTGCAGCTTCTTCCTTCGAAGAAACTTGCTAAACCTCCTAGTGATGAGTGCAATGTCTTTATCATCTTCTTCTTCTTCATCCTCAGAGACTTCATGTTTACTTGAAGAGGCTTTCATAGCAATATCTTTTCTTTTTGTTGTCTCTTTTTCCTTAAGATCTTCCTTCTCATTCGACCTCATTGTGATCTCATGTGTCATGAGAGATCCAATGAGTTCCTCTAGCTTTAGAGCTTTGAGATCCTTTGCATCTTGAATTGCAGTCACCTTTGGCTGCCAGCTTCTTGGAAGACATCTGAGGATCTTCCTGACCTGTTCTTCACTAGAATAAGATTTACCAAGAGCTTTCAACCCATTAGTAATGTTAGTAAATCTTGTAAACATGGAAGAAATAGACTCATCCTTAGGCATAGAGAATAGTTCATACTCGTGTATGAGCATATTTAATTTACTCTCTTTCACTTGATTGGTGCCCTCGTGTGTGACCTCTAATAGGTGTCAAATCTCTTGGGCACTCTCACACCCTTGTACTCTATTAAATTCGTCTCTATTCAGAGCACAGTACAGGGTTTTTACCGTCTTGGCATTAAGGCTCAGATTTCTCTTATCGGACTCAGATAATTCAGTAGAGTCCTTAGGGATACTTTTCCCATCTACAGTTTTCATGGCCTTAAAAGGGTTATTCTCTATAATACACCAAGTCTCATAGTCCATGGCTTGAACGAATATTTTCATTCTAGCCTTCCAATAAACATAATCACTCCCATCAAAGAAAGGAGGTCTATTTGTAGCTTGACCTTCTATGTGTGTGGTGTTGGTGTTGAATGCCATTGTAAAAATGTATAACACAGAGTATTTAACTACAGCTTAGACAAAAATAACCTTTCTCGGATACCAATTGAAGGATCGGTATTGTCTAAAAAGGGGGGGGTGAATTAGACTTTTTAAATTAACTTAAATTTCTAAATCAATTTCTCTCTTAAATAAAGCTTGTAGACTAATAGCATACATCAAATAAAGTAAGAGAGTGAGAGAAAATTCGACACCACAGTTTTTAACGTGGTTCGGCCAAACTGCCTACGTCTACGCTCCAAGGCTCCCCCTTGAAGATTCCTTACTTCTCCTCAACGAGAAATGCTGATCGAACTTTACGGGCTTCGATCCACAGCCTTACACAATCCTGGGATTGAACGTTACTGGGCTCATCAACCTGCCTTACAGGGTTTTCAGATTTGAATCACAGATTACAATAATCTACAAACTCTCAAACAGAATCTCAAGTTTTGGAACGGAGAGAGTAGATAGAATTACAGAGAATGAATAATTTCAAGTTAGGCTCAGCAATGAATTTTCGCAAAAGTTGTTCCTTCGTGCTCTACCCTTGAGTCTTTAAAACGCTGAAACGGTGTCGGATGATGAAGCTTTAACATGTTGAACCGGCATAGGATGATGAGTCTTTAAAACGCTGAAACGGTGTCGGATGATGAAGCTTTAACATGTTGAACCGGCATAGGATGATGAGTCTTTAAAACGCTGAAACGGTGTCGGATGATGAAGCTTTAACATGTTGAACCGGCATAGGATGATGAGTCTTTAAAACGCTGAAACGGTGTCGGATGATGAAGCTTTAACATGTTGAACCGGCATAGGATGATGAGTCTTTAAAACGCTGAAACGGTGTCGGATGATGAAGCTTTAACATGTTGAACCGGCATAGGATGATGAGTCTTTAAAACGCTGAAACGGTGTCGGATGATGAAGCTTTAACATGTTGAACCGGCATAGGATGATGAGTCTTTAAAACGCTGAAACGGTGTCGGATGATGAAGCTTTAACATGTTGAACCGGCATAGGATGATGAGTCTTTAAAACGCTGAAACGGTGTCGGATGATGAAGCTTTAACATGTTGAACCGGCATAGGATGATGAGTCTTTAAAACGCTGAAACGGTGTCGGATGATGAAGCTTTAACATGTTGAACCGGCATAGGATGATGAGTCTTTAAAACGCTGAAACGGTGTCGGATGATGAAGCTTTAACATGTTGAACCGGCATAGGATGATGAGTCTTTAAAACGCTGAAACGGTGTCGGATGATGAAGCTTTAACATGTTGAACCGGCATAGGATGATGAGTCTTTAAAACGCTGAAACGGTGTCGGATGATGAAGCTTTAACATGTTGAACCGGCATAGGATGATGAGTCTTTAAAACGCTGAAACGGTGTCGGATGATGAAGCTTTAACATGTTGAACCGGCATAGGATGATGAGTCTTTAAAACGCTGAAACGGTGTCGGATGATGAAGCTTTAACATGTTGAACCGGCATAGGATGATGAGTCTTTAAAACGCTGAAACGGTGTCGGATGATGAAGCTTTAACATGTTGAACCGGCATAGGATGATGAGTCTTTAAAACGCTGAAACGGTGTCGGATGATGAAGCTTTAACATGTTGAACCGGCATAGGATGATGAGTCTTTAAAACGCTGAAACGGTGTCGGATGATGAAGCTTTAACATGTTGAACCGGCATAGGATGATGAGTCTTTAAAACGCTGAAACGGTGTCGGATGATGAAGCTTTAACATGTTGAACCGGCATAGGATGATGAGTCTTTAAAACGCTGAAACGGTGTCGGATGATGAAGCTTTAACATGTTGAACCGGCATAGGATGATGAGTCTTTAAAACGCTGAAACGGTGTCGGATGATGAAGCTTTAACATGTTGAACCGGCATAGGATGATGAGTCTTTAAAACGCTGAAACGGTGTCGGATGATGAAGCTTTAACATGTTGAACCGGCATAGGATGATGAGTCTTTAAAACGCTGAAACGGTGTCGGATGATGAAGCTTTAACATGTTGAACCGGCATAGGATGATGAGTCTTTAAAACGCTGAAACGGTGTCGGATGATGAAGCTTTAACATGTTGAACCGGCATAGGATGATGAGTCTTTAAAACGCTGAAACGGTGTCGGATGATGAAGCTTTAACATGTTGAACCGGCATAGGATGATGAGTCTTTAAAACGCTGAAACGGTGTCGGATGATGAAGCTTTAACATGTTGAACCGGCATAGGATGATGAGTCTTTAAAACGCTGAAACGGTGTCGGATGATGAAGCTTTAACATGTTGAACCGGCATAGGATGATGAGTCTTTAAAACGCTGAAACGGTGTCGGATGATGAAGCTTTAACATGTTGAACCGGCATAGGATGATGAGTCTTTAAAACGCTGAAACGGTGTCGGATGATGAAGCTTTAACATGTTGAACCGGCATAGGATGATGAGTCTTTAAAACGCTGAAACGGTGTCGGATGATGAAGCTTTAACATGTTGAACCGGCATAGGATGATGAGTCTTTAAAACGCTGAAACGGTGTCGGATGATGAAGCTTTAACATGTTGAACCGGCATAGGATGATGAGTCTTTAAAACGCTGAAACGGTGTCGGATGATGAAGCTTTAACATGTTGAACCAGCATAGGATGATGAGTCTTTAAAACGCTGAAACGGTGTCGGATGATGAAGCTTTAACATGTTGAACCGGCATAGGATGATAAAAGCTTTAGATGTCTTCCGGCTTTATCGTTTAGTGAGCGGTGGAGTTCTTCTTCGAAGTCATCCGCCTTGTCGTCTAGCGAGCGGTGGAGTTCTTCTTCGAAGTCATCCGCCTTGTCGTTTAGTGAGCGGTGGAGTTCTTCTTCGAAGTCATCCGCCTTGTCGTTTAGCGAGCGGTGGACAGAGGCATTTTACTCATCCGTCTTTGTCGTTTAGTGACCGGTGGACTAAGCCATTTTACACATCCGCCTTTGTCGTTTAGTGACCGGTGGACTAAGGCATTTTACACATCCTTCTTTGTCGTTTAGTGACCGGTGGACTAAGGCATTTTACTCATCTGCCTTTGTCGTTTAGTAACCGGTGGACTAAGGCATTTTACACATCCGCCTTTGTCGTTTAGCGAGCGGTGGACAAAGGCATTTTACACATCCGCCTTTGTCGTTTAGTGACCGGTGGACTTAGGCATTTTACTCATCCGCCTTTGTCTTTTAGTGACCGGTGGACTAAGGCATTTTACACATCTGCCTTTGTCGTTTAGTGACCGGTGGACTAAGGCATTTTACACATCCGCCTTTGTCGTTTAGTGACCGGTGGACTAAGGCATTTTACACATCCGCCTTTGTCGTTTAGTGACCGGTGGACTAAGGCATTTTACACATCCGCCTTTGTCGTTTAGTGACCGGTGGACTAAGGCATTTTACACATCCTTCTTTGTCGTTTAGTGACCGGTGGACTAAGGCATTTTACACATCCTTCTTTGTCGTTTAGTGACCGGTGGACTAAGGCATTTTACACATCCTTCTTTGTCGTTTAGTGACCGGTGGACTAAGGCATTTTACACATCCTTCTTTGTCGTTTAGCGAGCGGTGGAGTTCTTCTTCGAAGTCATCCGCCTTGTCGTTTAGTGACCGGTGGACTAAGGCATTTTACACATCCGCCTTTGTCGTTTAGCGAGCGGTGGAGTTCTTCTTCGAAGTCATCCGCCTTGTCGTTTAGTGACCGGTGGACTAAGGCATTTTACACATCCGCCTTTGTCGTTTAGTGACCGGTGGACTAAGGCATTTTACACATCCGCCTTTGTCGTTTAGTGACCGGTGGACTAAGGCATTTTACACATCCGCCTTTGTCGTTTAGTGACCGGTGGACTAAGGCATTTTACACATCCTTCTTTGTCGTTTAGTGACCGGTGGACTAAGGCATTTTACACATCCTTCTTTGTCGTTTAGTGACCGGTGGACTAAGGCATTTTACACATCCTTCTTTGTCGTTTAGTGACCGGTGGACTAAGGCATTTTACACATCCTTCTTTGTCGTTTAGTGACCGGTGGACTAAGGCATTTTACACATCCTTCTTTGTCGTTTAGTGACCGGTGGACTAAGGCATTTTACACATCCTTCTTTGTCGTTTAGTGACCGGTGGACTAAGGCATTTTACACATCCGCCTTTGTCGTTTAGTGACCGGTGGACTAAGGCATTTTACACATCCGCCTTTGTCGTTTAGTGACCGGTGGACTAAGGCATTTTACACATCCGCCTTTGTCGTTTAGTGACCGGTGGACTAAGGCATTTTACACATCCGCCTTTGTCGTTTAGTGACCGGTGGACTAAGGCATTTTACACATCCGCCTTTGTCGTTTAGTGACCGGTGGACTAAGGCATTTTACACATCCGCCTTTGTCGTTTAGTGACCGGTGGACTAAGGCATTTTACACATCCGCCTTTGTCGTTTAGTGACCGGTGGACTAAGGCATTTTACACATCCGCCTTTGTCGTTTAGTGACCGGTGGACTAAGGCATTTTACACATCCTTCTTTGTCGTTTAGTGTCGATTTAGTAAAAGGTGGAATAAGGCATTTTACACCTCCGCCTTTGCGTTTAGCGACGGTGGACAAAGCATTTTACCAGATTCCACACCGGTTATTCTATGAGCCTGTACACTTAATAATATGATAAATAACTAAATACCCTTTTCTAAGGGCATTCCAATGATTAAAATCCACATAAATCAAGGTAAACATAATCAAATTATATATTTATCATTCAAGTACATCATCAAAAACTTAGTTAGACTTAAACACTAATTAAGTCAACAATATGAAATTTGGAAACAAAAAAAAATCAAATAAATACCAAAAAATGTTTTTTGGAAAAATTGGGCACTGGGGGCGCGTTGGTCATGCGCCTTGCGCCTCTACCGCTCTCAACGCCTTGCTATATGCTCTACTTCAAATTTTTCACTTTGTTGGCTTACAATGTGCATTCGAGATATTTTTTCTGCTTCTATTTGTAATTTTTTACTTAAAAACTCTTTTTTAACCGTTTCAAAGACATTACTTTATTTTAATGAATCTTTACCTATGCATGAAAAATCTTTGATTGAAACTTAAATTTTTTGTCTTCCTTGGTTAGAATCGTTATATCATTTAACTCTCATGCAGATTATATTATTTTTTTTTCCAAATACTCTTTAATAATTATAATAGTAATGGAAAACATAAATTTTTTTTTGAGTATGAAATTAAATGGTATTGGATTTCTTGGCTGTTACACCCTTGAAGATACTATGATACATGGCACTCCTATAACACTAATCCCACGTCATTTCACCAGAAATCTAAATCGAATTCCCAAGTTAAAATTCCAAATTTTATAAAAAAAATAACAAACTGATAGAGTTATATGACCTACGAAGATCTTCTAAATATGACATAGTTCTACATGTCGAAAACCCGATTCGTTTTTGATTCGGCATAATCTCACTCTCAAAATCACTTTTCTCTCTTGTGTCATCACCTCTTGCCTTCTGGTGAGTTGTATTGCGAAAATGGGGGTTCCTTCCGTATATTAGGAGCTTCAATTCTCTACCTGACGTAAAGCAACTGATTGGAGGAACTTTATTAGACTTATTCCAGGAATGCATATTAGAATAATAGTCCATGACAGAGATGTTAGGCAGTGTGCACCTAAAGAGGTAATTGATTGTCGTACGTCAAAAAGCATTTCCAATCTTTGTAGTAGTAAAGACAATGTTCATCAACAATTAATATTGAGCGTTGGTAAATTGAAAAGTAATTGACTCACTTCTTTCCATCGACAAGTCTTGAGCGAATTCGATTGAAACTCTTAAATTATTCTATGATAGTTATTCGTGTCGATATTTTTTTATTTTGCGGTGTAATTTTCCATTAAGATGGCCTACTTAATCAAGCCTAGTTAGTCAAAAATGGAGGAGAATCTAGCTAAGAAAAGCATGAACTAAGAATAGATGATTATGTGGTACACACCCAAGATCTCAAAGCTTCTAATGAGAGTAAACTTTCTCTAAGCACTCTTCATGATTTCAAATCAAAGAAAAGGGAAGGAGGATATTTTTGGCCACTTAATCTTTTTTATTGTTTGTAAGGTTGATTAGAAGACATTGTTCTGAGTTATCCACAGCTTTCTTCTACTTTTTTATTATTCAAGTTTCTCAATCGTGTAGGCTCCTTGGAATTAGATACCGATGAAGCTAAAAATATTCAAAGGGTTTGTAGATTGCATAATAATACTTGGAATTATGTTCCTGAGAGAATCGTAAAGATCTATCGTGCATAAAACTCAATATATATATCGATTAAATGCAGAATTTAAAGAATTAAAATACTTCTTATCATTGATACTGATAATGAATCAGTTGTCGTTTCTGCAAGCTAACACTCCTAAACTGTTATCTATATTTCCTGTAATGGTGTAATTTTTGAAAAATAGATACATACGACAAGAGTACTCAAACCACTCCAAATGATAATAATAGATTATTTCCATCTAAGAGTGTTAAAAGAATAGTTACAAAATATGAATTTAAGTTAGGATAATTTCGATTAACTTTATCGAATGCCTCGTTGTATTAAAACTAAGTAAAGCTTCTAAGTAATGCATGATCCTGTCATTAAATTCTTCCTAATCTCTTAATAATTGCCTATTCCTCTTAGAAGTGATTCTCTAAGGTCGGACATGACCAAATATGCCTTGTGTTTGGTTTTATGCCTTCTTCGCAAGAGGATTCCCATGCAAACACTTACCACTATCACCACCATCTAAAGCATATAATTCTCGCCCTTTTTGCTTAATCCATAAGCCAAACGCAGCCCATTTAAATCCTTACTTTTCTCCGCCTTCAAAATCCACTCTTTCTTGCTCGAAACAACCAATTACCCTTTTTCTCTTCTCAAACCAAATCCAAAACCCATTTTCAAAACAAACAAACAAAGCCAGCTAATGAGGTACAACGAAATCTCCCATTGGAGCCACCCTCAGCACACTTTGAAATTCGAGTACGCAGAGTCGCCATTCAAGTGCGACGGCTGCAATGAAGTAGGCATAGGGTCGCGCTACAAATGTAGCGCATGCAACTTCGATCTACACACCCACTGCGCCGTCCCTTCGCCCTCCATCACCCACCCTTTTTACCCCAAGTGCTTCTTCCAGTTCATGTCCCGCACGCCAGGCGACATCCCTCGCTTCTGCAACGCCTGCGAGAAGGACGTCTCCGGCTTCGTCTACCACTGCAAACCCTGCGGCTTCGACCTCCACCCTTGCTGCGCCAAGCTCCCAATGATGCTGGACGATGGCGAAGTGAAGCTCTTTCTGTACAAAAAAGTTAGCGCGCCATGTCACAGGTGCGGTCGAAAGGGAAGAAGCTGGAGTTACATATCAAAGTGCAAGAAGTACAATCTGCATGTAGCCTGCGTGAAGGAAATGCTGGTCGAGAGTTGGCATGAGCTCTACCATGTACGAGGGAAAAGTAAGAAATTGGAAACCAAAATTCCTAGCCTCAAGTACACCCTTCAAAATCAGCCCTCCAAGAGCAAAGGGACGGCTAAAAAGTGCTGTGAAATGGCTGGCCTGGCTGTGCAGTTTGTGGTCTCTGCAGTTCTTGGTGATCCCACGGCTCTCATTGCTGGGGTTATTGGGTCCCTCATTTCACGAGCCTGATTATGGATGGATGTTCTTGTATGAGATTCTTCATCCATGTTGTGACAAAATGTTCATCCCATGTTATGTGCATTACTCAGTGAATAATTTATTCTGACTATGAAAAGCTGTCTTATTGTATTTAAACTTAATTGAACAAAAATATTATCATTAGGATCAATAGTGAGTTAAGATTATTGAATATTGTTTAAAAAAACTTAGTCTATTTTTCGAGTGAATCCCTCGTAGTGTTTTCTGGGCCAGTGTTTCGTCGGACCTGTGATTGAGACATACTTCTCAGAGAAGATGTCTGTCCAAATTGAAAGGATCAAAGAGAGGAAGATCTCATTTTATATTACATTTGGCTTCAGCAATGATACGCATCAACACTAATACTAAACCTTTTAGTTTTATTCTTACCAATGCATGATGAATGGCTACATTCAGAACTATAAATTGGTTATACATTGTTAAGAAAATGATTAAATTAATCATAATTCCATCATACATGTTCATCGTCTTCTCCAAATTTAAATTTGATGAACAGAGAACGTACCAGATGTCTGAATGGAACTGCTGATTTAACAGATTCTTATCACCTATTTTAACACTAAGGATTAGACTGTAGAATATGAGAAAACTTAGCGATCACTACAGGAATCTCATTTGATGCCTGTTTGAACAGCTCCACTTCACCACCCGAGTTTCTTGCCTTTCATGTCTCCTCAATGGAGCTCGTTCCTTTCCGGTCTAGAACTCGGGAATCAATAATATTCCAACTCTCACTTAGAAAAAACACAACTTTTTATCTATTATCATAGAGAATGAAGATAGCCAGATAGATCATTGAGCAAAAGCTTCCAATATACAGTAACTGAGAGAACTAAGATGGATATAGAGGTAGAGAGCCTGGAAATGGGGACATAATCAACCACAGCCATAGTTCACATCTGGTTTTGCAACAACTGAAGAAAATGGAATTTCAATTCTCTCTTTCACGATGCACCGAGCTTCCCCGTCTGCCACTACAAGAACTTTGCCTGGAGGGCATCGAGAAATTGGGCCCAATTCTTCCTTCTTCAGCTGTTTGAACATGTCCAACACCTTCAAAGATATACATCTTTTTGCAAAGTCTTGTCCTAAACCAGATAAACTTAATATTGATACCACTCCAACGATGGTAAACACAGTCTTTGCTGCAGCACTTAAGAACAATCCAACTCCTCTTCTCGCTTTTTTGGATTCGGTCTGTTTATGATTTGTAAATGACTCACTGATTTCCTTCTTCGCCTCATTTGAAGGGAAGCTCGAGGTTAACCCATATCGTGAAGTTTTACGGGTCAAATAGCCATTTTCGAGTCTAACAGAATGTGGAGGACGAATTGCGTATGGAGGAAGCATAAGATCATGGTTATGCTCCACTGACTCAGCAGCAAAAGCAGATGCCTCTTGTATAACTTCCAAATCCTCCCCTTTGTACTCTTTGAGCTTATCTAGTAACATTTTGCGGCTGTGCTCGATCTCTGAAAGGGCTGCTTCTCTTTCATATCGTTGTTGTTGTTGCAAAGCCTGAGATAGAACAGATAAAATTAAAAGAGCTCAAAAAAATTATCAAAATTCTCTCCTTAAGTACAACCATTTTATAGCTGAGCTTCATATCATGTAATAGACCACCATTTACAAGCAAAACTTGGAAATGCTACAAATCCCAAAATCATGGCGTTAATGCTTATGCTAAAAATAAGATGTGTTGTTGAAATTTCAAAGATAGGCCCAGAAAGTACTAACTCAATTCTGATGAAGATGATTTCAACGGGTACAGATGATTGAAAGATAGGAACTTTTTTTTCCAGGTTAGAAATTAAGATTATACAACATAAAAATATGTAAAAATGTGAGCCGAAATAGACACTCCACACACATCAATGAACTTTACTAAGAAGCACCTACAGGCTAAAAACTGTCTTTCCAACAAAAAAAGAGTATTTCCAACATGCATTTCATCAGCCAAAACTCAACCCTTTGCGTTTAACCAAAATCCAAAAAAAAAAAAAAAAACCGAAATGCAAGATACCAACTTGATTGTCGCCCTTTTTATACATCCCACTACCTACCTGTTACAACAACAAGCTTTTCGCATACTTGATATGAGTTCTTGAAAGAAAAACGAACACGATAAAGTGAAAGAGTTTAAAAATGGCTGATTTGCACAAAAATAGAAGTAATATGGTAATTTGAAGCATTAATGGGAATAAATACAAAATGTCCATCTCAGAGCCAATGTACGACCTTGTTCATAAGAGAAAGGCTACAGTTGATTACGAGAGTGGATTGTAGGACAAAATTAAGGAAAGAATAAAACCACAGATTATCAACGATCTAAAACAGCATACCATCAAAGTGGTTCAGAATTACAAACTCTGATCGACATCCACGAGAATTTAATGGCATTTATGATAAGACCGAGATTCAATACAAATGCGTTAAGCATTTAAAAATCCAGCATCTATAGCTGGAAATGACAGGAACCGTAGTCTAGAGTGTTAGTTCAAATTCCCCATGTAGTTCAGTCAATAGGTGCATAAAACGTAATATATCACTATAGGTTTTAAGAAACAAAAGGAAATCAGGCTTCTAAATCCGTAGGGGAATTACCCAGAAAAAAAAAAAATCAACAAGAAAAAGAACTTCGTCAAAAAAGAAATGGGTTTGATTCAAACCTGCAACGAAGCGAGCTGAGTCTCAAGAGACTCAAGGGCATCACATATATTCAGAAGCCTCTCCGATTCTTCATCTTCATCTACTTCTCCAACTTCAGCCACAGAGCTTCGCGAACCACAACCTCCATCGGCTTCGCTCCCATCTTGCTTTTTCGCCAACGGGTCGTGCGTTCGTGAATCGATCGTCGTCGCAGTCGATTTGTGAATACAGTTGCTGATCTTCAACCTCAGCTCCATAGCTTTGGCTAAAACCATACCTATACCTTCTTCTTCCATACTTCCCCACGCCAACCGACAGCCCAGGGCTAGGGTTTTAGACTCAGAAACGAAATGGGTCAGTAACGAATTTCCATTAAAGTCGAGGGTAGCAGCCAAAATTCCCGTTTTGAGAACTTTGACAAAACCGCCATAAATATCTGACTTTTAAATGTGACTCTGGTGCTCTCACTGCAGATAGTGATTCTCTTTCTGACTTTTGATCTTGACAAATGGCAACCAAAATCCATCATAAACCACAAATTCAAAAAGATTACACGAATCAAAGATAAGGGTTCAACAAAAATCTCAACACGAAAATACAGGGAGGCTTAATCTACTTTTCAAGTCTCTGTTAAGCGGTTCAACGATGGGATTAAACACTAGTTGATCTTTACCATGATATTCTTGTTTATTCCAAAGTTTCAAATTTAAAAAATAAAAATAAAAATTCGATTTTGATCATTATCTAAGCATTTGAAAAAGTTTAAAATTTTGTTACATGAAAACTGGGCTAGATCTGGTTGGTTTTATTTAGATAATTTTCAATATTCATAAAAGAAAATTGATCATTTTCAGTGAAGAATTGTACTTGATTTTCAAAAGCAAAACCCAGTTACTGATTCTTCTGCAAAGGCATTGGTGAGAGGGGCAGAGAAAATCAAACCCAGATTATCACACCACATTTTTGCCTACAAAGATTGAAAACAACGAAAATATACGAGTCAATACGTAAATACGCAAAATTCATATTTTGTTTTGCTCAAGTCCGAGGCATTTACACGTTTTTCGTACCACCAATATCTCTATATACAACCAATGCCTGAACATTCAAAAAGAAATAGCAACTAAATAGAACTGAATGCGACACTTCTCTCTACTACATCTCCAGATCGAAGAAGAGACTGAGGGGATGGATGAGGTTACTGCACCCTGGATGCTTGCTCCACAACTGGCTTGTTCCCATCAAAAGAAGCTAAACTTCGAGTTAGAACTGTACAAATGTATGTAATATGAGTATATAATAGGCCTTGGTGATGCATATAGATCAATTTCGGTCTACCACCTCTGCAGGCAAGTTCAGATCAAAAAAACTGCCTCCAACACTTCCCTTTTTGGTACGCTTCCGAGAAGAGTACCCGCCGTCATCTGAATTGCCGGAGCCCGAGGGTCTATCAAGTTCTGATGTTCCTCCTACATTTTTAGTTGCAAGCAATACATTATCCCCGGTAAAATCAACCATTCTGGAATTTTAAGCATCCCATCACAATAAAAGCAAAATATAGTTTCTCCAAGCCAACAAAGAAAAAAAAAACATTGACTAAGATCAACTCGAGCAAACATTATTTTTAAAAATTTCACTGTCCAAAACTAGATATAATAGTCCAAAATCACTACTAAATAAAAAGTCTAGATGTGCCAACTGCTACGTTATGTAGTTGCAGAAGAATTTATAAAAGGTGTTTATGAAAAAGCTCATTAGAAGGTACCATCCATTCTACCACTAGTGCCACAGCCCGATGCTAGATGTTTATCAGCCTTATTTGTGCTATCAGAAAAATGCCAATGCCTTCTCGATTCCTTTTGACTTGTATGGGGCAATATTGTGATTACCAAGGTTGACAGAACTCAATAAGTCATTCTCGATGCAGTCATACCTGTAGATTTAAAATATAAGTTCACTGATATCAAAGGTAGATAACTTTATTTTAGCTTTAAAACGGGAATACTCACATTTTCTTACAAAGGGTATCCGTTATTACTGACAAATTGATAACTTGCATCCTTGTCTCCATTACCCGATCTTCGGAATATTGGTCAAAGGGCTCTTCCAAAAACTTGGAGAGCTTCTCAACATTTGCTTCAAGCTGCTGTTGCTGGTCCTCAAATAAATTCTGTTTGATTTCACGTACCTCGTTTGTCATCTCATCCTTGAAAAGCTCATCTCCAAACATATAAAATGCAAATGGGTATGAGTATGAGAGGACTCGTCTTGATCGAAAGAGTCTGTAGAGTCCATTATTTACCCAAGTGAAATCCCGAAGCATGAATTCCTTCTCCTCCAAAATTGATATCCTCTGTTGTATAGTCTCCCTCAATTTAATTTCAAACTTGAAAGAATCAGTATGTGCTTTGTATCGGTTATGATAGTGCATATAGCGATACAGATCTCTCTTTGCCTGTTGTGCTTTTTTTTCTGTTTCCTCTTTATACCGACCACAACTGTGACCAGAAATGCTGGACCACGTATGGTCCCGACCAGTGGCTCCACCACACAGCCAACTGCATCAGGGGAAGGTAAAATGAAATGCAATAATTTTAAAACAACATAAGAGAGAAGTGGGAACAGATTCTGTATTGTCTAACATTGAAAAGACTTGCCAATAATAGCAAAACAACCATGCAGTGAAATAATAATCACTTCGAAAATAAAATGAGCAAAAAGAGAAGAAGAGAAACTGAAAACGAGTCTCGTTGTCTCAAAACTTCAAAAGCCTCGTATCTCAAACGAGCCAAAAAAAATGCTTTCAAGAAAACAATTATTTTGAGAGAGAATTAGACCTCCTATGCCATTAAAAAATGTGTTTTCAGCTTTCTTATTTCAAAAACTACCACTCACATATCTAAAATCTGAAAAATCCTATTTACGAAATTTAATCAACCAAAGACTATAAGACAATCTCCAGCAACTAAGACTGTATTAACTGTAGTACTTAACAAAATCAACAAATATCCTGACCTAATAATATGACCTTCAGAATCCAGAACCAGGAGTGCATGAATTTAGTCATAGAAAAAGGGCAGGAAAAACAACTCACCAAAATGCTTGACCGCAAATGCAGCTAACAAGATTGCACCCACCATTCTTCTCCACGGGTTTGTGACATTTCGGGCAAGGCTTTGTATGAACGGTAATCCAATTAACTGTTTCAGATTCATCACGACATTTCTTTGTCCACAGTTCCCACATCAAACATGAACATGGTGAATGTGCTTCTGATGAGCAGCTAAAACAAAACTGTATACCACAAGAACATTCTACCTCACAGAATTCATCATCCTCTACTCTTATTGCATTACCACAATTAGGAGTACTTGGGCACCACTTAACTCTTTTATTATCCTCAATATATGACTCAAGAAGAAAGCGATCAAATTTATCTGCAAGGTCTGGGTGCCTTTGACTTACTAGGCTTCTAACCGCAGACTCATCACAGATAGCATTACACTTGTATGACATACATCTGATGCGCCGACTTTGACCTTCATTTATTTTAACAATAAAATGCTCTGTCCAACCTGGAAAAATCAGTAATACAAACTATAACTATAAAAATATATATATATATATATATATTCTTACAATAATGAAATTTGTTGTTATCATTAAAGCTCCCTAAATTATCCATAAAAATTTAAACAACCCAGCAAGATTTTGCACCATCATTTCGATAGAATCTAGAGGGGAAAAAAAGAACACAAGCATCTTTAATTGATTCAGCAGATAACAATGCAGACAAAGAAGTATAATCGGGACGCTTGGTACTCCCCTATTCCCAACTAATTTCTCCCAACATTTATCTCTCCTTACAAACTATTTGTACCCCATTTTCCCCTTAATGATCTTCATTCTACATCAGCTAAATCTTTTTTGAACAAAATAGATTCACTGTGAATACCTTCCCTCATCCCATTTTCTCCTCCAATCTGGTCCTCCATATTCCCCCTGGGCTGCTTAGCATATGTGTATCTTATTTGGTCCTAAATAAGTCACCTTGTCTTCAAGGTGAAAGACCGGAAGTTGAGTTTGAATTAATTAAAATGGTTCTCACGGTATATTTGAATCAAGCATGTTTTACTAGCAAAAGAGTACCTTGGGAGAACTATTGTTCTTCCCTCAAGCAGCTCTGATTCCCGGCACTTCAGCTAGTTCCATATACATTTCCAATTCCCCTGAAACAGGTCGAGAGGAAACCAGTTGTGTCTCCCTTAGTACTTTGCAAAGCTGTGATACGTGAAAGATGGGATGAATTGTTGATGTTGATAGCAGTTCAAGCTAATAAGGAACAAGGTCGATTTTTTTTTTTTTTTTTTGAATCTTAAAGGGCTAATAGGACTAAGGAGACAACTCTGCCTATGATAGCCATATGGCCACTGTTTGAGCTTGGAGGAGGCAAAACATCACAGATAAATTTCCGTGAGCAACTGTTTGGGATCGTAATCACGATGCTTCGTCGTAGAGAAGTGCCCTGAAGATTGAAGATTTTTGTCCAAAAGAGACTTGTGAAAACCTCATCTCCTACTGACACTATTGCCTTGGAACCAGTAAAGGGATGTTTAAGCTTAATGAAGTGCGCGTTTTACCTCAACCCATCGACGACTAGCGTTTCATCCTTTTGAAAGCAGCAACTAATGAAAGCTAATGAAATATCACCCCAAATTTGATACGGTATGGGCAAAGGCTAGGGTAAGGTGGTAGGAAATAATGTTAGATGTTTATTTAGTTGACAAACATGATAATTTTTTTACAAACGATCTAATTTGGCCTCTCATTCCTCACCAATAGAAATTGGCAGCTACTCTTTTTAATGTCTTCAAGTAGCCTGAGTGTCCTCCCACGTGGCTATTCTGACATTTGCCAATTGCCTTGACTATTTTTAATGCTGAACTAGACTAGTTTTTTTAGATAAAAAACATGCCCCTAAACCACCGAAAAGTTGGGAAACTAGAAGACTGTAACGTCCTCCAATCCTCCCAGTATAATATTGTCTACTTTGGGACAGAACCCGCACGAATTTTTTCTTGGGGTCAGCCCCAAAAAGCGTTGTACTAGGTAAGAAAGAGAATTCTACTTATAAACCATACATTTTTCACTCTCCTAAGCAATGTGAGATTGTGCACCCTTACTGGTATGGGTTGGGCCTCACTGGACCCTCATTGTCTTTACACGGTGGGCTCTCACAATCTCCCCCCTTTCGGGGTCCAACGTTCTCGTCAGCCACACTTCTGGTTGGGCAGTGGCTCTACGTCTCCTGGTCCTCCCAATACAATATTGTCCACTTTAGGCAAGAGCCCGCACGAATTTGTTCTTGAGGTCACCCCCAAAACGCGTTGTACTAGGTGGGGAGGGGAACTCTACTTATAAACCATACATTTTTCACTCTCCCAAACAATGTGAGATTGTGCACCTCACACGTATGGGCTGGACCTCACCAGACCCTCATTGTCTTCATATGGCGGGCTGTCACAAAGACTTAGCTTTGATCATGGAAACAATGGAATGTAAGTCAGTATCCTTAAGGACAGCTTTGTCAATTCCTCCAACTCTAGAGTATGTGAGATTGATGGAGCAAAAAGAGCTGATATGGACTATACTCTGGAGAGAGCATCAGCAACCCTGCTTTCCGTGCCCTGCTTGTGCTGTATTGCAAAATTGTACCCCAACAATTTAGTGAGCCATTTCTTGTGCTCAAGGCTAACGGATCGTTGTTTTAATAAGTACTTCAAACTCCATTGATCAGTTCCCACAATGAATTTGTGTGCCAACAAATAAGGTCTTCATTTTTTAGCTACAAAAACAATCGTCATCTACTCACACTCACATACTGATTTGAGTGCTCCTTTTTGGTTTTGTTGTGAAACACCACCACTCGATTATGCTGCATTAAAACCACGTTCAAACCATACCCCGATTCGTTGGCTTCAAAAAGGAAAGGTTTAGCAAAATCCAAGAGAGCTAGGACGAGGGCTGATGACATGGTTTCTTTGAGTGTATATTGAATGCTGTTCAAACTGCCTCTTCCCATCCAAAACTGTCCTTTGAGGAACTTATTTGTTAATGGTTTAGCAATTCCTCCATGCTCCTTAATAAACAGTTGATAATAACTTGTAAGCCGATTCGACATTGTCTAAATTTTGTCCCCATCAAAAGAAATCCCCAGTTCAGAATTGATATACCCCAAGCTATTTTTGGACCCAAGCTAACAATTCTTGCCATTTAATTTAAGGTTGTTGATAGTCAGGAGCTCTAGCACTTCACTAAGATGCTAACATGATTACAATGCTCCTACAATGTCCAACTATAGCTTAGGAAATCATAAAAAAATATTAAAACATACTTACACAAACATTGTCGGAAAAAAAAAAAAAAAAAAAAAAAAACAAGCAAAGCAATTTATAATTGATTATGCAATTATCGGTACTCCACTATTTCCGACCAATTTCTCCCAGGATATCTCTATCCTTACAGACTACTTATACTTCTTTTTCCCTTTTCCTGACTACCTCCCACATCAGCTACATCTTTCTCTAACAAAATAGCTTCCCACTACATACCTCCCCTCGTCCCATTTTCTACTCCAATTTGGTCCCCCCATCTTTCCCAACAGCTGCTTAGCATGTGTACCTTATTAGGGGGCCCATCACATTTCTGGTTTCTATAACAGCATAGCAGAATAAACTTTATACAGCTCAATGTTGGAAAGAGTAAAAATAGCTAAAACAAGTCAAGGTCACTTCATGCTAATGGAAGAAAAGTAAAATAAAAGTAATGCATGGTGCATGCAACAACTTCATATTTTACCAATAGCATGTGATTAATCACTTACTCATTAGTGTAATTGATCTATTATTTTAAGTTTCTCTAATCATTAAAAAGTTTATTTTAATGAATAAATAAAAAACCACATGTGAACTTTATCGTGAACAAAAAGAAAGGGGTGTACATAACATTACTCATGAAACAATAACGAGGCCAACTAGTCAGGTGAATAATAAATTTCAATTAAAACACATTAGAAAGAAATTGTAGTGCTTACAGTCGTTGCAGAAGCAATGGCCACAATCCATCACTGTTGCTTTCTTACTGGCTAGTTCCTCCATGCAGACACCACAGGTCAGAGTAGAAGTAGGGGCTGATGCATCAAGATTTGGGTGCTCAGACACACGAACACCAGCTGCGGCGAATAAGGAGGATTTTCCTTTCTCAACAAGCACAGCAAACAAATTCTCCACATCCCAACGATAATGAATTAGTAGCGTTCTGGCATGATGCTCCCTTAGAGACAGCAAATCCATTACTCTACGCAAATCATCTCTCTAAATGAATATAGTATAGTTTTAATATCAGTTCCCAGTGGTGCAAAATTAGTTGAGTAAAAGTAACCAATTAACCATCTGGGAGTGTTTACCTGAGCTGCAAGAAGAGACTCTTTTGTAATCACCTGAATATAACCAAAGGGGCACAATATGGTCAATTTCGATAATTATAAATCAAGAAAGAAAAAGTGGAGCCAGCCGAGAAATTATTGTCATCAGTTCCACTCATTAAAAAACTTTATAAAAATATAGCATAAACCACAATGCATGTATAACACAATTGAGTTTGAGAACAATTAACTAACTCCGTCGCGAAGCTTGGAACCAAACATTATTCAGAGCCCAAGATAAGACTTCAAATATATATTAGAAATAAGAAATTTCCCCCAACTATCTAAATACTCCTCACTCATTAAAGCAAATATCCATAAACAATAACAACTGCAGCCGCAAAACTTCCAAATTAACCAATGCCAACTATCATAAAAATCAAGATTTTGTTGGTCAATACAATTTAAAATGAAGAATTCAACACAATTATGAATCAAATAAGCGAGAATGGGGGGCGAAATAGAAGCCAAAACCTTAGTCGTGGAACCCTTTGCAGCAACCGAACGAAAATCAGACTCATCGTTCTCAAGACCCTCAAAGTCTTGATCGGAGTCATGGTAATCCTCATCGCTGATATAATAATCATCCATCAATTAAATTGCAACGAATATATGTACTATGAATAGAGCGAATAGAAAAAATTGGAGGGAAAAACTGAATTGTAATTTATCCGTGCGAGATGAAATGGAAGTATTAAAAGAATCGGATCCTGGTACACAGATATAATGCACAATCAGATCGGTGGAAGAAGATCGTTGGGATTGCCGGCGAGTGTACCGGCGATGAGAGTGACAGCTAAAAGCTTAGAGAGGAAGCGTTACACAGGAAATTGGCAACATGAGGAATAATACAAAAGAATACGCAATAGTCTTCCTGCGCAAATAGCAAAAGATAATTAAACGGTGTCGTCTCAAATAAGGTATTTTGACCTTTTTCTTTTTTAACAAACTCAATGGATAAAAGAGGTAAGTTCAAATGAACCCAAACTCAATCTAACTATGGAAGGAACCAAGGCTATTGGTTTGATTCCGATTCGGTTACTCGTTTAAATTTTTTGATTTTTTTTGGATAACAATAAATGTGTTTTTTTCTATCTCCTCCCAAGAATCATAGTAAATTATAGGGAAATTATCGATTTTAACCATGTACTATACTCGTAATTTCAAGCAGCCTATTGTACTAAAAAAATCGACAAACCGAACCCTGTACTATGATTCCGTTATCGGTCTTGACTTTCTGTCAACAATTTCGTTAAGTTTCTATTCACAAAAATAAATAGTATTTTAAAAAAATATCAAACGATATTCAATTTTCTTGAAATTTTTAACACATGTTCACTACGTCACGGGAAGATTGTACAAAAATTTTCGTAATTTTAAACATTTTTACGATTTATTGTAATTTTATTTCCTTATTTTATAAAATAATTATAATAAATCATACAATTTTTAGAAAATCACGCAAATTTTTTGATTTTCTTCTCATGTTGTGTTAAATATGTGGTAAAAGGTTCAAATAAATTAGATATTGTTTGCTATTTTTTTAAAATTAATTTATAAAGTGAAGAAGGAACTGAGATTAATTTTTAAAAAATACCACAAGATATTCTATTTACTTAAAACTTTTACCACATGTGCAGCAAATCAAGAAAAATAATTTATAAATTTGCATGATTTTCTAACACTTGTATGATTTATTATAATTATTTTATAAAATAAGTAAATAAAATTATAATAAATCGTAAAAATATTTTAAAATTACAAAAAATTTTAAATTATCTCCGCATAGTGTAGTGAACATGTGATAAAACTTTCAAGTAAATTAAATATCGTTTAGTATTTTTTTAAAATATCCCTCATTTTTTTTAAGGGTAATTATCGATTTGAACCATGTACTATACATTTTTTTTCAATTCGCCCCATGTACTAAAAAAATGGGCAAATCAAACTCTGTACTTTGATTCTGTTATCAATTTTGACCTTCTATCAACAATTTTATTACACCCTCATTTCAAAAATTACCAAACGATCTTGGATTCAGTTGAAATTTTTACCACATGTTCACTACTTAATGCGAAGATAATTTATAAATTTTGTTATTTTTTAATATATATACGATTTATTTAATTTTATTTTAGTATTTTATAAAAATATTATAATAAATCATACAAATTTTAGAAAATCACGAAAAGTTTTCTATTATCTACCCATGATAGGTTGAACATGTGAAAAAGTTTTCAAATAAATCAAATATCGTTTGTATTTTTTTAAATTAATCTCAGTTTCTTCTTTACTTTATAAATTAATATTTCAAAAAACTACCAAACGATATTTGATTTATTTGAAAATAATTTCACATGTTCAACCTATCATGGGTAGATAATAGAAAAATTTTCGTGATTTTCTAACATTTGTATGATTTATTATAATATTTTTATAAAATACTAAAATAAAATTACAATAAATCGTACATGTGTTAAATAATCACAAAAAATTCCAGATTATCTTTTCATTAAGTAGTGAACATGTGATAAAAATATCAACTGAATCCAAAATTGTTTGGTAATTTTTTAATTGAGGGTTTAATGAAATTGTTGATAGAATGTCAAAATTGATAACAGAATCAAAGTAAGGGGTTCGGTTTGAGGGTTTTTTTTAGTACAGGGGGCGAATTGAAAAAAAGTGTATAGTACAGGGTTCAAATCGATAATTACTTTTTTTAAATAGAAACTTAACGAAATTCTTGACGGAAGGTCAAGACCGATAACGAAATTATAGTACAGGATTCGATTTGCCGGTTGTTTTAGTACAGGGGACTACTTCAAATTACGGATATAGTACAGGATTAAAATCGATAATTTTCTTAAATTATAACTATAATTAAAATAGAAAAGGAAGAGGAACATTATTGATTATTTCAAATTTTAGCTAATTGTCGTTGGTCGATGAAGCCCAAAAACGTGATGGTAGGCAGTCAATCATATTCTTGGAGTGAAGGAAATTAAAAAATCATATGCTTGAGGCATTGAAATGGAAAAACATATTGATGCGAAAAGCTATGGAGTGTAACAAATTTTTCATGTGTAAAGTTAATTGTCGCTTCATTTATTGATTTTTGTTGAAAATGAAAAAGAAATAGAGAAATAGAAATAGAAATAGAAATAGAAGAAGAATAGAATAAGAAGAAGAGTGGGTTAATTTTATCCGTACTACCAATTGTTCTCCCGAAAAAGAAGAATTATGTCAAGTTTTTTGCCTTAAGAAGTATATCTACAACAAATGTAGAAGAAACAAAGCTTTTAGTGTTGAGATTCAATAAAATAACCAAATTAATTGAATCTAAAATGAATTTCAAATCTGAAAAAGTGCAAGAGCCCAGTTCCTAAATCGATACGTTAGAAATTCTACAAATAAATCGTTAAAGCAAGAAGGACATACCCGAATCCATTATTTGAATGCAAAATACCGTAGATCGGGTACATAGATCTTCTGATTTGACAATCGCCCTCTCTAATGTCTCTCTAGAATTATGGAGGTTCTAAGAGGCAAATGGTTCAATTGAGAATTGCAGACCATAACCCTATTTTAACTTAATTGGATAATTTATCAGTTTGTCCATCACAAATTGGTAAATTACCCCTGGTGTCTTTACACATTATAATATAATCATATTATATTTAATATATTACAAAGTCCATTGAAATCATATTAAATCACTTTAATATAGACTTAAACCTGATGATAATATAATATATAATTTATAGTTTAACAATTTAGATCCAAATAGAATTATAAATTCTTATAATTCTAACAATCTCCTACTTGGATCAAATTATAAACTAATTTATTACATATTATAACTTTGTCCTTATGATATCAAATTTTGTTATCATCTAAACAGAGTATACTCAAACAATCTCGTCCATCAATTATATCAAATGCAGGACCAAAGCGGCTTTCGTCATAATTATCGTAACTAAACCTAATAATGATCACATACACCAATATAACCAAATGACACAGATCGAATATGGATGTGTAGCATGAAATTACATGTAATGTGATTTAACATGCCTATTTCCAACTGGTCCAACCAAAACTTTATTGTGATCATTAAAACTCAAATACCATAGTGAATTAAATGAATACCTCATAAAATGAATACTGCAGTAACCAAAATATTCATTACAAATATCTATAGAATATGAGCAACATGCTCGTGAAAGACCTTGGGTCGTAATCTTTTGGTTAGCGGATCCGCAATCATGAAGTCTGTTTCAATGTGATCTATAAATATTTGACCACTCTGAACTCTTTCCTTCACAACAAGAAACTTGATGTCTATAAACTTAGACTTTGAGAAGCTCTTGTTGTTGTTTGAGAACATCACAGCTGACTCATTATCACATAAAATTCGAAGTGGTCTTTCAATACCATTCGAGATACGCAATCCCGTGACAAAGTTACTCAGCCATAATGCATAATTGGATGCCTCATAACATGCTATAAACTCAGTTGTCATAGTAAAAGAAGCCGTAAGTCTCTATTTGGCACTCTTCCAGGAGATAGCTCCTCCAGCTAAAAGAAAAATATAGCCCGACGTTGACTTCAAGTCATTTTGGCATCCAACAAAATCAGAGTCAGTATACCCAATGATCTCGAGTTGATCTGATTTCTTGTATGTGAGCATGTATTCTTTGGTTCTCTGTAAGTATCTGAGTACCATTTTTACAGCTTTCCAATGATCCAATCCAGAAGTTGCTCAAGTATCTACCCAACATGCCAACTATGTACGCAATATCTGGATGCGTGCATACTTGAGCATACATTAAGCTTCCTACTGCCGAAGCATAAGGAATCTTTTGCATTTCTTTGACTTCAAGATATTGTCCGCTCTGGGGATTGGGTCATAGCCCAATATCCTCCCCTCACGGCTTTGTTTGGCGAGGACTTCTCAGTCGGTCACCCAACCTAGTACTACTCTCGCCGAAGCACTTTTAACTTCAGAGTTCTTATGGGATACGTTGTCAATTGTGCTCCAAAACGCGTCTTGCTATCTTAGGAGGGTCTCTTTACATATGTTTCATTTCCACATACTTTCTCAAGCGATGTGGGATTGTGACAACCCCCTTTTCATGACCTGTCACCTTCCGGTTCGCCCGCGCGGACGTACTGCCATTCGGGTTCGGTTCGTGCAGCCATCGTACCCATACTTACACATCCGGGTCATCATAATCACCCTCCCTTGGGGGCCCAACGTCCTCATTAGCCACATTTTTGGTTGGGTACAGGCTCTGATACCGGTCATTTCAGCCGATCGATCGGCGGTGGTAAGTGGTTGGCGTTTTCATTTTATTGATATAATTTGTTTTCTATAAATGATTTTGAAGATGGTTTCCATGATTTATAGTTGATTTAAAGCTTTAGAAGTTAAAATTATTTAACGTTATAAAATGAAAAATTTTACGGGAATTTATGGGTATAGAATATGGAACGTCACACAAAGTCACTTGAAGGGCATTGACTTTTATTTATTTTGTCTTATTTGGCAACATGGATATCTCCTGGTTTACATTCTTGCATGCCAAATCTTTTTAAAATCTTCTCCATATAGCTCTTTTGTGATAATCCAAGTATACCTCGACAACGATCTCGGTATATTTGGATTCCTAATACAAAAGAGGCGTCACCAAGATCTTTCATTTCAAATTTCTTTGAAAGAAATTTCTTGGTGTCATGCAACAAGCCTATATCGTTGCATGCTAATAATATGTCATCGACATATAAAACTAGAAATATCATTTTATTCCCACTAAATTTATGGTATACACAATCATCAACTTTATTCGCCTCAAAACCATATGAGGTGACTGCTTGATGAAATTTGCAATACCATTGATAGGAAACTTGTTTTAGCTCGTACATGGATTTCTTTAACTTGCAAACTAAGTCCTTTGATTTATTCGAATCAAAGAACTCGGATTGCACCATATATATCGTTTCATCAATATCACCATTGAGAAACGCCGTCTTTGCATCCATCTGATGTAGCTCTAAATCAAAATAAGCTACTAGTGCCATTATAGTTCTAAAAGAATCTTTCGTAGATACCTAGAGAGAAAGTTTTCTTATAGTCGATGCCTTCTCTTTGAGTAAAACCCTTAGCAATAAGACGTACTTTGAATCTCTCAATGTTACCTTTTGAATCTCTTTTGGATTTAAAAATCCATTTACAATCGATGGGTTTCAAACCTGCAGGTAACGGAACGAGATCCCAAACATCATTGTCCTTCATGGACTTTAACTCCTCATTCATGGTATCAGTCCACTTTTGAGAATCAGAACTCTTAATGGCTTTGTTGAAAGTGACTAGGGTCATCTTCCACCTCACTGAGCTCCTCATGTTCTTGTAGGAATACGATGTAATAATCTGAAATCGTACTCATTCTTTCTCTAGTGGACCTCCATAATGGCATATTTTCTCGAAGGCTGTTGAGTTTGTTCTTAGAGAATGACTTCCTGAAGAGGTTCAGGAAGTGATTCAACATTATTTTTTTCATTATCCACTTGATCGAAGTCAAGGGAAACCAAAGGAAGAGGAACAACTTCCTCCTCAAAGACAATGTCTTCTTTATCTCCCCTCACAAACTCTACATCCTCAAAAAATTGGGCATTTCCCGTTTCAAAGAATGTTTTTACAGTGGGATCATAAAATTTATACCCCCTTAATAGTTCAGGATACCCTACAAAATAACAACTAACAGTCCTAGAGTTCAGTTTCTTTTCATTAGGCCTATAAGGTCTTGCCTCAGCTGGACACCCACACACGTGTAAGTGTTTAAGAATGGGTTTTCAGCCCATCCAATACTTATGTGGGGTTTTGTTAGCCATCGCCTTAGTAGGTACCCTATTAAGGATATAAGCTGCGGTCTTTAGTGCTTCACCCCAGAAGAATTCTGGTAAGGTCGAATGAGCAATCATGCTTCTTACCATGTCCTTAAGCGTTCTATTCCGCTTTCAGCAACACCATTCATGTTGGATGAACCCGACATGGTGTACTAAGGAACAATACCACACTCCTCTAGGTATTTAGCAAATGGTCCTAGACGTTGTTCATCTGACCCATCATACCGACCATAGTATTCACCACCATGATCAGATCTAACAACCTTAATCCTTTTATCAAGTTGATTTTCCACCTCAGCTTTAAAGACTTTGAACACGTCCAAAGATTAAGACTTCTCATGAATGAGATATAGGTAGCCATAACGCGAGTAATTGTCAATGAATGATATGAAATAATGTTGACCATTCCAAGATGCCGTAGGAAAAAGTCCACAAATATCTGTATGTATCAATTCAAGGACTTCTGAAACTCGGTTAGCTTCTAATGTCCTTACACTTGTTTGTTTCCCTTTAATACAACTGACACAAACCTTGAAGTCAGTCATATTGTGACGACCCCAGACCCGATCTGGGCCGAGGAGCCATTACTCCGGGACATTTAACAGAGAACGGGACATATATTTTTTTTTAACCAAACAGACTGAACCTTTAAGAGCAAACCCTTAAAAGCATAACAGAGAGAGAGAACTTTCTCTGGATTTGAAAGGAAAACGGGAAAACTGTTAAAATCGGATTACAGAATGAACGGCAGAAGAAATCGAAAGACTAAAAAAAATAGGGAGACAGAACATTTTGAACGTTTAAAGAAAGACTTGGTGGATGACGGGCATGCAGAAGGAACGTGATAAAATACATACAGTTGAAAATAAATTAGGAAATAGTCAAACTATCAAGACAGTATTGAATGAAAGGCTATAGTGATACCGGAATCAGGTGATCTATTGGTCCGAAGGAGTAAATAAAACGAGGCAGAAGACGTAGGCAGTAGACGACGCCAGAAAATGCATGTAAAACTGGCTGGTGATATAGATAGCGGGTGGATGAATAAGACCAAAAGTGAACAGTGCACAGCGCGAGGGCATGGAATAACCGGGCGGAAGATGTGGGTGCAGTCAGGCGGAAGATATGGGATGACGTCAAGCGGAGATGTGAACTACAAATAAATTGAACTGTTCACCGGTGGATGTGAACTACAAATAAATTGAACTGTTCACCGGTGGATGTGAACTACAGACAGAAATGAACTTTAAAGGCAGCGGTGGATGCAGGCAGAAATGCACTGTTCACCGGTGGATGTGAACTACAGACAGAAATGAACTTTAAAGGCAGCGGTGGATGCAGGCAGAAATGCACTGTTCACCGGTGGATGTGAACTACAAATAAATTGAACTGTTCACCGGTGGAAGTGAACTACAAATAAATTGAACTGTTCACCGGTGGATGTGAACTACAAATAAATTGAACTGTTCACCGGTGGATGTGAACTACAGACAGAAATGAACTTTAAAGGCAGCGGTGGATGCAGGCAGAAATGCACTGTTCACCGGTGGAAGTGAACTACAAATAAATTGAACTGTTCACCGGTGGATGTGAACTACAGACAGAAATGAACTTTAAAGGCAGCGGTGGGTGCAGGCAGAAATGCACTGTTCACCGGTGGAAGTGAACTACAAACATAAATGAACTGTTCACCGGTGGATGTGAACTACAGACAGAAATGAACTTTAAAGGCAGTGGTGGATGCAGGCAGAAATGCACTGTTCACCGGTGGAAGTGAACTACAAATAAATTGAACTGTTCACCGGTGGAAGTGAACTACAGACAGAAATGAACTTTAAAGGCAGTGGTGGATGCAGGCAGAAATGCACTGTTCACCGGTGGAAGTGAACTACAAATAAATTGAACTGTTCACCGGTGGATGTGAACTACAGACAGAAATGAACTTTAAAGGCAGCGGTGGGTGCAGGCAGAAATGCATTGTTCACCGGTGGAAGTGAACTACAAACATAAATGAACTGTTCACCGGTGGATGTGAACTACAGACAGAAATGAACTTTAAAGGCAGCGGTGGATGCAGGCAGAAATGCACTGTTCACCGGTGGAAAGTGAACTACAAACATAAATGAACTGTTCACCGGTGGATGTGAACTACAGACAGAATGAACTTTAAAGGCAGTGGTGGATGCAGGCAGAAATGCACTGTTCACCGGTGGGAAGTGAACTACAATAAAATTGAACTGTTCACCGGTGGATGTAGACTACAGACAGAAATGAACTTTAAGGCAGCGGTGGGTGGCAGGCAGAAATGCATTGTTCACCGGTGAAGTGAACTACAAACATAAGAGTTCACCGGTGGATGTGAACTACAAATAAATTGAACTGTTCACCGGTGGATGTGAACTACAAATAAATTGAACTGTTCACCGGTGGATGTGAACTACAAATAAATTGAACTGTTCACCGGTGGATGTGAACTACAAATAAATTGAACTGTTCACCGGTGGAAGTGAACTACAAATAAATTGAACTGTTCACCGGTGGAAGTGAACTACAAATAAATTGAACTGTTCACCGGTGGATGTGAACTACAAATAAATTGAACTGTTCACCGGTGGATGTGAACTACAAATAAATTGAACTGTTCACCGGTGGATGTGAACTACAAATAAATTGAACTGTTCACCGGTGGAAGTGAACTACAAATAAATTGAACTGTTCACCGGTGGATGTGAACTACAAATAAATTGAACTGTTCACCGGTGGAAGTGAACTACAAATAAATTGAACTGTTCACCGGTGGAAGTGAACTACAAATAAATTGAACTGTTCACCGGTGGATGTGAACTACAAATAAATTGAACTGTTCACCGGTGGAAGTGAACTACAAATAAATTGAACTGTTCACCGGTGGAAGTGAACTACAAATAAATTGAACTGTTCACCGGTGGATGTGAACTACAAATAAATTGAACTGTTCACCGGTGGATGTGAACTACAAATAAATTGAACTGTTCACCGGTGGAAGTGAACTACAAATAAATTGAACTGTTCACCGGTGGATGTGAACTACAAATAAATTGAACTGTTCACCGGTGGAAGTGAACTACAAATAAATTGAACTGTTCACCGGTGGAAGTGAACTACAAATAAATTGAACTGTTCACCGGTGGATGTGAACTACAAATAAATTGAACTGTTCACCGGTGGATGTGAACTACAAATAAATTGAACTGTTCACCGGTGGATGTGAACTACAGACAGAAATGAACTTTAAAGGCAGCGGTGGATGCAGGCAGAAATGCACTGTTCACCGGTGGAAGTGAACTACAAATAAATTGCACTGTTCACCGGTGGAAGTGAACTACAGACAGAAATGAGTTCACTGATGGATGTGAACTACTGACAGAATTTGACAACTTTTAACAGAAAGACATACGAACAGGGAGCATAAAAATAGATGGCGTAAAAGTTTCAAATTCTAAAAAGAACGATTCAGAACATGATTTTCGGACATAACAGAAAACATGATAGGAGTTTAAGAAATCAAACTACATGGATAACTCTAAAACCAGAGACCATCCATGTACAGACCAATAGAGAGAACTCAAGTCTGTTCCAGAATATTTCAAAGTATATAAATACAACTGTCAAATACAGAGGTTTTAAATATCAATACAGGGCTGAACCTACAGAACTGAACCTACACTTCAAATGTTTTAAAACTTCAAAAGATGATACAGAACTTGACATAACTTCAGAAAATACATTCTCACAGGGTTAACTCTTGTCTGACTGCAACAACCAACCCCCGCAAGCTCATGCCACCAACCAGCTATTCGTCGAACTGAGGCACAAAGCCCTCATCCACGGGATCCGTACCTACATCAGAGAGTTCAACTATGAGCCTAGAGCTCAGTAAGAACATATAAGAGTGCAGTGATGCATATGCTGTGCATGAACATTTCAGAATACAGTGACATTACAGAACAGTACATTATATTACATTTCGTTTCACTGGCAGAGGGGTATAAGTGGGACTTATAGAGGAACTGGCGCAACAGGAGTACACGACATGTACTTAACAAGGATAACAGGGTTAACAGGGATAATAGAAATAACAGGGATAACAGGATGTCAGTCCTCGTCCCGCACTTAACCAATACATTACAGTCAGATTTTATCTTTCTTAACTTCAAAACCGTGCACAGAAAACGTTTGCATGTCTTTCGAGAAAATCGTGTATGCATGAGCAGATACGGTGCTTAAACTTAACATATACAGACGACAAGAATAACACAGCAAGACGAAAAGCAAAACATATATAACTCAGAACATAACCTGTGACTTATCTACCCAACAACAACCCGACAGAAATGGAAAACCTAGTACCTCCGTGATGTAGGGCCTTAAGAGCCAACCTACGGATATGAACTTACCTGCTGCTGCAGAGTTGCAAGCTTTGTTCGTGTTACCTTTGCGATCCACGGATCTTTACTAGAGGGACTGGAGAAAACAGGCAAGAGACGAAGTTGGAATCGTCGCACGTCGTCTGGAAGAGAGATAGCTGAGAAGAGAAAGAAGAGAACAGAGAAGAGAAGTGAAGAGAGTTTCACGTAGGAGGATGAACATATCTTGTTCAACAAGTTGAACAATTGGCAGCCATTCATTGGCTTCCTCCCACCAACCTTAATTCCTTCCCAAACAGCCCTTCCATGCATCACTAACTAATGGTTTGTTTTGGTTACACATTTGTTTAGTTTCCCACTAAACATCCCAACAATTTCACCAAAACATACATTATTTTAATATAAGCTTAAACCTGATCGATAGTTCGAGGGATAATTTCCCGGCCAAAAATGCCGGGTGTTACACATATCAAAAAGGCCCAAAATTTTGTCTGACACAAGCTTTCAATTCTCTTTTGAGAGATGTGACCTAAACGCTTGTGCCATAATGAAGCTGAATCATTATTAGTTAATTTACGTTTTGTACCTCTTGAATCAGTATGCAAGGTTTCATTAAATGAAGCTATGGTTTCTAGCATATATAGATTGTCATAAACAGATAAAAATTCAGAATTCATTATATTTGAATTTAATGATAAACTGAATTTTCCATTTCCAAATGAACAAAAATAACCAGATTTGTCCAATGCAGAAATAGAAATTAAATTCCGTCTAAAAGACGGTACAACAAAAGTATCATTTAAATTAAAAAAATGTCCAGATTTTAATAACAATCTAAAATCTCCGATAGCTTCAACTTCAACTGATTTGTCCATCGCCCGCAAAGATGAATCTTTTAACATCATTCGGCTTTCAACAACTTAGCCAACCCTGCATAGACGCACTAATATGAGTGGTAGCACCCGAATCTAACCACCACGTATGTCTAGATACAGAAACCAAATTAACCTTATAACAAACAAGGTTGAGAAGTGTACATTTCTTCACGCGCCACGCGTGATACTTGGCATAATTTTTCTTTTGGTGCCCTTCTCCATTACAGAAGAAACAATTGAAGCCCTTAGACTTCTTTTGTTTCAACTTAGAAGAAGCACCAACAACTTACTTATGCCTTTTCTTTCCTTTATCTTTGGAAGATGATGCCAAATGAGCACTTTCTGTCCGATCATGCTTAATCCTTCTTCCTCTTGGATACAATGAGATATTATTTCATTAAGTGTCCACTTATCCTTCTGGCAGTTATAACTGATCTTAAACTGCCCAAACTAAGGAGGAAGAGAAATCAAGACTAAGTCAACAAGCATGTCTGCTGACAGCTCTAACTTAAGTTCCTTAAGTCTTGAAGCAAGATCAGACATTTCCATTATGTACTCCCTGATATTCCCCTTTCCATTATACTTGAGTGAGACAAGCTTAGCTAAAAGCGTGCTTGTCTTAGCCTTCTCGTTTTTCTCAAAACGTTTCTCAAGTTCTTCGAGGAATGTTTTGGCATCAGTGTCTTCCGACATATTGCCCCGAAATGCTTCTGGAATGGCGCGCTTCATGATCATTAGACTTACATGATTCGAACACTCCCACTTTTTCAGCTCCCTTTTATCATCAAGGGTACTTGACGCTGAAAGAGGTGGGAAGCGTGCGACCCTGAGTGCAATGTCAAGATCCATGCACCCGAGAACAATCATAACGTTCTCTTTCCAGACTTTATAGTTGGTTTCGTTAAGCATAAGAATTGCATTAACGTTACCCATTATACTTGAGATGTTAACTGTAACAACAGAAAAAATGAAACAACATTAGATCACAAATTAATATGCATATACATGACAATGAAATAACTCAAAATATAGTACATCCATCTGACACGACATTAACACTTAGTCTTTTAGCTAAAAGTGTTAACTTGTAATTGGTAACTTGGTCCAGTATATAAACATTGACAATAAGACCTGTCAAACAATGAACTTATCTTTGGACAAGTTCAATGTTCACATGGCAACCTAATAATTGTAACATGTTTTAATACTGCTAACAAGCCATGCAACTGTACAAACATCAACCTTCTTTTGGGCCGATCGAAATTCATACAATCTCATGTTTCATGCCCAACATATAAAAACAGGATAATTAAAGCAAGAGAGGCTAATTTTATAGTATGTTACCCAACCATCCTATTTTACAATGTAAGACTTCATAAAATTGTACCCAAAAAAAGTTAAGGAAATTCATATACATACATATTCAATGGATAAGCAACCATATTAGTCAATCAGTAAACCAAAGGATCAACAAACTTAAAATGGAAGGTTCAAATCGGCAAAAACTAGGTAAAAACAGGGCGAAACGGGGCGAACCTAGCCCTGAATTGTCTAGAAACAGTCATTAAAAAGACCCAAAATAGCCGAACCAAAGTGAACCAGGGCCCATTTGACCAAATGGATCGGCTCAATTTTTTTTTGCCAAACTGAACCAAACCAGACCGAACCGAACCGAATCGAACTGGTTCAAACCAAACCGAATCGGTCTGGGTCGAACCAACCAAAAAAACCGATTCAAACCATAATCGAACCTAGTTGGTTTGGTCCGAGTGGGTCCTAACCCAAATGGTTTGGTCCTATTTGGACCAAACCTAACCTAATAAGATCGAATCAGCCCAAACCACCGAAGAGGGGCTGCGAACCAGCAATGAAAATCACCAGAATCTCACCGATTCCGGCAGATTTTCACCTCAAAATTGTCTGATTTATCAAAATAATGATATATCGGATAATAATCCTTAACGTGCATCAACAAAAAACTAATTTTAAGGCATCAAAACATGCATTCTAGAGGAATTAGATGCAAAAATATAGCCTTAAAAAATAATTCGGAAAATTAAAAAAAAATTGATGTTTAATCCGATTTCAAGCTAAAAAAAATCGATTACTTGTAGTCTAACGTAATCGGCTCTGATACCAATTGTTGAGATTCAATAAAATAACCAAATTAATTGAATCTAAAATGAATTCTAAATCTGAAAAAGAGCAAGAGCCCAGTTCCTAAATCGATACGTTAGAAATTCTACAAATAAATCAGTTAAAGCAATAAGGACTTACCCAGATCCATTGTTTGAATGCAAAACACCATAGATCGGGTACGTAGATCTTCCGATTCGACAATCGCCCTCTCTAATGTTTCTTTAGAATGATAGAGGTTCAAAGAGGCAAATGGTTCAATTGAGAATTGGAGACCATAGCCCTATTCAACTTAATTGGGTAATTTATCAGTTTGCTACATCACAAATTGGTAAATTACCCCTGGTGTCTCTACACATTATAATATAACCATATTATATTATATACTCTAAAGTCTATTGAAAATCATATTAAATCACTTTAATATGGACTTAAACCTGATGATAACATAATATATAATTTATAGTTTAACAATTTAGATCCAAATAGAATTATAAATCTTTATAATTCTAACATTTAGGGTCTACTACTTGATAAGAAAACACACAAGACCCTTCAAAACCACCTTCTTAGTTCTAATTATGGATGAAAAATCACTTGTGTGCTTTGGATGTAAATATAAATTATAAATAATCAATTCATTATATTAATTTCACGACCAATCATTATTTGACACTCAAATATTCTTACAAAGAAAAATTACTTAAAAAAATTAATAGCCTTCAGGTAAATTGTTCACAGTCCATACATTGACATGTATTTTGTACAAAAAAAATAGTGCAAGTGTATTTGTATATTTTTCTGTGCGACTCATTAACGGCCCGACCGATTAAAACAAGGCAGGTCCGCCCCGACTAGTCTTGTGATGGACCAGGACAAGTCTGAGTTCACTAAAATGTTGGTAATCTGAGGTCGGCCCATGGCTTTAGCGGCGACTCATATTGCAAAATCACTTTAAAAATGCAACACATGAAAATGCCCTCTCAACAGCTGACCTCCGGACTGGCCTCCATGGGAAAAACAGGTCTCGGCCCAACACCAAGGCCAGTCGCTGACGTTAGTATGTGCAAAGAAACCAGACATGCGTACTTCTCATGAACATGTGCGCGCGCTTGGCAGGAAGGAAGACGTGCATTCGTACTAAGAAATAGGAAATTAAGAACTGCAAGTTGCAGAGCTTTTCAGCCCAACCCAACCTATTTCTTCGTCGTACTGTTTTCTCTCCGCCACCACCGAGTGTAGAGAGAGAGAGAGGATTTTGTTTCGTCTTTTTTGTGACTACTTGGCGCGTCACTCAGCCGCCATTCCACGAACCGGCCGCTTTGAATCTTTTTCTTTCTGCTCCTCGCATTCGATTCTCTCATAAAATACCCCCAATTTTGCGCACAAATCCTTTACCCCCTATCTGTTATGGTATTTAGCAACTGCTTCTGCCCTTTATAGCTCAATTTTCTTCTTCAATGGCTTCCCTTCAGCAGTTATCCGCCGTTAAGGTTAACCAACGATTTCCCTTCTTTTTTTTTTTTTTTTCTGGGTTTTCGTGGGTTTAGTAGGTTCTGAACTTCTGTTTGGGTTTTACAGGGCGCCAAGGTGCTCATGGTTGGAGCAGGTGGAATCGGCTGCGAGCTCCTCAAGACTCTAGCTCTTTCCGGCTTTGAAGACATTCATATTGTGAGTGATTTCCTATTCTCCCCCTACCAATTTGAGAAACATTCAAAAATGCTAGTTCTTTTTTTTTTTTTCCTCTTTTTTAATTTTTGGATTTTTTTTTCATGATTGTTATTTTACTTGATTGATTTGATTTTTTATGCATTTTAGTTGATTGAACCTTATGGGTCGCGGTTTTATTTTGTTTGATGGTTATAGTATTGTCATTATAACTATTTGAGTTTTCTCTCAACTCAAATTACACATGTAGCCATGAATATATGATATACAAAGGTTAAGTTATTCTATTATGTTTGATTTTCTAGAATTTGTATACTTTCTTGTTTCTATTTTTTCAAAATCTTTGTGGAGGGAAAAGGGGAAGGTAAATTCTCATGTATCAAACTTTATGCTGCTTTTTTAAATAAGGTCATCTTCTCTAAAGCTTCTTGTACTTTGAAAAAATATTGTGGATTATTATCTTTAAAAGGAAAAATGATCTGGTTTTCCATGTTACAGCTATAAACGGTAGTAACAGCGCACCTCTTTCGCAATACAGTTATATGTTTATATAGATTTTGGCATATGATTGAACACTGAAGATCAGTGGATAGTCGCTTTGATACATACCATCTCTTGGAGTTTAAATACTAAGTAGGCATTTTACTTCATCCAAAGACTTATTAGTTTTAGTAATTGTCGGCTCATGCACTTGCTAATACTGACTTGCAGATTGACATGGATACCATAGAAGTCAGTAACCTCAACAGACAATTTTTATTCCGTAAATCTCATGTTGGACAATCGAAGGCCAAAGTAAGTAATTTCTGCCATTGTCTATTGCCATCGGCACCTATCCTATTTACCAAAATCATATACCTCTTTTGGATATTAATCTTCAGTTGTGAATATTTAAAATCAGGTTGCTCGAGGTGCAATTTTGAGATTTAGACCTCTCATCAACTATTACTGCATATCATTCAAATGTCAAGAGCCAGGACTTCAATGTGGATTTCTTTAAGCAATTTAGTGTTGTCTTGAATGGACTTGATAACGTAGATGCAAGACGGCATGTTAATCGTCTGTGTCTGGCAGCTGATGTTCCTCTTGTTGAAAGTGGGACTACTGGTTTCCTTGGACAGGTCATTTTTTTTTAGTTAAAAAAAAAATTTCCTACAGCTAGCCACATGTTGCGTGAAAGCTTTCCATTCTTTATTCACCACATATGATTAAGCTATTGGAAATCAAGTGGTGTTCCTATTGGCATATCCTTTTTTTTGAAGAATTTGTTTGCCTGATATAGTATGCATTTGGTTGTAAAATTGGTTCAAAATGGTGGTTCAATGTCTTATGGTGTTATGTGCTTGTGCTTCACAATGCCCTGTTAAGGTTTTATGTGTTGCAGAGTGCTTATCTACTTTTTCTGTGGATACAACTCGAGACATATTATGTGTTACTAACTTCGCTGGTCATCTGAAGGAAATTTTTTTGCAGTTGTCTTTTATCCTCAACAGGACATTGGTGTTTAACTTTTTTAAGTATGATCAAAATTAAAAAAGTTTCATATTATTTCAACTCCATGCTACACAATATGTCTCTTCTTCTGTTGTTGATCAGCTCAAGTTTTGATGTTCTAATTAATGATTGTCAGTTTTCCTTGACTGTTCTTATTTTTTGGAGCAGGTAACCGTTCATGTCAAGGGAAGGACAGAGTGCTATGAATGTCAGCCAAAACCTGCCCCCAAAACATACCCTGTCTGTACAATTACTAGTACTCCTTCTAAGGTACTGTTCATAGTTTGTGGTTTTAATGTTTTAGAAGACATTTCTAGGCAAAGTTGAAGCTTTTGTTTCTTACCTCAGTCAAATTGAATAGACCAAGAGGATTGAGTGCAATTATATCAAACTGAGCATCATTCCATGATTGGACCACATTATCTGACATCAATGGATCCTGAATGAATGGTGTAGATGCAGTTTGGGTTGAAAACTTGTTAATTTAATAATTGCTTTTCTATAGCTATAGTGTGTCATATTATGAATCCAGGATTATGATGATTTTTACAAAAGTTATTCTGCCTTATCTTTCTATTTTGGATATGTTTTGATGAATAGACAATGTTGGTGTACTACTTGATTTCTGAATGATGATTTTTTTGCTTGAATATTGCAGTTTGTGCATTGTATTGTTTGGGCAAAAGAACTTCTTTTTTCAAAGTTGTTTGGTGACAAGAATCAAGAAAATGATTTGAATGTACGAGCTAATGATACTGCTAGCTCATCGGATCAGGCTGATGATGTATTTGTACACAGAGAAGATGAAGACATTGAGCAATATGGAAGAAGGATATATGATCATGTTTTTGGTTATAACATTGAAGTAGGTTTATCGAATGAAGACACATGGAAAAATCGTAATAGACCAAGGCCAATTTATTCTAGAGATGTCCCCTTGAATGAACCGGCTCAACAGAACGGAAATGTGGATAGAAAATGTTCAACACATGATTTATCATCAGTGTCCGCCATGACATCTTTGGGAATGAAAAACCCTCAGGACATGTGGAGTCTTATTGAAAACTCAAAAATCTTTATTGAGGCTCTTAAACTATTTTTCACAAAGAGGGAGAAGGTTGGCCTTAGTTTTGTTCATGAATATGATATTCCTTCTTCCCATAATCCGACATATTTATTCCTCTTGATTTTCATAATGATTTCGAGTTTATTTATGGTGTGTGCGATGCAGGACATTGGAAACTTGACTTTTGATAAAGATGATCAGCTAGCCGTGGAATTTGTCACTGCTGCTGCAAACATCAGGGCTGCTTCCTTTGGTATTCTGATGCATAGCCTTTTTGAAGCCAAAGGTATTGCTGGTAATATTGTGCATGCAGTTGCAACAACAAATGCTATTATTGCTGGATTGATTGTGATTGAAGCAATCAAGGTGCTGCAAAATGATACAAAGAATTACAGGTGTTTAAAGTTTCTCTTCCTTTCGATGCAAATTGGTTTCTCATTTTCAGCACCGTTTTCTGTTCTGAATGTCTTCATATACCAAGAAATACTGTTATTGATGTTTATCATTATTGAAGTCAGTTTCTTTCACATCCAACTTCAAACAACTCTTCTTTATTTCAGTTTTATTTGTTTGATGGTGATTGCGAATAAAAGATTGAACTTGTAGTTGTAGTATATGGTTTATATCACACTTGCAATCTTGAGTGGGTTTCATTTTAAAAATCATGAATTTTTTTTTTTCCATGAGCAGCTTATAAAGAACAATATCCAAATCTGATGGTGTTTTTTCAGAGTTGGCCCTAGTCGCGGTGAATTAATTGATTTTCAAGAGGATCCGGATAAAGAAATTATTTCCCATCATATTATGTAGACAATTGTTCTTTCTAATTACATTACTTCCTTATAATGGTTGTTTGCTAAAATCTTATTTACCAAATCTGTAGAATGACCTATTGCCTTGAACATCCATCAAGAAAGATGCTAATCATGCCAGTGGAACCATTTGAACCAAACAAATCTTGCTATGTTTGTTCTGAGGTAATTTAAAGTACTCCTGTACGTTTATTGCACAAGATGCTGTCTTAGGTTGTTTTGTTAAGTTTAAGCTAACGCTTATACACTCTGTATCATGACGAAAACAGACACCTCTCTCTCTTGAGGTTAATACTGAACGGACAAAGTTGAGGGATTTGGTTGAAAAGATTGTTAAGTCCAAGCTTGGGATGAACTTTCCACTAATTATGCATGGTTCTTCCCTTCTTTATGAAGTTGGTGACGATCTCGACGACGACATGGTGGCAAATTATGCCACTAACCTCGACAAGGTATATGTGATGTTTTCCAATCTGCCCTCTGATCCACCCTTATACATGCTCTCCTGTATAAAATTCCAGGTGTTATCTATGCTGCCTTCTCCAGTTACTAGTGGGACAATACTGACAATCGAAGATCTCCAACAAGAGCTCACTTGTAATATCAATATTAAACACAGGTAATTTTTAACTTGTTATCTCATTCTAAACACAATATTTTCCTGTTATGTAAAGGTTAGACATGAACACCTGGTGAGTTGACTGGAAAATTTCTTTTACCTGCGGTACATGCGTGAAAATCTGTTACCAAGATGGGTTTCTCTTTTTTTTCTTTTTTTTTTTCATCGGCTATACAATTGTCTGTAAATGTACAGTTTTGAGGTTAATGGAAATCCAGAATTTGCACTATTTACTTGGTTCTTGTATTCACAGAGAGGAATTTGATGAGGAGAAGGAACCTGATGGAATGCTTCTATCTGGATGGGTTCAAGCATCTTCAATGGCTAAGAATGAAGAGAACTCCTTTGCTAATGGCGAAAGCACACTAAATCCGTTAACAACAACTGTGAAGGCAGGCAAGATGGATGGGTCAGAAGTTTCCGCAGCGAAGAAAAGAAAATTATCCGAGAAATCAGAGTCTGTCAGCTCGATAACAGAAACCAAGAACTCTGATAAACTCGAAGTTCTGGACGACGAAGACGACCTTATAATGCTTGATGGTGGGGCTACGTCCACAATCAAGAAGATAAAGTTAAATCATATAGGAGGTTTAATCTAATTTTGTAATTTTAGTGAAAGATCTTTCGGCTCGCACAATTCTTCTTACTTCTTCATTTCTAGTCTTCTTTCTCTGTTTTTTTTTTGGCGGAGACTAATTTCCTCCCTCATTTAAGTTACTTCTTAGAGCCTTGTGTAATCATTCCACAACGCTAAATTGACAGAGTGATGTTGTAAATTAAAGTTAAGGGACATCCTAACTCTATTGGAGTTAGAAATTTTTTATGTTACATAATTCGATCATCGAACATGACTATTTGTAACACCATTGTCTATCTACTCTATTGCTCACTTTTTACCTGCAACTTATATAACCCATGTAGGTTAGGAAGATTGATTTGTAATTTGCCAATGTCTTCTGAATTCGAAAAACGAAGATAAACGCGAATAGTTTATTGCAACATGTAGAGGCATCAATATGGATACGATAGAATTATTATCTAACAATTATTGGAATGAGATAGAAATCTGATGTTAAAGATAGCCTTAATGTTGTATTACATGATTATTAACAAATAGAAACAACGTGGAAATCAGGCTACAAATGATGGAAACGAGATGCATGATGCTTCAGAGAAGAGTTGCAGAGTGGGGTTTGATAGATGTTACTCGGCATGGATATGGAGGAGGAATGGTGATTTGGTTTCTATCCAAACACTTTTTTCTCCTCTTCTCCTTTTGATGCTCTTTCTTTTCAAGATCTCCTACGCACTTCACTTCCTGAATGCATGCAAATGACCTTGATTTTCCTGCATAATACCTCGACAGTCCTCTCCTGCAGTAAAAATCATGTGATTTTCATCAGACAAAACCAGAAAACCCATTTGTTGTAGAAGAAGGATCTGTTTTTACTTCTGTGGTAGGTTTGTCTTCAGAGAACCCATGTCAAAACTCATGCTGTCTAGCATTTCCCCCATGATTAATCATCCATTAGCAGAGAGAGAGAGAGAGAGAGAGAGAGAGAGAGAGAGAGCCCTTTTATGATGCAGAAAATTTACCACATCCTTATCTAAACTCGCTCTTCTTTACCTTTTGTTTTGATCAATGATTCTTCAATTCTGACCCCAAACCACTCAATGCACATAAACAACTTCACATTTTTGAACCATCCACTTGGCAATCCCTATATCATCCAAGCTCTCTTTTAATCTCAACTTTCCAATCACGTTTCATACTTTTTTTTTTCATGGTCATGGATGTTAATGTCTACAAATTCCTCTTTTTATATAGATAATTTCGATGTTTCTCGCAACTTACATGCACCTTAATTGATTGCACTAGACACGCGTCATTGTACCTTCTATTATTCGAGCCTAATGTGTGACGGACATATAAATGTATGCATGGATGTCTCTATATCTTCGGCTTCTTTCCCTTCTTCCTCCCTCCTGCCATCTTGCTTATCATATTCATACTTTAATGTCAAAACATATCGCTCTATTGTTTCATTCTTTCCATCATTGAAGCTTGATTTAAGGGCATGACGAGATTGTTGCTAGAAATGGAAATTCTACGAGATTATTTGAAAATTACCTATGCATGTGTAAAGTATGTCCTTAGAGTGTGAAAAGGAAAATGAGATGCCAAGACTCATTAAATAACTTCCAAAATATGACCACAGAAATATAGGCAAGTAGCCTAATTTTTTCAACAGAAGGTGTTAGACACCGTTGATCATTCAAATAAAAAAGAAATCCTCATCTAGCCCAAATTGAATTTATAATTTTAAAATAGTTAATATCGTGTAGAACTAATATTTTTAATATAAAAAAAATACTATAAACATTATTACAGATACAAACATAAGTTTATGGTTAATGTATTGTCTATGTTTATTTTTTAATGTGTCTTTTACATGTGTATGTGATGTAGAATAGTCCATTACAACTATTTCAAAATGTTTATTTCAATTTTTAGGTTTGAAGATTTCTTTCATATTTTAGTGGGTTAAATATGTATGTATGCATACATGTACACTTAATTCATCGAAACAATTTGTCCGGTTTGTCAGTACAAAACTATGACACTAAGCAAGTCTACATGTTGCATCAAGAAATATATGATGAGCAGAGTATCGATCCTATGAAAACAAATTACCAATTTTAAATCTAAGTAAAACATGAAGTATAAAAACAAAAATATTTGGATGAAGTAAAATGATCGAAAAATAAATAATTTGAAAGTAAATATAAACACAGAACAAATCAAAAAAGATAAACACGAGATAGAAATCAAATAAAGTTAATTATGTTCGCACAGTTTAATATATGTATTAATTTCAATCAAAAAATTAATTATGAAAAGCATGTTGAATTACCTTAATAGACTTGTGCAACAAAAGGGAAAAAAGTGTACATAATTTCACTTAAGCAGGTACTCTCTTCTATCACTTACTCAATATTTTGCTCACGAAAAAGTAGAAAACAATCGCATTATTTCTAAATCAACTGATATAATAATTCTCTTCCAAGACTTATCACGCGTGAATAAAAAGATAATCCAATATTAAATAATTATGAAAACTCAGTCTATATCATGAGAGTTAAACAATTCCACGTCGCTTGAGAAAAGTAGATTCCGAGTGCTGATAAAGTAGAGTTCTCTCAATCTTCATGGTTTGAGAAAGTTAACGTTGTTTTTGTTAATGCAACTGTGTGTTGGCATTATATTTTTGGCAAACTATTAGTTTTTTGGTAAGTTATGTTTTTGGAAATTATATTCTTTTTGAATATATATTATTCTATCCTTCTATTTTGGAGATAATATTTGGCAGAATATTTCATCAATTCAAATGTGATTTGCTGGAAAAAGAATCGTAACAAACATGGATCATATTCCTAATTATTTGGGATACTTTCCTAAAGTGTCATTGGAAATGTCTCTGCGGCATGTTTGTTAAGCAGAACTTTTGGGATCCTTAGACTGATTTCGTGGGATATGATCTGTTGAATGAAAAGTCTGTTTCGAGAAGATATTGGTGAGAGAAACAGATCTGCACCTTGCGTTTGATATAAAAGTCTTTTCTTTTTATGTTGAAAGGTGTCGACGCTATTATTTTGTGTGTGCTGAATTTCTCTATTCATCTGGGCGTCTTTATTTCTTCACCCACGTTTCTGTGTGGTGTATGTGATTATTGATTCGGTCTTATCAAAGACTGGTTTGTTGAAGCCTGTTCTGGGTGATCCTATCCTAAGATATTGTCAAGCGTCACAAACAGTGTCATAGGAGTTTATTCTTGTGATCTTCATTATTATCCAGTCTTGAGAGGAGACTGCCTTGGAACTCTGGAGGAGTTCTATTTATTGACAAGGGGAGCTTGTCATCTTTATCGTGGGCAAGGGGAGCTTGCCATACACGGATTCCGGGAGGAGTCATCTTCGACAAGGGGAGCTTGTCCTATTTAGATCTCGGGATGGATCGTTTCAAAGTCGAGGGGAGCTCGCAAAACAGTTTCACTTGTGAAGGTTGAAAGAAGCGGCATCAAAGATAAGAGGGAGTCTTATTTTGTTTTAGTCCGAGTGTCTTGTAACCTTGTTTTAACTCAAGGAAATGTTTTCATATCTGGGCGTGGCCCCGCAGATGTAGGCTGATTGCCGAACTACGTTAACAACCTCCTGTGTCGTTAATTTCCGCATTTTTAATATTGTCCTATATCGTATTTATAACCGGTGTCACACGAAGTGTTACAACACTTTATAACATCGGGTCACTAACCTTGATCATTCCGTTTTCAACAACTTTCAAAATCTAATACCAAATCATACACAAGTAGGTCAACAAATGAACCAAAATCAAGTCCTATAGAGTTACTTAAGGTCCACGTAAAAGAGTGGTATAAAAGTGAGAGTAGTTACTATTTTAACATTATATATTCAAATAATTTTGTGGTAGAACTAAATTCATAAACATTATTACTGTATTTTCAATATTGAAATCATCATTTTTGTGTTTGCCAAGATAAACTGAGTGCAAAACCTATTTGAATCCATGGAGTCGCTCAAGGTTGGGTTTCTAGTAATTTTTGTTGAGTTTGATTCTGGAATCTGTTGTCAAATCTGGAAATCTGGAATGTGTGGTTGTTATATTTTTTATTTAAAGAAAATCCTGCCTTTTTTGTATATATATATTTAAATATTTATATTACCAAATTTTCTTAAATAAAGTGGGAAACAACAATTTTAGATGTCCTAATCTAGAGTGCCAAAGCTGAATTTGTTCACCTTTAGTCATACAAGCTTTTGGATTATCTCGCATTTGATTGTTTTCTCTTTCTCCCTTTTCTTCAAGTATGTAAAGTCCACTCCCTTCTCTAACATTGGCAATCCTCTTGCCCGTGTATGTGTCCTGAAATTCACAATAATTTTCTATTGAGCTTTATAATGCAGTCATGTCTTTTTCGAGTTTACTAGTAGATATTAGATTACAAGTAAGTTTAGGCACATGGAAGACAGATTCTAAAATGAGATTATTAGAGAGTTTGACATTTTCTATTCCAACAATGGAAGTGAGAGTAGGGGTGAGCAAAAACTGGATCGAACCGAAGAACCAGATTGGAACTGAAAATTTAGTCCAGTTCTAGGTGGTTTTGTACTTTTAAAAATCAAAATTGGATTTTTTTTGTAGGAGAACCAAAAAATTTGGTTCGGTTTTCGGGTTGAGTGATACAAACATGAAAAAACCAAACTGAATTAATACTTTGCTTAATTCCTCTTTGCGAAATTCGCAGTCTTCACTCTTTGAAAATCAAAGCAAACTGCGCTCTCTGCAAATCCTACGCCAGTCGCCCAACGTCAAGCCCCCATCGCCCAACCCAGCCACTCTCTGTCTCTCTCTCCTCGCACTTCGCAGTCGCTTGATGCCCAAATCCAACCCACTCTCTCTGCTCGCACCTCGCATCGCAGCGCCGTGCATGTCTTCGTCAGACTGAAGGACGAATTGAGTCACCGATGTCTGATTGGTAAGCTCTTGTTTCATATGTGCCTAGTTTTCCAATTTATGATTCTAATTCGGTTATTTTGACTAGATTTAAGCTCAGAAAACGGAAAAGTAAAACGGGTGAAGATAACGAACCAATTAAAATTAGCAAATAGTAAGAAAATTGTAAAGGTGTAGTATTCTTTCTTATCTGTTGATTAAAGCTTACACTACCTTGAGGCTCACTTTATCTTTGTCGAAAATATTGCAAGTAGACATACTTGATTTATGTTCTGTGGATGCTCTATAAACGGACGACATTAGTTACAATCTACAATCTACATTAGTTACCATGAGCTTCTCACGGGTCAGGTCCTTGGGTATTGCTGACAAGTTTTTGTTTTTGTTATAATCACAGTGTCTGCTGTTGAAGATGGAACTTGGCAGTCTTTTGTGGAGTGCCATTATCCTTGAAGTTATATGGTAGCTTTGCAAAGGTGTGGCAAGAGCTGTAGGCTGCGGTGAATTAACTATCTGAAATCATATTTGAAGAAAGTTGTCTGTCTTTCTTCAGCTGCTATTTGCTTACATTTAATTGGAGCTTAATATGTTAAATTTTTGGGTATGAAATTGAATGTGTCCATTTCAAATTAAGCGTTTAGGGTCTGCATCTCAGATGGGATTGAATAAGCCTATTATATTATTTATTTTTTGGAGTTTGGAATTTAAAAAAACTAGATTCAAACCAGAAACGGAACAGAAATTCTAGACCGGTCCTTTCAAAAATTTAAACGGCCTCGGGTCTGAAAATAGAAAACCGAATTTTATTGGTCCAGTCCAAATTTTCTCTAAAACCGGACCAGACCGGACCGGTTTTTGCTATGATTCGAGCATGGTTTATGTAATGGTTTGAAGAGCCTGCATATGTATAATTGATGTTACTCTAACGTATGTGTATAAAAATGGTAAATATGCATGATTGAAAGTGAAATTAATTAATACTGCATAAGAAGAATTACAAAATAAATTTTTTTATGAACAAATTGGATATAAATTTTAAGGTGTTAAAGTAGATATCCTAAGAAAGAAAATGATACTGAAAATATAGAATTTGTAGTTATGTAGCTAAAGTTATATATTTTTGAAGTATGATTAAGAGTATAAAACACTTAAATACAATTATCGATAAATGCTCGAAATAGAAATATCAAGCAAGAATTTAATGATGATCAATAAAGCTTTTATCTACGATGTCATGCGTAAAATATGGTCACCAATTAGGTGTTGCCACATATAAGATTGATTAAGTTAATTAAACTTGATTATTTTGTTGATCAAGATTAGCGTAATTAATATGTATTAGCCTAATTCTAATTATATTAAGTTGACATGTATTGATTAGTACAATTTATACCAAACAAGTAGCTTAAATAGTAACATTACAGTAGAAGACTTAAATGGTCTTTAAACCTAAATTATTCAGAAGAAAATGGTAAATTTTCCATGGAGGACTTTAGAAAACCCCCTCCTTATCTTAAGAAGGGGAGAGTTCGTGCTTACCTATTGAAGATTAGAGAGAAGAGAGAGACAGTGAGAGGAGGAAACTGTAACACCCATTATCCCAGTAAGATATTGTCCGCTCTGGGGATTGGACCGTGTCCCAATATCCTGCCCTCACGGCTTTGTTTGGCGAGGACTTCCCAGTCGGTCATCCAACCTGGTACTACTCTCGCCGAAGCACTTTTAACTTCGGAGTTCTTATGAGATCCGTTGCCAATTGTGTTAAAAAATGCGTCTTGCTATCTTGGGAGGGTCTTCTGACATATGTTTCATTTCCAGATACTTTTCCAAGTGATATGGGATTGTGACGACCCCCTTTTTACGACCCGTCACTTTTCGGTTCGCCAGTGCAGACGTACCGCCATCCGGGTTCCAGTTCGTGCAGCCATCGTACACATACTTACACATTCGAGTCATCACAATCACCCCCTCGGGGGCCCAACATCCTCGTTGGCCACATTTCCGGTTGGGTACAGGCTCTGATACCATTTGTAATGACCCCTTATCCCAGCAAGATATTGTCCGCTCTAGGGATTGGGCAGTGACCCAATATCCTCCCCTCACGGCTTTGTTTGACGAGGACTTCCCAGTCGGTCACCCAACCAGGTGCTACTCTCGCCAAAGCACTTTTAACTTTGGAGTTCTTAAGGGATCCGTTGTCAATTGTGATCCAAAACGCGTCTTACTATCTTGGGAGGGTTTCCTAACATACGTTTCATTTCCACATACTTTCCCAAACGATGTGGGATTTGTGACGACCCCTCTTTCTACAACCGAACCCTCTGGCCCAAGTCCAACCCAAGATCTGCGGAGTTGTAACCCAGCACGTCGCCCTCCGGCCCAAGTCCCACTTGGGATTCACGGAGCACTGTGGTTCTTCCTCATACGTGTCCATTCGGGTCATCACAATCACCCCCCCGGGGCCCGACGTCCTCGTTGGCCATATTTTCGGTTGGGTACAGGCTCTGATACCATTTGTAACGACCCCTTTTCCTAATAAGATATTGTCCGCTCTGGGGATTGGGCTGTATCCCAATATCCTCCCCTCACGGCTTTGTTTGGCGAGGACTTCACAGTCGGTCACCCAACCTGGTACTACTCTCGCCGAAGCACTTTTAACTTCGGAGTTCTTATGAGATCTGTTGCCAATTATGTTCCAAAATGCGTCTTACTATCTTGGGAGGGTCTTCTGACATATGTTTCATTTCCACATACTTTCCCAAACGATGTGGGATTGTGACGACCCCCTTTTTACGACCCGTCACTTTTCGGTTCGCCAGTGCAGACGTACCGCCATCCGGGTTCCAGTTCGTGCAGCCATCGTACACATACTTACACATCGGGGTCATCACAATAACCCCCCCTCGGGGGCCCAACGTTCTCGTTGGCCACATTTCCAGTTGGGTACAAGCTCTGATACCATTTGTAACGACCCCTTTTCCTAGCAAGATATTGTCCGCTCTAGGGATTGGGCAGTGACCCAATATCCTCCCCTCACGGCTTTGTTTGGCGAGGACTTCACAGTCGGTCACCCAACCTGGTGCTACTCTCGCCGAAGCACTTTTAACTTCGGAGTTCTTATGAGATCTGTTGCCAATTATGTTCCAAAATGCGTCTTACTATCTTGGGAGGGTCTCCTTACATATGTTTCATTTCCACATACTTCCCCAAACGATGTGGGATTTGTGACGACCCCTCTTTCTACAACCGAACCCTCTGGCCCAAGTCCAACCCAAGATCTGCGGAGTTGTAACCCAGCACGTCGCCCTCCGGCCCAAGTCCCACTCGGGATTCGTGGAGCACTGTGGTTCCTCCTCATACGTGTCCATTCAGGTCATCACAATCACCCCCCTTGGGGGCCCAACGTCCTCGTTAGCCATATTTTCAGTTGGGTACAGGCTCTGATACCATTTGTAACGACCCCCTTTTCCTAATAAGATATTGTCCGCTCTGGGGATTGGGCTGTATCCCAATATCCTCCCCTCATGCCTTTGTTTGGCAAGGACTTCCCAGTCGGTCACCCAACTTGGTACTACTCCCGCCGAAGCACTTTTAACTTCGGAGTTCTTATGAGATCTGTTGCCAATTATGTTCCAAAATGCGTCTTACTATCTTGGGAGGGTCTCCTTACATATGTTTCATTTCCACATACTTCCCCAAGCGATGTGAGATTGTGACGACCCCCTTTTTACGACCTGTCACCTTTCGGTTCGCTCGCACAGATATACCACCATCCGGGTTTCGGTTTGTACAGCCATCGTACACATACTTACACATCGGGGTCATCACAATCACCCCCCTTGGGGGCCCAACGTTCTCGTTGGCCACATTTCCAGTTGGGTACAAGCTCTGATACCATTTGTAATGATCCCTTATCCCAGCAAGATATTGTCCGCTCTAGGGATTGGGCAGTGACCCAATATCCTCCCCTCACGGCTTTGTTTGGCGAGGACTTCACAGTCGGTCACCCAACCTGGTGCTACTCTCGCCGAAGCACTTTTAACTTCGGAGTTCTTATGAGATCTGTTGCCAATTATGTTCCAAAATGCGTCTTACTATCTTGGGAGGGTCTCCTTACATATGTTTCATTTCCACATACTTCCCCAAACGATGTGGGATTTGTGACGACCCCTCTTTCTACAACCGAACCCTCTGGCCCAAGTCCAACCCAAGATCTGCGGAGTTGTAACCCAGCACGTCGCCCTCCGGCCCAAGTCCCACTCGGGATTCGTGGAGCACTGTGGTTCCTCCTCATACGTGTCCATTCAGGTCATCACAATCACCCCCCTTGGGGGCCCAACGTTCTCGTTGGCCACATTTCCAGTTGGGTACAAGCTCTGATACCATTTGTAACGACCCCCTTTTCCTAATAAGATATTGTCCGCTCTGGGGATTGGGCTGTATCCCAATATCCTCCCCTCACGGCTTTGTTTGGCGAGGACTTCACAGTCGGTCACCCAACCTGGTACTACTCTCGCCGAAGCACTTTTAACTTCGGAGTTCTTATGAGATCTGTTGCCAATTATGTTCCAAAATGCGTCTTACTATCTTGGGAGGGTCTCCTTACATATGTTTCATTTCCACATACTTCCCCAAACGATGTGGGATTTGTGACGACCCCCTTTTCCTAATAAGATATTGTCCGCCTTCCCCAATCGATATGATTGTGACGACCCCCTTTTTACGACCAGTCACCTTCCGGTTTGCCAGCGCGGACGTACCGCCATCCGGGTTCCAGTTCATGCAGCCATCGTACATATACTTACACATCGGGGTCATCACAATAACCCCCCCTCGGGGGCCCAACGTTCTCGTTGGCCACATTTCCAGTTGGGTACAAGGCTCTGATACCATTTGTAATGATCCCTTATCCCAGCAAGATATTATCCGCTCTAGGGATTGGGCCGTGACCCAATATCCTCCCCTCACAGCTTTGTTTGATGAGGACTTCCCAGTCGGTCACCCAACCAGGTGCTACTCTCGCCAAAGCACTTTTAACTTTGGAGTTCTTAAGGGATCCGTTGTCAATTGTGATCCAAAACGCGTCTTACTATCTTGGGAGGGTTTCCTAACATACGTTTCATTTCCACATACTTTCCCAAACGATGTGGGATTTGTGACGACCCCTCTTTCTACAACCGAACCCTCTGGCCCAAGTCCAACCCAAGATCTGCGGAGTTGTAACCCAGCACGTCGCCCTCCGACCCAAGTCCCACTTGGGATTCACGGAGCACTGTGGTTCTTCCTCATACGTGTCCATTCGGGTCATCACAATCACCCCCCCGGGGCCCGACGTCCTCGTTGGCCATATTTTCGGTTGGGTACAGGCTCTGATACCATTTGTAACGACCCCTTTTCCTAATAAGATATTGTCCGCTCTGGGGATTGGGCTGTATCCCAATATCCTCCCCTCACGGCTTTGTTTGGCGAGGACTTCACAGTCGGTCACCCAACCTGGTACTACTCTCGCCGAAGCACTTTTAACTTCGGAGTTCTTATGAGATCTGTTGCCAATTATGTTCCAAAATGCGTCTTACTATCTTGGGAGGGTCTCCTTACATATGTTTCATTTCCACATACTTCCCCAAGTGATATGAGATTGTGACGACCCCCTTTTTATGACCAGTCACCTTCCGGTTTGCCAGCGCGGACGTACCGCCATCCGGGTTCCAGTTCATGCAGCCATCGTACATATACTTACACATCGGGGTCATCACAATAACCCCCCCTCGGGGGCCCAACGTTCTCGTTGGCCACATTTCCAGTTGGGTACAAGCTCTGATACCATTTGTAATGATCCCTTATCCCAGCAAGATATTATCCGCTCTAGGGATTGGGCCGTGACCCAATATCCTCCCCTCACAGCTTTGTTTGATGAGGACTTCGCACTCGGTCACCCAACCTGGTGCTACTCTCGCCGAAGTACTTTTAACTTCAAGTTCTTATAGGATCCGTTGTCAATTGTGCACTAAAACGCGTCTTACTATCTTGGGAGGGTTTCCTTACATATGTTTCATTTCCACATACTTCCCCAAACGATGTGGGATTTTTGACGACCCCCTCTTTCTACGACCGAACCCTTCGGCCCAAGTCTAACCTGAGATCCGTGGAGTTTTAACTCAGCATGTCGCCCTCCGGCCCAAGTCCCACTCGGGATTCGTGGAGCACTGTGGTTCCTCCTCATACGTGTCCATTCAGGTCATCACAATCACCCCCCTTGGGGGCCCAACGTCCTCGTTAGCCATATTTTCAGTTGGGTACAGGCGCTGATACCATTTGTAACGACCATTTTTCCTAGTAAGATATTGTCCGTCTGGGGATTGGGCCGTAGCCCAATATCCTCCCCTCATGCCTTTGTTTGGCAAGGACTTCCCAGTCGGTCACCCAACTTGGTACTACTCCCGCCGAAGCACTTTTAACTTCGGAATTCTTATGAGATCCGTTGCCAATTGTGCTCCAAAACGTGTCTTGCTATCTTGAGAGGGTCTCCTTACATATGTTTCATTTCCACATACTTCCCCAAGCGATGTGAGATTGTGACGACCACCTTTTTACGACCTGTCACCTTTCGGTTCGCCCGCACAGATATACCACCATCCGGGTTTCGGTTTGTACAGCCATCGTACACATACTTACACATCTGGGTCATCACAATGTGGAAATGAAACATATGTAAAGAGACCTTCCCAAGATAGTAAGATGCGTTTTGGAGCACAATTGGCAACGGATCCCATAAGAACATCGAAGTTAAAAGTGCTTCGACAAGAGTAGTACCAGGTTGGGTGACCGACTGGGAAGTCCTTGCCAAACAAAGCCGTAAGGGAGGATATCGGGCTACGGCCCAATCCCCAGAGTGGACAATATCTTGCTGGGAAAAGGGGTCGTTACAAATGGTATCAGAGCTTGTACTCGACCGGAAATATGGCCAACGGTGACGTTAGGCCCCCGAGGGGGGGTGATTGTGATGATCCAGATGTGTACGTATGAGTACTACTGCAGGGCAAACCTTGGGTTGCGGATTGGATCCCAGACTCGAGTATAGGCGAATCTCAAGTCGTAAAAGAGGGGGTCGTCACAATCCCACATCGCTTGGGGAAGTATATAGAAATGAAACATATGTAAAGAGACCCTCCCAAGATAACAATACGCGTTTTGGAGCACAATTGACAACGATTCCCGTAAGAACTTCGAAGTTAAAAGTGCTTCGGCGAGAGTAGTACCAAGTTGGGTGACCGACTGGGAAGTCCTCGCCAAACAAAGCCGTGAGGGGAGGATATTGGGTTACGACCCAATCCCAGAGCAGATAATATCTTACTGGAAAAACGGGTTGTTACAAATGGTATCAGAGCCTGTACCCAACCAGAAACTGTGACCAACGAGGACATTGAGCCCCCGAGGGGGGGTGATTGTGATGACCCGGACGTGTAAGTATGTGTACGATGGCTGCACGAACCAGAACTCGGATGGCGATACGTCCGCGCGGGCGAACCAGAAGGTGATGAGTCATAAAAAGATGGTTGTCACAATCCCACATCGCTTGAGGAAGTATGTGAAAATAAAACATATGTAAGGACACCCTCCTAAGCGTTTTGGAGCACAATTGGCAACAGGATCTCATAAGAACTCCGAAGTTAAAAGTGCTTCGGCGAGAGTAATACCAGGTTGGGTGACCGACTAGGAAGTCCTCGCCAAACAAAGCCGTGAGGGAAGGATATTGGGCTACAGCCCAATCCCCAAAGTTGACAATATCTTACTGGGAAAATGGGTCGTTACAAATAGTATCAAAGCATGTACCCAACCAGAAATGTGGCCAACGAGGACGTTGGGCCCCTGGGGGGGGGGGTGATTGTGATGACCCGAATGGACACGTATGAGGAGGAACCACCCAGTGCTCCGCGAATCCCGAGTGGGACTTGGGCAGGAAGTCCTCGCCAAACAAAGCTGTGAAGGAAGGATATTGGGCTACAACCCAATCCCCAGAGTTGACAATATCTTACTGGGAAAATGGGTCGTTACAAATGGTATCAGAGCATGTACCCAATCAAAAATGTGGCCAACGAAGACGTTGGGCGCCCGAGGGAGGGTGATTGTGATGACCCGAATGGACACTATGAGAAGGAACCACCCAGTGCTCCGCGAATCCCGAGTGGGACTTGGGTCGGAGGGTGACGTGCTGGGTTAAAACTCCGCAGATCCCGGGTTGGACTTGGGCGAGAGGGTTTGGTCATATAAAGGGGGTCGTCACAATCCCACATCGCTTGGAGAAGTATGTGAAAATGAAACATATGTAAGGAAACCCTCCCAAGATAGTAAAATGCATTTTGGAGCACAATTGACAACGGATCCTATAAGAACTCCGAAGTTAAAAGTGCTTCGGCGAGAGTAGTACCAGGTTGGGTGACCGACTGGGAAGTCTTCGCCAAATAAAGCCGTGAGGGGAGGATATTGGGTCACGGCCCAATCCCTAGAGCGGACAATATCTTGTTGGGATAAGGGGTCATTACAGAAACCCTTGTGAGAGAAAATAAAAAATTGGGAAGAAAAATTGGTTTTTGAAAGAGAAATCTAAAGAGAAGTTGTTTAGGAATTCAATAAGGATGAAAGTAATTGTAATCGTTTAAAATTAGAATTTTATGTGAAGTGCATGTAGGTGGAGAATTATGTATATAAGTAGATTTTGCTTGAATTTATTAAACATATGGTTGAAATTTAGTTAATTTTGATGAGTTTTGGTGTTTTGACATGAAATTGTGAGAAAAACATGACTGGGTTCAGAATCAAGCTTTTGATGTTCAATCTGGCTGGCCGGAGAAGTAAATGGAAGGAACATCTTAGGAGTGAGCTTTCAGGGTTTGATGCATATGCCCGAAGATGTAAAAATAGGAAAGGCGTCTCGAGACCGGGCTTTCTGAGGCATATGCCTAGAAAGGTAATTGAAGAAAAAAAAATCTCTTTGGACGGGGCTTTTGGGGTATGAGTGAACATCTAAAAGATAGTTCCAGTTTAGAAATTCGACTAGAGCGGACGCCTACAATTGAAGAGAGGACGCCCACACATCAACATGTAAAAGCATTTTACTTGCATTCTTAACCTACTTTGTCAATTATTTTATTCCTATTTTTAACATGGATTAGAACATAAATAGAGGATGTCTAGATAAATGTATGACCATAGTTCATGGATCATTTTTGCTTGTTAATTAACAAGATTTGGATGGTTCAAATAACATGCATTATTAATATGTATTTATATACATTCAATGTATGCACAAAATAGATGCTTAAATCATACATCATAGAATTATTTATATGTACAAATGGTATTACAGAAGGTATGATTGATTATATTTGAATCAATATATTTTGCTGACTATATACTGTTTGACGTAAAGCTAAAAAATAGAAGGAGAGTGATTGTGAGTCCTCTTGGATTGTAAATCTTTAGCCCTCCATAGGTATATCATGTTTGAAATGTACACGTTTATTGAAAACATCACCAGTAAAGTGTTACACTACTGTGTGGATTTTTACATATTGTGGATTATGATCATACATATTGACATTTACAAAAATATGTTAATATGATACTAGATAAAGTGAAATTATTTAGTTAAAGTGGAGTTTGATATGCATTGATTCACTAATCATAGCATAGTTGTGAGAAAAAAAAATTCATATATTGGTATTCATTATCTTGAGATAGATATCTAGTTGGCCATATACTTGTGGAACATGATATTGTATTTTTGAGTGTTAGATTTACTTATTAAGCTTTGTTAGCCCATCCAATTATAGTTTCTTATTTTTAAGATAGGAGAGACAACCAAAAGAACAAAACCAAGGAAATTTAGGTATAAAGAGACTTAACGCTCATGATAGGTTAGGCTCAAAACTCGGGTATTGTATGTGTGGGCATGTTTCCGTTGCATGGGTTGTATATGTAGTATTGGTTAGAGTCACATTAGTGGACAAAGTGTTGCAACTAAGTTAGGTTTGCCACTATGTTGTAATTAAAAATATGTTTGTGTTAATGTATGATTTTTTAAATGATAAACATATGGCTGGTGACTCTGTACACATAAAGAAAAAGAAAAAAATTATTTAGATCTAATTATGGTAAATTTCGTCAGAATTACATGAAATTGGATTCTAATTTAGAATAACAAAATCATGTGATATAGCAATAACATAATTTAGTCAATCTAATGTGTACAAGCATCATCTCTAATTTGGAGAATGCTTATCACAATTCCTATTTTTGAGAGGATCAAGGACGAAGTCGTGCTAGTTTTTACAAACCTGTCATCTGGTGGGTTGCCCTAGAGTTAATGATCCAAGGACTGATTTTGAATTTTGCAATACCATTTTAAGAAAGTTGCCTATTTAGGCAAGATTTGATGGTTTTAGACCTTCTAATTAAGTAGTTCAGTAGTCTGTATAACTGTTCTAGTTGTTCTTGAGTGAATAGTTGAGGATCCACCATTAATGATGAGAACCATAGGTATATTAAATTCGAGACCCTTCAACAACGCAAAATAGAAACTCAGGAATGCCTTTAAATCAAGTTTGAAGAAAACTTAGTTCTTCACGAAGAACCAAAGAGAAAATTCTCACAAGAAGAATCACTCAAAAAACATAAGTTTTAATCAAATATCATTCATCATAATTATTTTCAAAGAGTTACAACCCTTTTGTTTAAATAGCCCTAAAAAAATACTAAAAATAATCAAAATATCCCTAAGGATCTTAAAATAGTATAGAAAATAATTTTGGGTAAAGAAAACTTAAGTAATACATAAAAACAGGAAGAAAATCATTGAAATATGAAAAAAGGAGGTTTTTACTGCGGAAGGGCTTGCTGGCACGCTCAGGGCAAAGAGTGGGGCACACAGGGTGCGTGCGGCTGGGGGCGCACTGGACTAGCACGTGAGCTGAGCTGCTAGCGCTCGTTGGACTGATGGGCGCGCAGTGCGTGTGCACAACTTGCTGGGTGGTGGGCTGATTGGCACTTTTTTGCATCCCCATGCATCTCCATGAAACTCCATGCGTGACATGCAACTTCATGCATGTAACTTCTTTGTCTTTGTTCATGTTGTGATAACTCTTTCTCTCAGATCTTTATGACCAAACCATGTAAGGTTTTCTACTTTGGGTCTCCTTTATTTTCTAATGGATCATGGTCCTTGACTTTGAGTTTGGTTGTACCTTGATTCGTATCATTTCCTCCCTCCTCGAAAAGATTCATCCTCGAATCTCCTGCATCATACAAAATACTTGGATGAGAAGTTGTTAGGTCGTTAGATAAAAAGTAATCATTCTTGCACAAATGTACAAGTATTTGTTTCTTTGCCATCATCACACTTTTCACATCATTTATTGCATTTTTCCTCCTTTTGAATTCTTTTGCAATTTTTTCTAGAGCTTCGTTGGCCTCCCAAGGTTTTAGTGATGTTAGGGTTACCACATTTTTGTTTTGAACAAAAGAGTACTCATTTTTTAATCCATTATACTTGGCTTTTATATCGAATTACCAAGGTCTCCCAAATAGTATATGTGTTGTTTGTATCTGTACCACATCACAAGAGATCTCATCTTTATACTTACCAATTAAGAGTGCAACTTTGACTTGCTTAGTCATTTTCACTTCTCTACAATCGCTCAACCATTGCAGCTTATAAGGCTTTGGATGTTTTTTGGTTTCCAAGCCAAATTTCTCTACCAACAAAGTGTTAACAATGTTAGTGTAACTTCCACTATCAATTATCAAATTACATACTTTTTGTTCACATGACATCTAGTATGAAAAATATGGTCTCTAAATTACATACCTTTTTTGTTCACATGACATCTAGTATGAAAAATATGGTCTCTACACTTTATCTCCATCTTCATTCGGTTGAATATTTAGTGCTCTCTTTGTTACTAACAACTCCCCTTTCACGGGTTCCTCCACATCCACATCGCTACAATCTTCCAATGGTAGCACACTGTGTGCACTGTTAGTGTTATCGTGCATGCGGCGGGCCTCCTGCCGGTGCTATCGTGTGCGCGGCGTGCCTCCTACGCGCCTTCAACGCTCACAACATTTTGCTGCATGCACTACTTCATGTTTTTCACTTGGTTGGCTTATAAGTTGCACTCCAAACATCTTTTTGGCTTTTATTTGTAATATTTGACTCAAAAATACTTTTTGTACGCTTTCAAGGTCATCACCTTCCTTTAATAAAACTTTACCCATGTTTGGAAATAAAGTCACACTAGAAAAGAGGTTAAGATTGTTAGAAAAAATGATAACTTTAGAACAAGTAACAAGTGCTTGCTCCCTTGCTAACATTACATTATTTTTCTCACTTTCTTAATCAAGTTATTTTACCTTTGGTACCTCAACTTTGGACTCTTTTGGATCATGGTTCAACAACACTTTCTTCGTGAATCTCATGTATATGTTGGAAAATTTCCTTCATCTGACAATTATCTTCTTCTTTTTGAATTCCTATAAAAATTGGATCCTTTTAAAGAAAAATAACCTCCTCTTTTATGGGCTCTTTAGTGGTGGCTCTTTATCGTAAAGTTCTTTGCACTTTTGAAAAATTGCTTATTTCTCCAAAGGTCGTTTTTAGAGGAAAAATAACATTTTCTTTCTTCAGCTCTTCAGCCTCTTATTTAACCTCTTATTCCTTCAACTTTTGTTTCTTTACCTCTTATGTCTCATCGTATTTCTCTATCATCATATCACAAAGTTGTTCAATCTTTCTCAACGAAGCTTTGCACTCTTAGATTTTCTTTCGTCGATAATATCTTTCCTTTGCCTCTTTTGGGCTTCTTATGTACTGTATTTGAGAGATTCTACTTCCACTACTCATGGTGTAAAGTCAAAAATAAAAAACAATCAACAAATATTGAAAAGAAAAAACGAACTATCAAAGCAATGTTAGTTAAATAGATTTTTTTCACTCCCTCGCGTGTTTACACTTAAATAATGTCACTCCACTCGTGTTTCATTCAAAATATGGCTTTTATAAAATAATCTTACATTCTTGCCTTTTACCTCGCAATATTTCCTTTTAGCTATTTATGTAAAAACTTGATCAAGAGAAAATATTCAACACGCAATATCAAACTTTAATCTAAAAATTTTAATCTTCAAGATTAGTAGAATCTAGCAATTTTAAAAGGAATAAGAACAATCAAAAAAGAAAACTTTGTTAATATTCAAGGAAGAAAATAAAAAAGTACAAGAGCGAATAGGAATTTATGTTTTCAAATGACGAGAATAATGATATCAATGGAATTTAAGAACAAGAATTGAGTTTATCAATAATAATGATTGAGTATATCAACGAATAAGAAAAGATAATTCAAGAATTAAATATTCAAGAACAATAATGGAATAATTCAAGAATAAGAAATTGCAAGAACAATACTCGAATTCAAGAACTAGGATTAAAAATTCATGAATAAAATTCAACATTTTAAGATTAAGAATAAAAAATTTCAAGAATGAAATTTGAAAATTTAAGAATGAGAATCAAAATTTTAAGAATAAAATTCGAGACTTTAAAAATAAAAAGTGAAACTTTACAAGCAAAGTTCAAAACTTTAAGAACAAGATTCAAAATTTTAAAAATGAAATTTGAAACTTTAAGAATAAGAATAGAAATTTCAAGAATAAAATTTGAAACTTTAAGTATGAGGATCGAAATTTCAAGAATGAAATTTGAAACTTTAAGAATAAGAGAAAAAAATTGATTTTTTTTTTTATTATGAAGAATTTCGAAAAAGAAATTCGGGGGAAGAAGAATTGACAGAAAAATAAAGATAGCCTTTGAATCTAGGAGTTTTTGCTCTAATACCAAATGATGATAACCTATAACGCCCCGAACCCACCCTGGCTTGGTGCGTTACTTGGCTAACCAATCCCACGTTAAAACATACCTAGCTACCTAGACTCACTAATTTCCCTTAATCCTAACCGTTAACGCCTGTAAATGGCGCCCCAAAATGCTAGGTACCTGCAACCAAATCAATCCTCAACCAGATCCAAATACTTTTACTCAAATATCCACTCAACCATCAAGTATACGAAATCTCCCAATAGCAGTAAAGAGAGAAACTATAATACTAACATCCCTAAGTGAAGAAAGTCCACAATATAGGGCGACACATCACCCTTAACTATGACTATATACAACAAATATAAATAGCTATACCATAACTGTCACAAACATCAACAATAAACTACCAAACTACACAGCCCCACATTCCCCGAAGACCATGGTCGAGGAGCCCCGACAACTGCCTGCACCGGCGTGCCCCGTGTGCCACCGACTGCCGCCTAATCCAGGCTCCCTCGTCTAGCTCACCTGTAACACGTCACCACCTACACCATAGAACACACACACACACACACACACACGAAAGCTTACGCTTAGCAAGTAGGGAATAACAAATATAAACATGCATACAAGACCCTCACACAACCCCAACACACATCCGAGTCTAGCTCCCAAGAGGCATTTCCATCTGAGTCTCGCTCCCAAGATGGCACTACCCCATCACCTAGTATACATCTGAGTCTCGCTTCCAAGATGCATATCCATCCGAGTCTCGCTCCCAAGATTGCCCTAACCCTCCCAGTCTTGCTCCCAAGAGGGCACTACCCAATCACATCTGAGTCTCGCTCCCAAGATGTGTATCCATCCGAGTTTCGCTCCCAAGATGGCCCTAACCCTCCGAGTCTCGCTCCCAAGAGGGCACTACCCAATCACATCTGAGTCTCGCTCCCAAGATGCGTCTCCATCCGAGTCTCGCTCCCAGGATGGCACTACACTATTCCCCTTACCTTTCAAGCTCACACTATCCCGTTTTCATTTCAACTCACTGCCACACAAACCAAATATAAAACAAAGCAATCACACAAACAAAATACAATACAAAGCAACCATACAACCAAACAAACAATTTCCTACCGTTCCATGGTGTAGGCCCGAAGGCAAAACACACGCATCCACTACTTACCTGGCGTCCTAACTCGCTGAGGATACTCGGTTCCCTGTCCACCTACGGCTCGGCCTACGACAAATATTCAAACTTTATTAAAATCAAGCATACATTTACCAATTACTCTCAAACTACTATTTCTAGCCTAATCCACCTAAAACCTAACTAAAGGGGCCACTAATTTGGGTTTGGTAAAAACCTACCCGAAACTTCAAACGCGCATAACTTTTGCATCGGATATCAGAATCGAACGATTCCAACCGCCACGTACTCCTCTAATAACGTAATTTAACCTACCAAGAAAGAATTCAAAACAAATAACAATAGCTAAGTCAAAATGGCAAAAACCCAATTCTGCCCTAAACCGAAAATTTTCCATTTTCTGGTTTTTCATCAATTCTCACCCATTTCCTCACCAATCAACCACCCTCATACCTAATTAACATAATCTAACAAAACCCTATGGTTTTAAACCAGAAAATTGAAGCAACCAATTTGGAGCTCCTCAATTTTTTGCCCAGACTGAGCTCCTCACGGTTCAACGGCCATCGCCGGTTCAAGGGTCGGCAAACCCAAGCTGGAGGTGACCAAATCTGGCCGGTGATCGGAGCTCAAACTCGCTCATCACCCTCGGCCACGAACAGAACCAAAACAGGGGAAGAGGAAGACTTACCGTTTGGTTCTGTGCGCGAAGACGGCCAGAACTGGCAGCCTTGGAGTCGCCGACGTCGTCTGGCCAGAAATCGGTTGAAATCGGCAGCGGTTTTTGGTTAGCGATCATCGCCTCCCGTCGCTCTCCCCTCTCCCCTGCCTTCGGCACCCGAACGCAGAATGGCTTCTTTGAAGCCATTATGTGTTTTAATAAAAAAAAAATTATATTAAATAATAATAATAATAATAATAATAATAATAATAATAATAATAATAATAATAATAATAATAATAATAATAATAATAATAATAATAATAATAATAATAATAATAATAATAATAATAATAATAATAATAATAATAATAATAATAATAATAATAATAATAATAATAATAATAATAATAATAATAATAATAATAATAATAATAATAATAATAATAATAATAATAATAATAATAATAATAATAATAATAATAATAATAATAATAATAATAATAATAATAATAATAATAATAATAATAATAATAATAATAATAATAATAATAATAATAATAATAATAATAATAATAATAATAATAATAATAATAATAATAATAATAATAATAATAATAATAATAATAATAATAATAATAATAATAATAATAATAATAATAATAATAATAATAATAATAATAATAATAATAATAATAATAATAATAATAATAATAATAATAATAATAATAATAATAATAATAATAATAATAATAATAATAATAATAATAATAATACGTACGTTAGAGGAAAAATTCCTCGAGTGTTACATAACCACGAGTATATAAAACTCAATACCTTCTAACAACGCGAAATAAAAAATAAAAAATGTCTTTGAATCAAGTATGAGGAACTTGACCTCGATTGAACCTTACCGATGGAACTAAAGTTATCAACCAACATGAACTTGACCCTAACCAAATTTGTTGGTAAGAACCAAAGCTATCAAGTTGATATCGCAAGTTTTTGCTTGAGGAAGATTTAGTTTTTCACAAAGATCCTAAGAGAAAATTCTCATAAAAACTCAAAGTTTATTTCATCATAATTGTGTCTCAAAGATTCTAAGCATTGTGTTTAAATGCAATACAAACAAACCCTAAAAATAATAGTAAATAGCCCAAAATATTTTAAAAAATATAGTAAACTTTAATAAGGTCAAAAAATATAAAATATGAAAACTCTAAAATGTCAAAAAATATAAAATAAAAAAAAGAATTTTGGAAATATTTGCCATAGGCAGCTGTGCAGTGCGCATGCTGCCTGTGCTATCGTGCACTTATCGCGGGCATGTTTTTATGCATGCACGCACTGCGTGCTGCCCCTACATGCTTGTGCGCGCGTTGCCTTCTGTTTGCATGCTTCTGCACCCCAGCTAGCCTTTTGCGGACCTTTAGCGCTCCCAATGCCTTATTGCATGCACTACTTCATGTTTTTCACTTGATTGGCTTAGAAGTTACAATCTAAACATCTTTTTGACTTTTATTTGTAATATTTGACTCAAAAACACTAATTTTACACTTTTAAGAACATCATCTTCCTTTAATGAATCTTTACCCGTTCTTGAAATTTTTTTATTGATGTTTTAATTTTTGACATTTCTTGGTTCATATCACTTTCATCATAGAAGCTGATGCTTGCTATGGAGGCATGAGAGCTTTCCTCATGCAAAATCAACACCCCATTGAAATTATGAGAAATCTATCTATGAAAAGGAGCTCCCTGCGATATTATATCCAATATAAACAAGGCTGTGTTAATAAAGTACTTGATGTTTTGTCCCTCCTTCACCCAATTAATCCATCATGTACAACAATTTGAACGACTCAACAGACATGTATTGTAGAAGTTGTGCAAAGGTATTCTGGAGATCAATGGGCTTTTGACATTATTAGTCGGTTGCTTCTCGACAATGGTGCATCAGATGATTTCTCCTACCTTAATGGTCTTCTTTGGTTCAAAGGAAAACTCGTAGAGGACCTTCTTGTTCTACTCGCCAAAAAGTTATTCAATCCTTTCACAGCTCCTCTGAAGGTGGCCATTCAGGCAGAAAAGCTACTTTGCATAGAGCTAAACAACACTTTTGGTGGCTAGGAATGGCTATAGTCATTCATGGGGAGGTTCTGCAGTGTGGCATTTGTCAATACTGTAAACATGAACATTTGCTCTATCCTGGCTTACTCCAACCCCTTGGTTATACCAGACCATCCCTGGATCCACATTTCCATGGATTTCATTGAGGGACTTCTTATTTTTGATAGAGCCAATTGTATTATTGTTGTAATTGATCACTTTCCCAAGTACACACATTTCATCTCGCTCGCTCATCCGTTCCTGGCACCAAAAGTAGTTGAGCTGTTCATGAAACACATCTTTAAACTTCATGGCCTACCGTAAAACATGTTTCAGAGCGTGATAAAGTTTTTACATCCATATTCTAGTAGTCCTTTCTTCTTGGTTTGGAATCACAACTCAATATGGCATTGACTTATCACCCTGAGTCAGACGATTAGATCGAACAAATTAATCAATGCGCTGAGATGTATCTCTATTACATGTCTCACTCTCATCCCCGTCAATGGCGCAGATGGCTATCCCTGGCTGAATGGTGGTACAATTCCACCCTCATGTCGGTTATACAAATGATGCCTTTTCAGGCTCTATATGGTACTCCACCTCCACATCTTGCCTTTGATCCATATCAACAGATAAATATTGCAGTCGCCAATGAAATGTTGATGGACAGATTCCATACAAATAGACTTTTAAAAGAAAATCTGACTCAAGCTCAAGGACGAATGAAACTTTATGTAGATAAAGGCAAGACAAAAGGCCACTTTGATATAAGCGACATGGTGTTTCTAAAGCTACAACCTTATCGTCAAGTTACTGTTGCTAACAAAGTTTCCTACAAGCTCTCACCTAAATAATTTGATCCATTATGTGTACTGTGTAAATGCTAAATATTGATTGGCATTGATTTTTTGGCAATGGTCATTAAAGGAAGTTTATACTTTTTTTATATTCAGCGAAATAATATTTAGAAGGTTGTTACTTGGAAAGCAAGTTATCACGACATTATAGGAAGTTATTATTTTGAAAAACTAATTTGAAGATTGTGATTATGTTAAGCTGGATTATGGCAAGAGATGTGATCAAATTTGTTCCAGATTCATTGTGAGCATTTTTTTCCTGATTTGTGGATTGGACTTTCTATAAATGTGACAACTGATGTCACAAATCTGAATTTTGTGGATTCAGTTTCCTTCTTATGTGCATTTTTGTTTGGATAAAATAGTTGAAGCAAAAACAGAAAGATTTGTTGCAAACAATATTTAAGCATTCTTCTCTCATAGAATGTGGGCGCGTGGATTATTATTCTTCTCCAAAATTTCTTGTGTCGCAAGTTTTTTCTTTCTCTCCATAACGCTTTTGTGTATGGGTTTATGATTATTCATTCGGTTATTGAATGAATATTTACACAATTTGTCTATGGTTGGAATTCATTGTTATTTGAGTATGTTGATTGTTGCATCCGACGACAACGGTTGATGTTACAAATGGTGTAAAAGGTGCAGTCCTTGTGATCTTCATTTAAAGCTCAGTCTTGGGAGGAGTTGCTAGGAACTCGGGAGGAGTTCTGATTGTGGACAAAGGGATCTTGCCAGACACGAATTTTGGGAGGAGTCATCATCGATAAGGGGATCTTGTCACGTTTAGATTCCGGGAGAGATCGATCTTAAGACGAGAGGAGCTCGCAAAAAGAGATTCACTAGGTAAGTTAGGTAGAGGTGGCGACAAAGAAAAGAGGGAGTCTTACTTTGTGTTAGACCGAGTGTCTTGTAACTTTGTGAATTGTTTTTTAAATTTGGGCGTGGCCTCGCAGATGTAGGCAATTGTCGAACTGCGTTATCAACCTCCTGTCTCTTTACTTTCTACATTTTTATATTGTCTATTATCGCTTTTATTATCATGTCTCATCTAGTGTTCCAATCCACTAGGACACCGCATATCTAACCTTGATCTTTCAATTGATATCAGAGCAGGTCATTTCTTTTTCTTAAGCGGGATTTGCAGGATAAGATCATAGTGTTTGTGCGATTGACTCTATGAAGGAAGGAGGTTCAACAATGCATCTACCTCTGTTGGATGGAAGTAATTATGCTTATTGGAAGGCCAGGATGAAAGCGTTCATCAAAGGCATTGATGAAAAGGATTGGAGATCTATTTTGATAGGATAAAATCCTCCAATGGTTACCAACGAAGAGGGTGTCACATCCCCCAAGTCTGAAGAAAATTGGTCGGTGACTAAAGATACGTTGGCAAATAGTAATTCAAAGGAACTTAACGCTATTTTCAATGGATTTGATCCTATTCAGTTCAGACTCATCTCTACGTGTGAGTCAGCCAAAAGGCATGAGAGATTCTCCAGACAACTTATGGAGGAACGTCGACTGTTAAGTTATCAAAAATGCATATGCTAACTACAAGGTGTAAGAACCTAAAAATGCATGAAGATGAGAGTGTAACCAAGTTCAATGCCAAACTCTATGATATTGCAAATGAGGAGTTTACTCTTGGTGAGATTTTTCCTGAAGAACGATTGGTAAGGAAAACTCTACGATCTCTTCCTCAATGTTTTGCTTATAAAGTAACTGCTATTGAAGAAATAAAAGATGTCTCCAAAATGAAGCTAGAAGAGCTTATGAGATCACTTAGAACATTTAAGATGAATCTTGGAGTGGACACAGAAGTAAAGAAGCTGAAAAGAGTAGCTATAAAAACAGAAATGCAGGATTTAAATGATCACGATAAAGATGATCTCGAGGTATTTCTAGCACTGCTATCTAAGAACTTCAGCATAGTTATGAAGAGATTTGGCAGAAATAATCGAGGTGTCAAGCACAGTGTTAGTAACAGAAAAAATGGCTCCTCAAGCAACAAAAAAGTACAGAGAAGAAAATCATGCTTCTGATCAATATCTTAAGAACAGTGGAATTCAATGCAGATAATGTGATGGCTTTGGGCATATTCAGGCTGAATGTGCTTACACTTGGAAGAAGAAGAAAAACTTTCTCAACACGACTTGGAGTGAAGATAAGTCAAAAAAAGAAGACGAATTTCAGAACAACCATGTGGCATTTGTTGCTCGAGATGAACATACAGATAATGGTGGTGTTACACATTGTGTCATAGAAAATATATCGATTTGTGGTGATGAAGATGAAGAGGAAGTTACAGAAGAAGACCTCATCGTTCAATACAAGACTCTTCATAAGAAATGGATCAAACTTGTTAGAGTAAATCAACATCTATGCACTCAGATTGGAGGCATAAGAGATGAGAAAATTAATCTTGAAAATTCTGTTGTGGAGTTAGAAGCCAAGTTGAGAACTAGTCGAGATGAAATTAAGAATCTGGTCAATGAGATAAATCGCATGAAAAAAAATGTCAAAATGTTAAATTCAGGTTCCTTTAAGCTGGATGATATTCTGAAAATCAGAAAACCAAATGGTGATCATTTTGGACTCGGCTACAAAGGAGAAAGCCCGGTGTCACAGACAGTTTCAATGAAGGTTTGTGATTACAAAGGGAAGCAAGTTGCGATGAGTACTGAAAGAATCGAGAAGAAATCTTATCCTGCTCCCAGTGGTAAAGGTAACAGATTTATTTCTATTTGTCACTATTGTAATCGTCGTGGTCATATTCACTCGAGATGTTTTACCTATCTTGCTGACTTAAGACAAGGTACTGCTAGTAATTTTTACTCTCGCAAAATTTCTCAACAAAAATGGGTGAAGAGGTCCAACTTGAAGTGCAATGTCACACATATTTCCCTAAATACCACTACAACTGATGCATGGTACTTAGATAGCGGGTGCTTTAGACACATGACCGGTGAAGAAATTTTTTTGAAGAACATTGTATCCGGTGGCATGGGAAAAGTGACATTTGGCAACGGTGTTACAGCTCGATCATTGAAAAGGGAACACTAGATGTTCCAGGACTACCAAGGTTAAATAATGTACTTCTGGTGAATGGTTTAAAGGCAAATCTGATTAGTATTAGTCAGTTGTGCGATCAAGATTTGAATGTACATTTTACTCGTGGAAATTGTGTGGTGTCCGATCAAGACAACGAGTGCATTATAGAAGGAGTGAGATCTTCTGACAATTGTTATCTCATTTCCTCATCATCTACCTGTTTTTGCTCAAACATGGAAGACTTAATATTATGGCATCGAAAGTTGGTACATGTCAATGTTAGGATTATGCAGAAGATTATTTCCAAGGAAGCGGTCCGTGGGATTCCCATAATGAATTTTGTTGAAGACAGTGTGTGTAGACCATGTAAAATTGGAAAGCAAACCAAGGTGTCACACCAAAGGTCTCAGACACCGCAACTACTCGTGTGCTTGAGCTGCTCCACATGGATCTAATGGGTCAAATGCCTTTAGAAAGTATTGGAGGAAAACGGTATGCTTATGTAACTGTTGATGATTTCTCACGATATACATGGGTAGAGTTTCTTAGATAAAAGTCTGACACTTTCAAAACCTTCAAATCTTTATGTATTCGGCTCCAACGTGAGAAGGATTCTGCCATTGTGAAAATTATTCGCATCCGTAGTGACCATGGGAGAGAATTTGAAAACTCAGAATTTTCGAATTTTTTGTAATCAACTTGGGATAGTGTCATTGAAATGGAGTCGTTGAGAGAAAGAATCGAACTATAATAGAGATGTCTCGCGTAATGTTACACGAGAGAAATGTTCCACAGAGATTCTGGGCTGAAGCTATGAACACTGCATGCTACACTATAAATCAGGTGTATCTTCGTGGAGGAACTACAATGACACCTTATGAGATATGGAAAGGTAAAACTCCAAATCTTAACTATTTTCATCCATTCGATAGTACCTGTTATGTTTTGAATAACAGGGAACATAAGGGGAAGCTAGATCCTAAGAATGAAGAAGCTATTTTCCTAGGCTGTGCCACCAATAGCCTTACCTATCGAGTCTACATCAAAAGGACTCGAAATGTCATAGAATCTACCAATGTTCAAGTGGATGATTTCTTGAAAACATCTGATATTTCTAAAGAAGATGAAGAAAGCTCCACTATTCCCACTAGTGTTACATGTGATGTCTCAAATCAGGTTGCCACAATTGATAAAGTGGAGGAAGCCATCCCGAATACCAGGCAACCATCTGCACGTGTCCAGAAGAATCATCCTACAAATGAAGTTATTTGGGTATTAGAACCAGAGACAAGTCGAGAGTGAATTATCGTGAAATGATCCAAATGGAGTGTTTTACTTCAACTATTGAGCCTAAAAATGTCAAAGAAGTCTTGCTAGATGAGTATTGGATTGGTACTATGCAAGAAGAACTTGGTCAATTCACTTCAGAATCAAGTTTGGGACTTATTACAGTGTCCCCTCGACGTGAATGTCATTGGCACCAAGTGGATATACAAGAACAAGAGTGATGAGAATGGAAACATCACCCGTGACAAGGCTCGGTTAGTTGCTCAAGGGTACTTGCAGATTGAAGGTGTTGACTTTGATGAGATATTTACACCGATTGCTCGACTTGAGTCCATCCGTCTCTTATTAGTTATTGCTTGTGTGATGCAGTTCAAATTGTATCAAATGGATGTGAAAAGTGCCTTCCTCAATGGTCTTCTTAATGAGGAAGTACCTTTGAAGATTCTTATTATCTCGAGTATGTCTACAAGTTGAAAAAGGATTGTACGGGCTCAAACAAGCCCCTCGAGTGTGGTATGAAAGACTCACAGAATGTTTATTGTCCAAGGGCTATAAGCGAAGGGAGTAGATAAAACCCTTTTCGTTCGCCGTGACAAAGGTAAGTTTTTACTCGCTCAAATTTATCTCGATGACATAGTGTTTGGCTCAGTCCCACAGGTACTGGTGGATGAATTTGTTGCTCAAATGACTGAAGAATTCGAGAAGAGTATGGTAGGAGAACTCAATTATTTCCTTGGACTTCAAATTTAGCAAGGAAATGATGGTATATTTATTTCTCAAACCAAGTATGCCAAGAATTTGTTGAAACGGTTTAAGTGGGAGAATCCTCGCCCTAGGAGAACACCCATTGGTACACATGAGAAGCTCTCCAAAGATGATAAGGGAATTTCTGTTGATGCTCGTTTATATGAGTATGATTAGCAGTCTCTTATATCTAACTGCTAGCAGGCCGGATATTTGTTACAGTGTGGGTTTACGTGCTCGGTATCAAGCAAATCCTCGAGAGTCACACCTAGTGTCAGTGAAACAGATTTTCAAATATATTAGCGGGACAACTGACTATGGGATCTGGTATTCCTTTGATGCCAATACCAATTTAGTTGGTTATTGTGATGCTGTCTGGGTTGGGAGTTTAGATGATCGGAAAAGTACTTTCGGTGGATGTTTCTATTTGGGAAACAACTTAGTAGCCTAGTTTAGCAAGAAGTAAAACTCAATTTATTTGTCTACAGCCGAGGCAGAATATATTACAGCTGGTAGTAACTGTACTCAGCTTCTCTGGATGAAGCAAATGCTGAAAGACTATGGTGTCACACAGGATGTCATGACACTCTATTGTGACAACTTGAGTGCTATCAATATTTCCAAGAATCCGGTTCAACATTCTTGGACAAAGCATATTGATATTCGATATCATTTCATTCGATCCCTTGTAGAAGTCAAAATCATTATCTTGGAGAATGTAGTAACAGAAAAGCAAATTGCCAATATATTCACCAAGGCTTTGGATGGTGTAAGATTTGAAGAGCTGAGGTCTTCCCTAGACCTCTGTGTCATGTGAAGAAATTTCTTTCGGTTGTAAGTGTTTATTTGCTTTCATAATAAAAAATAAATAAAATAAAAAAATTTCCCATCACCTGTTTTAGGCGATTTCCTTTATTGCTAATAGTTTTTTTTTAGATATAGTCTACCACACTTTGCATGACACGAAGATTTCAGCTATCTCTATGGAAATTAGAAGTCAATCTCTTTTTAGAGAGATATTTATGACATTTTATTCTATTTGCTCTTTGGATTTATTTTCCAAATTGAGTGAGATTTTTATTTTATTTGGGACTTCCGATTGGGTTTATTTCCCAATCTAAAGAACTTTGGATTTATTTTTCAAATTTTATGGGAAGTAGGAGATATTCTTAGAACTTGAAGAAATATTTATGGGATTTCAAATAAGGATTTATGGTTTATTTCCATAAACTTATTGGGCTTATTTCCAAATTTATAGAAGTTTTCATGGTTTATTTCCATAAAACACAAACGACTATTTCTCTCTCCCCACCAGTCGAGGATTTACGACTCTCTATTTTTTTTTCCAAAAAAAATTAGGGATTTCTTATTTCTGCTTCTTCCATGGCGATTATTGAAGAAGCTCGTGTAAGTGAGATTCCTAAGTTGAATACTGGAAGCGATTCGAGTAAAGAGTTCTCGAATTCAGAAATGGTGCTTGCAAAGTTTGTAATGACGACTCTCAAGGACCAGTCACTTGTCTTCAAGGGCGACTTTTCAAAAACTGCCAGTGGATTCTGTTCCCATTCAGCAAATAGATTGTTTCGATGTGAAAAGGCAATTCAGTCGATCAAGTGGTGATAGATTTAAAACCAGTGTCGTTCCTCCTAAGGCACCTAACACTTCTAGGATTTCTCGAGCCTCAAAAGGAAAGAGGGCTCGATTGAAGAAAGACATTTTCTCAGATGAAGTTTGATCTAGTGAAGAAGAGATTGAAATAAATTCCTCTGATGATGAAATTGAAAAGATTCCAGTTGCAAAGCCTTCCAAGACTCTCAGGTCTAAGTCCAAGAAAGCAATTCCAACCCCTGTTTCTACGAAAACTTCAAAGTCCAAACACAGGAAGTTAAACACAAGTCCTGCATCAAGATGCTCCACTCGCTCTCAGTCCATGTCATAGGCGAAGTCAAGCACCAAAACAAGTAAGCCGTTAGCTCACTCTGCAGTAGAGGAATTTAAATCTGATTATCATGCTAACCTTTGGGATAGAGTATCTCAGAGAAATATTTGGTGTGAAACAAATATCCATGAAAGAGATTTTAAAGATTGTAAAAGTATTTTGAATCTTCTTACTTGTCAAAATCTGGAGAAGACTTTCAAGGGATTGAAACTTTTTGTGTGGAAAATTGTCCTAACTGTAATTTAGACTTGAAGGTGAATAATTTTGATCATCCGAATTATGGGCATGTGTCTGTAAGAGGACATCTATTTGAATTCTCCCCTTCTGTGATCAATATATACTTAGGTTGTGTAATACCCGGCTTTACGGGATATTAATATTTTAATATATGTGACATTTTTGTAAAAAAAGTTAAATCAGGTCCGTTTTACGAAAAAAAAGCGTCATTACGATCCTAACGATTAATAGGAATTTTAAGGAAATTGTGAGAATTTTCGGAGTTTAGACGCTATATTCCGAGTAAATTACGTTTCTCGCAATATAAAGGACGTTTTCGTAAAAATAGTAAACGAGGTCCGTTTTGCAAACGGAGTGTTTTAATAAATCCCAAATAATAAGTAGGAGTCATCGGCAAAATAAGGAAATTTGGAGAACCCGAATCGTTGGACGATTAACGAAACGAAGGACGAAACTTATATAAAATCAAAGGAAAGGGCAATTTAGTAATTTACCAATTCAATATTATAAATTAACCTAAATCTATTTCTCCCTCATTTCTTCTTCTCCTTCTCTGGATTTCACGAAGCGCCAGAGAGCTTCCCTTCTCTGTCGTCGGCGATTCTCAACGATCTGACCTCAATTCGACTTCCGTTCTTCGCGATTTCTCTTCCTCTCGCAACCCTAGGTATGGACCTACGAGCTAAGAGTGTTTACTTCGATTTCTACGGAGTTTAAATAATTAGGGTTTCGTTAGGGTTCATATTAAAAATGCGAGTTAGGGTTCGTAATTAATAGGTTTATCGTGTTTAAGGATATAAAGGATATATTGAAAGTTATTGGACGAGTTTAAACCGATTTGTGAAAAAGTTAAAAATTGGGGATTGTCTGGTTTTTAGATAAAAACTCGTAAATTGTGAATTGAGGTGCCGAGCATAAATTGCTCGAATAAATAGCTCAATGAATTGGATTAGAGCTTTAGGAAGTTCCTTAGTTAAGGTTTTGTTGAATTCAGACGATTAGAAGTTTAAACGCGTGATATTGATGATTGTTGTGTTTTGCCTCAGACAAGCAACGCTCGTGGACGGAGCTTGAGCTGCAACGGACGCGAGGTATGTTCTCGTGATCTTCTCTGGCCGATTGGCCTACACCGTACGTCGAGGTCGTTTCGAGAAATTTGGTGATGCACTTGTTCGTTTAAAGTTGTTTTGGTTGGGTAGTTAGGTTAAACGTTTTGTAGGTTATGCTTTATAGTCTTGATGGTACACGTTATTGCTTGTTTACTTTATGATAGAGAACTGTTCACGCATCACATGTTTTAAAAGATCATGAAAATGAATTTCTGCACGATGTTTTAAAGTAAATGCAAAGAAAGAATGACCCTACGGTATATAGTTTAAATGCAAAGAATAGAGGGCCCTTCGGTATATAGTTTATAGGTCACGCGAGGTGGGGCTCAGGCGCGGCTGTACGTGTTGTAAGCGTGTACCCCCCTCCTCTAACCGCACGGGGTAGTCCGACCGCTGGATGGACCCCCTTCGGTTAGAGGGATGAGATCTCGGTGACACCCACAGAGCAAAGCAAAGCAAAGCAAAATAAAGAAATTAATGCATTATTTATAAAGTCATATGCACAGCATGCATTTACATTTACTAGAGCTTACTGAGATTTTTTATCTCATAGATGTCTGTATGGTGTAGGTGATTACGAGAAAACAGGTGAGGACGAGATCCCTCCACCTGAGGCATGAGTCCAGTTGACGGAGGATGGCTGCGGTGGTGTGCTGGCGCAGTCGACGCTTACCTGACCCGTGGGGACAGTATGTATAGATTTTGGGGTTTTGGGATGTTTTGGGCGGATGGTTGTATGGATGTTTGGAATCTGGTTAGGTAATAGTTTTATGTTTAATGTTTCAAATGTTTTGGTAAACTGTATATAGAAAATGTTTTGGTTTAAACCGTTAATTAAACGTTGTGGGAAGGTTTTGATGGTTTTAGGATGGTTACGGATATGCTCAGTTTTTAGAGCTATCCACGCAGTTGAATTTCGCAAAGTCCGCTGCAAGTTGATCAGAGTTTAGGAAACGAATTGATTGAGTTTAAGGTATAAGATGATTGTGGTTATTGATGAGAAATTGGTGTAAAATAGGTGAGGTTGCTCTCTAGAATCGAAGTGTTTTGCTCTCTGGAATCGGATTCCAGAGAGCAGATTGGTTATGGAAGATGAAATTCCAGGGAGGGAGGATATATCAGTCGCTAGCAGCGACTGATCGCTGCAATATGCAGCGATCGTGCGCTGCATTATGCAGCGACTGATCGCTGCATTATGCAGCGATCGTGCGCTGCAAATTTCCCTCGGCAGAAAGACAGAACTGCCCTCCCTTCTGTTTTAATTGAAATTAGTTTTAAGTATAGTTTTATTTAATAGTTTTAATTGTTTTAAATAGTTTTATATTAATTATATTAAGTTTGGTTTAATAGTTTACAAACAACGCTAACGATTTCAATTTCGATTTCGATTCTGATTCCGATTTCGGTTTAGGTTTCCGCTTAGAGTTTAGTTAAATTATAGAGATAAAAAAATAAAAAGAATAAAAAAAAAATATGTACGGGAAAATGGGTACAGTTTTAGGGATGTTACAGGTTGTCACCAGACTAATCCTGTAGAGTTTCAACAAAATTATTACTAATATCATAGGGGGTGTCAGATGTGTTTAGCCTCAAGGCAAAGACTTCTATGCTTCACAACTTACAGTGAAATAAGTCATTCTGCACAAAATTGCTATGAGAAACTGGTTACCTACTTCTCATGGAATACCGGTGAACAAATCAATGGCAGTTTTATTGTACAAAATCGGGAACTCTATTGTATTTGACATTAGACAATTTATTTTTGACCAAATTGTAAAGCATGCAGACGACAAGAATGAAAGGTTAGCTCTTCCATTTTCTTGTTTAATTTATGGTATTTTGACGTCTCAACATACTGTGATTCGAGATAAAAAGTTGCTTTTAAAGATAAGGAGGTAATAAGGATTAGTTATAAGCTTCTAAAAGGGGAGCATATAAATGATCTGGAAGTGAGTGTTTCAATTTCTGACAACATCTCTAATTCTGCTCTGCTACCTTGCTTTATCAAAAGAATTGAAGATGAGCTGAAGTTCTTGAATGAACAGCAAGCTCTCATTGACAAAAGGAAGTCAGTATGACACGATCCAGACCTAGAAATGACCCGTGTTAAACCCACAAAAAAGATGAAGAGTGGTAGTGTGTGTAATATGAAAAACAGAACAATAAAATAAAGATAAAAATAAAAAGAAATGAAAACCCTAAGCGGACTCGAGAGCTATCTTATATTATGCTCACGGGTGCATGCTTTCCCATAGAAAAACAACCACTATCGGGCACCGGTTCGGTCCCCTCGTAGATCAAACTTCCAAGAAAGAATGATGAGGAAGGATAATACGAGCTTACTCTTGCAACCTGGAGCTAGTAAGTAAAGAAGACCTACTCCTTTCAAGGATTGGAAAATCCGTGTCTTAGCTCCACTGAAGGTAACGATGCTTCTCTTTTTGGAAGACAAAGGTGACTCATGTATTGAGAAATTGACAAAAGGTTTTTAAACCATTACAATATGCATGCATTACATAGACCTAAGGTGGAGGCTATGGTTTCCAAATGAGGGAATGAAGAAGGGCCCTTGGATGAAAAGAGGATGGGCGGACAAGATTAAAGCAAACAAGCACACATCCAAGGGAAGAAATGATTGCCATGCCTAAATGGATCAATGGAGGGAATCTTGCCACGTCATCAATCCATGATGCCACTAACCATGTCCTTGCAAGGTTGAAAATCCAAGCTTGGGCTTTCTTTGGGTTGGTTTTGCATGGGTCGAGTGGTGATGGTATTGCCTCTAACATGTGGCCAAATAGTAGGCCGAGTAGTCCAAACCATGCCATCATCATGTTACTGAGTCGAAATAACGAAACTAATACATGGATGAAAAACTAATGACTAAGAGTTAGCCAAAAGAAAATAACAAAAAATAAAATTACTTGGATTTGTTCCCCGGAAGACAAATTTCAGCTTCTGCTAGTCCAGCTGGTGCTCGAGCATTTTCTTTATTATGTTCTAAGCTTTCCAAGGGGCATCCATGTCAAAAGGTGGAGGGGGTGATCCATGTCCATCAAGTTGGTTTCCCAGGTGCAATCCTCCAATAGGTCTTTACCTACAAAAGAAATAAAAGCATTAGTCAAAATTGAATAAAGCAAGAGCCTTTGTTTGTGAGCGCGTTATCGGTCTCCTAGGCATGTCATCCTCTCTGGGTGATTGAGGATTTGACCTCAAATCCAAATGTTGATTTTCTTTGTGACTCATGATGACATAGAGTTGAAATCCTTTTAGTCACCAACAATGTTCTCGAACAACTTGATCCTCCTTTTTGGTAGCCTTGTCATGCTTGTTTGACCAAAGATTAAAAGGTTGTGGTTAAGGTTTTCCTTCTTCTTGAGCCCTCAGCAAGCATACCATTTCGAGCTCTTCTTTAAACTTTATATTCTCAAAAGAGTGCATAAATAAAATAGGAACTAACAAATACATATTGTCTTTCTTTATGTAAGTTCCAAGTAATGTCATCAAAGATAATATACACCCATCAATAAATTGCCATCGGCACACAAATGATGTCAAGTAATTGGTAGAATTGTCCATAAAAGATAAAAACACAATATATTTCATCAAAGCTTTAGTACCAATCCGGTTCTAACAAAATACAACTTGACGACAAAGTTTCGACCTAAATCAATAATCCAAAAAGAACTAAAGTTAATATCTATGATTTTCAACCCATTCATTAACATCAATAGTTTCATGACGCTACGAGAGTATAACCAACTATTGATATCATTATATGGTTCTAAATTCTCTAAACTCATTAAATTGACACGCTTAAGATCAAGTACCTTCATGAAAGAGAAATAAGAACATTTATGAAAAATGAGTCCATAAGTGTATATTCGGTCACTTATCAAATTGCGATTTCCATTACCGAATAAATCAAGAGTAAGCATGGTAATCATTTCCAAATATTCACAAATTTAACATGACATGAATATTTAATCAATCTAACATCCAATTCAAATATCAAATTATAATCCATGTAAAAAGAAGAATTTAAAGTACCATGCCAAGGAACCAAAATAAGTCCAACAATAAAATGATCTACTAACCATCCAATTCTCAATATCCAATCAATTAAGTGGTTAGAAGTTACATACCTAGTTGAGGTTGCACTAACCAACTTATTGGTTCCATGATTTCCGATGGGGCTGTCCCCATGCTCAATCCACAAAAGAAAAACAGAAAAATATTCCCTTTGCACAACATTAAAATTATTCTTGGTTAGGTGCAAAAAGGAATCACAAAAACCAAGATTAACTATCTTCAATTCATGTTCAATCTTATCTTGATAGTTAAATTCACTAAGTCCTATTAAAGAACATTCAACAATAACATTGAAAAATTACTTTCAATGACTATAGAAGAGGATGTTAGCTTAAAATATGTTTAAGTAACTATGTTTTTTGATAATAATGTTTAATGATTGGTTTATTGAGTTTATTGTATTTTTCTTGAAATGCCCTTTGAAAAGGGTATTACGTTTTCTGATGATTTGTGGTTAAGTACTATTAGTCCACAGTCAATCGTCCATGTGAAAGAAAACAGAGAAAGACGCAAAAGTCCTAGATCTCAATCGTCCACATGAAAGAAAACAGAGAAAGACACAGTCGTCCACGCTCAAAAGAAAGATGCAGTCGTCCATGCTCAAAAGATAGGCGCTGTCGTCCACAGTCAAAAGATAGACGCAGTCGTCCACAATTAAAAGAAAAATACTGTCGTCCCGAGTTATTAGTCTGACGCACTGGTCCAAAGTCTTAACACCAGACTTTTAAAGACTGCAAGCGATAGAGACACTCGTCCATACTTACTCGTCCAAAGTCTCAACCCCAGACTTTTGAAGACCGCTAGCGATAGCGGCTCTAGAAACTCAACGATTAGTTTTTATGCATATGGATGTTTCTCCAATGGTCATATTTTTGAATGCAGATTACAGACGCGAAGCAGATTACAAACGCAGATATAAATAGAAGAACTGTAGCTCGAGACAAAACTTTTGCCAATTTTTGAACAATCACTCTGATCTTCTACGACCTGAAGCGATAACTTTTGTTTACACTTCTCCATATCACAACTTGAGATTTAGTATTTGAGAGAGTGTAACTCAGTGCTCAAAATCACTTTTCATCTTGTAAAACCTAAGGCAGTGGGTTGTCACCCGTGAAGAGCAATCCAGATTTGTAAAAGACAGTAGATCGACGCCCGAAAAGTTTGATCTAGTTTTCTCGTAAGGAGAAGGAAAAAATCTTCAAGGGGGAGCCTTAGAGCGTGGAAGTAGGCAGGATTGGCCGAACCATGTTAAAAACTCTGGTGTCATTTTTCTCTCTCTCTTTTACTTTGACTTGTCTGCTTGTCTGCGATTATTTGAGTAATTTCATATAAAGAGAGAAGATCATATAAACCTAATTTACATTGCATAAAATTAATTAGGGCAAGTAATTTCTAATCCACCCCCCCTTAGACAATCACGATCCTACAATTGGTATCAGAGCAAGGTTAGTATTGTCTATATTATAATAGAATTAGAAATGGCATTCAACACGAGCACTACACACATAGAGGGCTAATCTATTACTAGACCTCCATTCTTTGATGGAAATGACTATGTTTATTGGATGTTTAGGATGAGAATTTTTGTTTAGGCTATGGATTATGAACTGTGGAATATTATAGAGAACGGTCCATACATTGCTGTAAAAACTAAGAATGGTGTTAGTACTCCTAAAGCATCACATGAACTAACTGATTTAGATAAAAAGAATTTGAGCCTGAATGCTAAGGCAATAAACACCTTGTACTGTGCTTTAAACAGAGATAAATTTAATAGAGTACAAGGATGTGATAGTGCACAGAAATATGGCACTTACTAGAGGTTACACACGAGGGAACGAATCAGGTTAAAGAGAGTAAATTGAGTATGTTGGTACATGAATATGAGCTTTTTTTGATGGAGAAAGATGAGACTATTTCCTCCATGTTTACTCGATTTACCAATATTACTAATGGCTTAAAAGTTCTTGGAAAGACCTATTCAGGTGAAGAACTTGTGAGAAAGATCCTTCGGTGCCTACCAAGAGCCTGGCAACCGAAAGTGACTACCATACAAGAAGCTCGGAATCTCAAGGTTCTCAAGTTAGAAGAACTCATTGGCTCTCTAATGACTCATGAGATAACCATGAAAGCCAATGACAAGGAAGATCTCAAGGAGAAAGAGATCAACAGGAAAAAGGATATTGCACTCAAAGCTTCCTCAAGTAAACAAGAAGATTCTGAGGAAGAAGAAGATGATGAGGACATAGCCCTCATCACTAGAAGATTCAGCAGATTTCTCCAGCGAAAAAGATTGAATGGGAGGAAATTCTCAAAGGGAGAAAAGCCTCAAAAGGATAAAGAGATTACCTGCTACGAATGTGGGAAACCTGGACACATCAAGGCCTAGTGTCCACAAGCAAAGAAGAATCCCAATAAATTCAAGAAGAGGGCTATGAAGGCCACTTGAGATGGCAGTGAGAGCGACACCTCTTCAGAAGATGAGGAAGTTGCCAATATGTGCTTCATGGCCAAGGAGGATGAGGTTAGTCATTCTTCTAACGATAGTGAAGTAGATGAGGATGATGACTTAATTGATGCATTTAATGATTTAGTAAAGCAATTTTTCATTCTAAAAACTAAATATAATCTGTTGAAAAAGGAAAATACAGGTTTAGTTGAAAAGCATGTTAAAGAAGTCAACTCGTATGAAAAGGAAATTAGTGATCTGAAGATTAGGAATAAGAATTTAAATGACATTGTACTTAAGTTCACTAATGGTAGCAAGAACTTAAATATGCTATTAGGTAGTCAAATGGTGACTTTTGATAAAGCAGGATTAGGTTATGAAGAATCTAATAAAAAGAAAGTTTACAAGAATTTTTTGTTAAATCATTTACCTGCTACGCATGTAATGAAATAGGACATAAATCCTATGAATGTCCACTAAAACTAGGAAAGATTAAATCTCGAAGTAAATTGCAATGGGTTCCTAAAGTAACCAAAACTAACACTAGGACCCAAAAAATTTGGGTACCTAAGAAGAACACCTGATTTTTATTTTACAGGTTGACTGCTCTCCCGGGAAAAATCAGTGGCACCTCGATAGTGGATGCTCGAGGCATATGACGGGAGACTCAATCAAATTTGCTGTTGTCAACAAGAAGAAAGGAAATGTCACTTTTGGTGGAAACCAGAAGGGTAAAATTGTTGGCATCGGTAACATAGGTAATAGCTCTAACCTTATTATTGAGAATGTATTGTTGGTAGAAGGGTTAAAGCATAATTTACTTAGTATAAGTCAATTGTGTGATAAAGAATATAAAGTGATCTTTAAATCTAATTCATGCATAATTAAGGATAGTTCATCTAATACAATTCTGTTTAAAAGCTATAGGAAAGAAAATGTGTATATTATTGACTTACTAAAGGGCAAGTAGCTTGATATTGGTTCGAATCCAATTCGTGAGCACATGGGAAATTGTTGCACCGTGGACTCTGATTCAGTAGCGGCAACAAATCCTTCTCTATTCTACCATCTGAGATGATATTGAACTTTTTGATAAAAAAATGTTTTGCTGTGAATTCCCCTGGTGATAGTTGGTCTTGGCATAGGAGACTAGGTCATGTAGACATGGACACCTTAGCTAAGATTAGTAAGAATAATTTAGTTAGAGGGATTCCAAAAATATCATTTGAGAAGGATAAAGTTTGTGAAGCTTGCCAAATGGGCAAACAAATCAAAAGTTCCTTTGCATCAAAGAATGCAATTTCCACCTCCAAACCCCTACAACTTCTTCACATGGACCTCTTCGGTCCTTCTAATGTAGCCAGTCTAGGAGGAAAATTCTATGCTTTTGTCATAGTAGATGATTTCTCTAGATTCACTTGGGTATTCTTTCTAAAGTCTAAGGATGAAACATTTGACACATTCTCTAGCTTTAGGAAGAGAGTTCAAAATGAAAAGGAACTCACCATTAATGCTATTCGTAGTGATCATGGTGGAGAATTTGATAATGAAAAATTTGAACTCTTGTGCCTCAAATATGGAATTGAACACAATTTCTCCTCCCCTAGGACTCCTCAACAAAATGGTGTTGTTGAGAGAAAAAATAGGTCCCTTCAAGAGCTAGCTCGGACCATGCTCAATGAAAATTCTCTTCCTAAGTATTTCTGGGCTGAAGCTGTCTCCACAGCTTGTTATGTGTTAAACCGGGTCTCCATAAGACCTATTCTTGAGAAAACTCCCTATGAGCTGTGGAATGGAAAAATTCCTACTGTCAAATACTTAAGAGCTTTTGGTTGTAAATGTTTGATTCTAAACACCAAGGACAACTTAGGAAAATTCGATTCCAAATCTGATCTTGGAATTTTTCTTGGCTATTCTCTTTCCAGTAAAGCATATAGGGTGTTCAACAAAAGAACACTAGTTGTAGAAGAATTCGTGCATGTCAATTTTGATGAGCCCCTCAACCCACAATCAATGTGGATGAGGATGACATTTTAGAAAAACAACTGGATTCTCTCTCCTTAGACAAGACTACAGAAACCATTCAAGGAGAAAATTCCCGAGAACCTTCTTCAAATTCTCTAGACATTGTCCCTGTCAAAGATGAATTTGCAGCTCTTCCTAGAGATTGGAGATATGTAAAAGATCATCCCTTAGATGAAGTTCTAGGTGATCCAACATTAGGAGTCAAAACTAGAGCCTCCCTTAGAAATCTCTGTGCAAATGTTGCCTTCATCTCTCAAATAGAGCCTAAGAAGTTTGAAGAAGCCAAATTGGATGAAAATTGGATAGTTGCAATGCAAGATGAATTAAACCAATTCGAAAGGAACAACGTTTGGGAACTTGTTCCAAAACCCAATGATCATCCTATTATTGGAACCAAATGAGTTTTTAAGAATAAGATGGATGAAAATGGGATAGTGGTCAGGAACAAAGCTAGATTAGTTACCAAAGGTTACAACCAAGAAGAAGGAATAGATTTTGAGGAAACCTTTGCACCAGTAGCTAGACTAGAATCTATTAGAATGCTCTTAGCCTATGCTTGCTACAAAAACTTCACACTCTTTCAAATGAACGTTAAGAGTACCTTTTTAAATGGTTATATCTTAGAAGAAGTTTATGTAGAGCAACCCTTAGGATTTGAAGTCTATGACAAACCTGACCATATCTATAAGCTTAAGAAGGCTATATACGGACTTAAGCAAGCTCCTAGAGCTTGGTATGATAGGTTGAAGAATTTCCTTGAGGAAAGGAAGTTCAAAAAGGGTAATACCGATTCAACCCTTTTTACCATGCAAAAGGACAAAGATATTCTCCTAGTCCAAATCTATGTAGATGACATCATATTCGGGTCTACAATTGTTTCACTTTGTGATGAGTTTGCCACTGTTATGAAAAGTGAGTTTGAAATGAGTATGATGAGGGAGTTAAAATTCTTCTTAGGATTTCAAATTAGTCAAAAATTTGATGGTATTTTCTTCAGTCAAGAAAAATACATCAAAGACCTCCTAAAGAGATTTGGATTAGATTCCCCTAAGTCCTCTACAACTCCCATGAACATAACTATAAAATTGGACAAAGATGAAAATGAGATAAGTGTGTATATTAAGAAGTATAGAGGTATGATTGGTTCTCTATTATACCTAACGGCTAGCAGGCCAGATATCCTATTTGGTGTGTGCTTGTGTGCTAGATTTCAAGCTTCCCCTAAGGAATCTCACATAGCTGCTGTCAAAAGAATTTTCAAATATTTAAGTGGGACATATGACTTAGGTTTATGGTACCCGAAGGGTACTTCTTTTGATCTAATAGGTTATTCAGATTCTGACTATGCTGGAAGTCTAGTAGATAGGAAAAGTACCAGTGGTACCTATCAATTCCTAGGTGAATCTCTTGTATCTTGGTATTCTAAGAAACAAAATTCTGTTGCACTTTCAACGGCCGAAAGTGAATATATTACTGCTGGCAGTTGTTGTGCACAAATGCTGTGGATGAAGCAAACCTTGGAAGATTATAATCTTTTCTATGATAAGATTCCCATTCGGTGTGATAACACCTGTGCCATCAATATTTCCAAGAATCTCATACAACATTCTAGAACCAAACACATCGTGGTTAGATATCATTTCATTAGAGATCATGTTCAGAAAGGGGATATTTCTTTAGAATTTGTCAATTCTATAGATCAATTAGCAGATATCTTTACAAAGCCACTAGATGAGAAGACCTTCAACAATATTAGAATAAAGTTAGGTCTCATTAGGTTTGAGAAAAGTTGAGGTTCATTTTCTCTGTTGGAGTAAATTCGCTAATAAGGAGTTTTTTGTCAATTAAGAATTGGACGATCTCCAAGTATTTCTCGTCTCTGAAATGTTTGGACTTTGACAATGGACATTGTCAATGGACTTTAACAATGGACTTTCAAAATCATCTTTTACAATGGACTTTGACATTGGATGTTGTCAATGGACTTTAACAATGGATGTTGTCACCATGGACTTTGATAATGGACGATTACAATGGGTTTTTCATCGGTCTATTTCAATGGACTTTCACATCGGCCCCTTTTTAAAAATTTTTGCGGTTAAATTCTTTTGAAATGTTCAGAAACCCTAACTTTCAAAGAATCGTCTAAATACCTCTCAACTCCAATCACTCGTCAGACGATTCCTATTCCTCTCTGTTCGTCAGCATCGATCTCAAATCTTCTCTACACTTCATCTCTGTTCAGAAGTCTCAATCTTCTTCAATGGCATCTTCCTCTCGTGCTCCACAAGTCTTTTCAAGGAAAAAGCAAAAGACTTCCAATACCAAGGATGCTCATCTGTCTCTGTTCCTCCGCCTCTTGTATGGCCAAATCACGAGTTCCTAAATCATGCTGCTTTCAAGAGGTACTATGAAGATTTTGAATTCAAACCTATTATTCGTTCTCGAGGAGTGATTTTGTGTGATTTATCTGGTTTGGATTTAGAAGAACCCCTACTTAGAATGGGATTGATGAGGCTTTTTGATTTCGAGTCTCATTATTGTGAAACCCCCATTAGAATGTTTTATGCCAATCTGGAACATTCTATACGCCCTCTGGTTATTCGAAGTTATGTATATGGGTGGCATATTGAGCTAACTCAGGAAGGTATCCATGAAATTCTCAATTGTGATTTTCTGAATGGCTCCCAGCAGTTCTTTGAGACCGCCAAAATTTTGTCTTTTCTTGACAAACCTGCTGGCAAAGATTTAGTTAAATTGATTGCCAAGGATCCCAACTATGCTCCCCTGAAACTAAAGAGCAAGGATTTAAACTTCAGGGCTCGAGTCTTCCACCAAATGATCCACTACAACATCATGCCTGTAGAGGGTCATCGTGACCATGTCAGTGGGATGGATCTTTTCTTGCTGGGTCAGTTTTTCAAAGTGGAACCATTCAATGTTGGATACATTATTTTGAACCGGATGCTTCAAGTGGTCTGTAATGCCTCCAAATGTTTGCCTTACAATCTTCTGCTTATGAAGATTTTTCTACGGCATGGGATTAGTTTTCTGGCGTCTGACCCGATTTTATCCTTAAAGAAATCCGATTTTCTCCACCCTATCAAGAATGAGAATTACTCGCAATGTTCAAGGTGTGCTAGTTGACAAAGATGGTCGACGAGGTTCTTCTAGGCGCTTGATTCTTGTCGATGAAGACGAGGATGAAAGTGCTCAGAATGACACTGTGCTTCCTGTCTTGGATCCTCTGCCTTCTCCAGTTCTCCTTCTTCAAGCTCCTAGGGAGGTCAGTTCTGTGCACACTCACACTCAAGATCCAGAACCTCATACAGTCCGCGCTGCTACTTCCCTTCCACCTCTTCCACATCCACCAAGTCCACCTTCTGCTCCCTTTCTACCTCCAGTCCAAGCTGTTCTCCAACCTCCACCCAGTCCAACTCCTGCTCCATCTCCAACTCCAATCCCTTTGCTGCCCACTCATGCTCCTCCTCCTCGATCTAAAGGTCCTCTTGCTCGAGCTAAAGGTCCTCTCACTACTTCAGTGAGGAATTCCATTTCTAAGGAACTTCAGGATGAGCTTAGAGCAAGCATTGCTAGCCTCGGGTCTGGTCTTGAATCTTTCCAATCTCTGTATCTCTCCCATCAAGCTCAATTTGAAGCCCTTGTCCTTTCCCAACTTGAACAACTCGCGGCTGCAAATCAAGGACTGCTCCAACACCTTGATCTAATGGAATCCAATCATAGTTCAGCTATTGCTGGTGTCCACAATCGAATTGATCAAGCGGAACTTGAGCACAGTAAAGTCATTGATGATGTTATATCTTCTGTCAGATTCCATTCCACTTTTGTCACAACTCAATTGCTGTAATGCCCTGAATTATATAAACCCAGTTCGCTACACATAATACTGAACCACACTATGACATTCTGAGAAAATTTAAAATGTTAAAACTTGCCGTGGAAATTCATTTGTATAAAACAACATTTATTAATTAATTAAAATATTAAAGACAATTGGTTGAAAGAAAACAAAACAAAACAGAACACGTCCACCGCTGAACAGTTCCAACGATAGAAATAGAAACAAAAGGCATTCACCGCTAAACAGTGTTAGCGGCAGAAATAGAAACAAAAGGCTTCTTCTGCTACCAACGTCCACCGCTCACGTCAGCCGAACGACACGTCGACTTCTCACGTCTACCGCTTACAAAACGAAAAAACCTATTGCTCACATCCATCGATCATAAAACGACAAAACTTATTACTCACATCCACCGATCATAAAACGATAAAAACCTATTACTCACATCCACTGATCGACAACATCCACCGATAGACTACATCCACCGTTAGACTACGTCCACTGGTGAATAGTAACACCCTACATCCATCGATAGACTACATCCACTGGTGAATAGTAACACTCTAAACAAAGAACATATCCGACTAATAGAAAGATTTGTAATTTACTGAAATCATTCAAAACAACCGGACCCTATGAAACTTTTGAAATCCAGTAAGAATCACAATTAAAAACCATCGACGTATCATTATCCAAGAAATCTCAAAATTTTTACAGGAATACTAAAAACTATCAAAATCATCAAAATTCACAGCTTAGTTAAGCTGAACGATTGTTCACTAAACTTTCCAAGAAAATCTAAAATGGCAAACTATAACTAAACCAAGACATGTTTCAAAATCAGGAAAACCTCAAAACATTATAAACCTTGAACTACTACTGTTTTCAAAATCCTCAGCACACTTCAACAAATCTCTTGACCATCAAGACCTCACATACTGACAATAGTTAAACCGCCTCATCAGTTACCAAGTCGTTGCCTGGATGCACCCCTCCAACTGCTCCTATTTCTCAGTATACTCGGAGAACTCACCCTTGGTCACTTCTTCACCTACATCACAAAACTCATCTATTAGCCTAATGCTAAATAAGTAGACTAATAATGAAATGATATGTTGAAACATAAATCCTAGACACGCAGTTTCTACTTCACATCTTTGTTGTATTCACGTTCTTTCTCTGTTCTGATCCCTCGGTTCCACTGGGAGTTGGATCATTTTTTCCAAAGTCATACATCCTCTTCATAAATTAAGGGGCAGATTAGTTCTCTTAACAGCTGATCTGATCCTAAATTCCATTGGGAAGTGGATCAATTTTCCCAAAGTCATACATCCTCTTCATAAATTAAGGGGCGAATTAGTTCCCTTAACAGCTGATCTATTACATTCTGTTTATACCTTGTTATGCCATTACATGTAAATTCATTTTCGTGTTCTTTCCAAAACATGATACATGACATACAGAAAATATTCAAACAAGCATAAACCTACTGTTTTGTGATATAGACCCGAAGGCACACACATACTCTACTTACCTGGTTTCCTAGAAAAGCTTGGTTGTAAAGTACTTCGGGTTTTGCTCAAACCTATAGCCGTAGACAGAGTATTAGTTAAGCTTCATTCTAAACTATCCTCAAATCTACCAGAACTCATAAGGAAACTAGTTTGGGAACTCAGATCATCAAGCATTCCTGATATGCCCCGAACCCGAACTAACTCTCACTTACAGCATTCTCAAAACTCGCATTTAAAACCCCCTCTAACATTGATAGCTACAATGTAACAAGAAATCGAAGTAGAACTCACCTAGCTTGGAGAAAATGGGAGTGAAAATCGCCGAGAGAAACATTGCTAGCTGAGTTGAATGCCGAGAAAGGAAAATGAGAAAACAATGGCAGCAAAACCTCATTAAACCCTCCCTTAAATACGTTATCGACTATAAATCTCCATTTACCATTATGCCCTTACTTAGTCACTCATTAACCTAATCAATAATTCTCCCAATTTCATCTATAAAGTGTACACTATTAGATGACAAGGTAAAAACGGTTCGATGGAACTGGGTGCTACAATTGCAACGCGAATCTGCTCGAGTCATCACTCAGTTTAGTGATTTTCATAACCTTCTGATTAAGAGTGATGGTGTGCCCCCACATGGGGATGAGGACTTGGAAGGCAGTGGCGAGACACTTGAACCAGCTTCTCCAGCTACTTCAACTGTTCCTTCACATGCTGAGCATTTGGATGTTGCTCCAATTGTTGGGACTGTTGCTGCTGTTGAGGTTGCTCTGTGTGAGGACGAGCCAGTACCTTCACCTTTTATTGATCAGCCAGCTTCTTCTCTCCCAGATTTTGCTGCTGCTCCTGCTCCTCTTGCCCTTGCTGACCCTGTTGCTATCCCTATGGCCGATGCAGGGGATGTGATTCTTGTTGCCAATGTTCCTCCTTCTCAGGTTGAGGCAATCATTCCTCCGGTGGATTCCCCTCTATTCTGGATAATTTCCTTAGTCAACTAGGGGCTCTTATGGGATGAGATACTCCTTTTTCCCTAGAAAACTAGGCTTAATTCTGTTTAAACACTGTGACTGTTTTCTTTTCCTAATTTTTAACTGCTATCTCTGCTGTGCTGAATGTCATTCCTCTTTGCGTACTTTTTTTTATAATGTCAAAGGGGGAGAAAACTGGTTACATAGAATACGGGGGAGTTAGGGAGATTAATTTGAATTTATTATAGGGGAGAATTCATTTAATCATCTTCTATTTGCCATCATCAAAAAGGGGGAGATTGTTAGCTTAAAATATGATTAAATAACTATGTTTTTTGATGATAATGTTTAATGACAAATATAAGAATAGAAAATGTTTATTAGTAAGAAATGTATGAACTAATGAGGATAATTAGTATGAGATATATGAGCTGGATAATTGGTTTATTGAGTTTATTACATTTGTCTGGAAATGGCCTTTGAAAAGGGTATTACGTTTTCTGATGATTTGTGGTTAAGTGTTATTAGTCCACAGTCAATCGTCCACGTGAAAGAAAACAGAGAAAGACGCAGTCGTCCACGCTCAAAAGAAAGACGCAGTTGTCCACGCTCAAAAGATAGACGTAGTCGTCCACAGTCAAAAGATAGACGCAGTCGTCCACATTTAAAAGAAAAACGCTGTCGTCCCGAGTTATTAGTCTGACGCACTTGTCCAAAGTCTTAACACCAGACTTTTAAAGACTGCAAGTGATAGCGACACTCGTCCAAAGTCTCAACCCCAGAATTTTGAAGACCGCGAGAGATAGCGACTCCAGAAACTCAACGACTAGTTTTTATGCGTACGAATGTTTCTCCAACGGTCATATTTTTGAACGCAGATTACAGACGCGAAGCAGATTACAGACGTGGATATAAATAGAAGAACTGTAGCTCGAGACAAAAACTTTTTCCAATTTTTGAACAATCACTCTGATCTTCTACGAGCTGAAGCGATAACTTTTGTTTACACTTCTCCATATCACAACTTGAGATTTAGTATTTGAGAGAGTGTAACTCAGTGCTCAAAATCACTTTTCATCTTGTAAAACCTAAGGCTGTGGATTGTTGCCTGTGAAGAGTAATCAAGATTTGTAAAAGAGAATAGATCTACGCCCAGAAAGTTTGATCTAGTTTTCTAGTGAGGAGAAGGAAAAAATCTTCAAGGGGGAGCCTTGGAGCGTGGAAGTAGGCAGGATTGGCCGAACCACGTTAAAAACTCTGGTGTCATTTTTCTCTCTCTTTTACTTTGATTTGTCTGCTTGTCTGCGATTATTTGAGTAATTTCATATAAAGAGAGAAGATCATATAAACCTAATTTACATTGCATAAAATTAATTAGGGCAAGTAATTTCTAATTCACCTCCCCTCCTTAGACAATCACGATCCTACAGATGAGACATGAAATAAATCCAAAACAGAATTAATTTTAAAGTTTAAACCATTAACATTCAAGTTCATAGTCCATTTGACCCTAAAATACCATTCTTTAAAAATGTTCAATGAAAAAAAACTTGATATATCATAGTAGGTAGGTTTGATAAATTGATGTTCCAATTTAAGCTCCTTACCCTCTTGAGCCGAAATGAGATTGAACTCCTTCTCCTCCTCCAAATTTTCAGTTAGGTGGTTGTCCTTGCCTTCCTCACCTTGAGAGTGACCTGCATTTTGCTCAAAAACAGCAGAATCAAATTCAAGATTGATCGGAGTAGGAGTTCTTACCAAGTTGTGGTTGCATTCTTCAACCAACTCTTCACTAGGCTTGGCCAAGGTTGGATTTTCTTCAAGGTTGGATACCAATTTCTCCTCTAAGTCCTCTATAATGTCAACCTCCTTAGGAGTCTCTAATAATTTCTTAGAGGGCTTGAAAGGACAAAAGGATGCTACATGTCTAAGTTCAAAACAATAAAAGCATTTAACAATTTTAGTTTTAGGTTTTGAGTGCTTTCTTTTAAGTTCAGTTGTGGTTGACTAGGACATACTTTGGCTAAGTGTTCACGGCCCAAGCATTGGGTACACTTGATGTCTCTTGTTCTTAGCCTTGGGATCTCTTCCATAAAAATGACCCTTTCATCCTTTTTGCGAGGGAACATCTTCATAAGCTTTTCATAGGGGGAATCAAAACAAGGTAATGGTTTGGGTGAGTTTGGTTTCTTTGGGGCAATCCTAGGACTTGGTTCTAGAGGGTAGCTATTTGGACGAAATTCCTTTTTCATTAAATCGTTTAGCTTTCTCCAAGTCTCGATCTTATCCTCACCATTTCTTTTCTTCTTGCTAAAAGGTTTCCCCACCAATCACTAGCATAGTCTTTGAATCTCCTTAATGCTAGTTCAACCTTAATCCCTTCCAAAGTCTTGTTTAAATCAAAGTATAATTCAACCTCGTCCAACCAATATTCAAACTCTTTCCTATCTAAACCTCTAAAGTAAGGAATGTAAAACTCTTCAATCCTTTTCTTGGCAAAGGTGGATTTCCTATCCCTAGGTTGATATTCATAATCATAAGAATCTTGATAAGATGATTTTCGGTTTCGCTCATACTCATAAAGGTCTTGGTAATAGATGGATTGGTTTCTCCTAGCCATTTTAAAACTCTAGACTAAACCAAAAACAAAACAAATCAAAACACAGCAAAAATTCACAATGCAAAACAGAAAATAAGAAGCATAATAATGCAAAAACAGCAAACACTTAACAAGAAAAATCAGCAAACTAAACAAACAGCCACATAAAAAAAATCACAACAACTAAACAAGTGATAAACAGGCTAAAACGATGCAATTAGGCTGTTACAACTTATAAAATCTTCGGTTAATCACCAAAAACAGAAAACAAGTTGTCAATGGATAACATGCTCTATCAAAACAGCAAAAAACCTAAAAACAGAAACAGCAAGAAGCATATAGAATAATCATAATTAAACCATTCAATTTGCTGCTATGAGTGAACAGGAAACATGCTAAAACAATTACCAAAAAGATTATAATTACTAGCCTATCATGCTTGATCAATAAACAGCACAACAAGAAACAAAACAGAACAGTTTTTTTTTTACAAATAAGTTCACAATTGGCTGTCAATTTCAGCACATTTAAACAAAATTTTAACCAACTAAATGAACTAGGTATGCAGAAAATAAAGGAAGTAGATTTTCAAAAATGCAAACTAATTTGCAAAATTTTCAGCAAACAAAAAACAGCAAATGGTAAGCAACATTCACAATCCAATTTACATACTTGCTGCTCACTAGATTAAGGTTATTGATCAACAATTTTAAGCAAGCAATATGGATTAAGAATAGAAAAATAAATCACTAAAATACAAACAGATTTATAGCATTCAAAACAAGATTTTTTTTTAATTTAATATAATTTAAAATAGGGATGGTGAATTTTTAATTTTAATTTTTTTTTAAATTATAATTGAATTAACTTTGTGTTTTATTTTAGGCAGTAACAATAAAATTTTTAAAAAAACATATATGGCTAATCAATCAATTTATAATCTCCTTAAATCGATTCTATTTAAATATTGTGATTCCCAAAATTTCCTTAAACAAGCAGCCAATAATTATAATTCAAAATTCAAAATATAAGATTCAAATTCTGGAAATATCAAAATTATACCAATTAAAACCGATTTTAATGCTGGAAATTTAAATATGAGAATTATAATATGGACATTAAAATTTGGAAATTTTGCAAAAAGATCTGATTCAATAAGTTGATGATTATAAGACGAAATATATTGCTGAAAAAGTAAAAAAAAAAAAGAAAAGAAAAAAAGATGCTGAAATCGTAAATAGCAAGTACAAAGCAGATTTTTAGAGAAGAAAATGTGCGATGAAATGAAACTATTATCACCCGATAGCAGCCAATGAAATGAGTGCTCCAAATCGACCAAAAGCACTTAGAGGAAGCCTCCTATGCTCTGATACCACTTGACACGATCCGGATCTAGAAAGGACCCGTGTTAAATCCACAAAAAAAGATGAAGAGTGGTAGTGTGTGTAATATGAAGAACAAAATAATAAAATAAAGATAAAATAAAAAGAAATAAAAACTAGCAGACCCGAGAGCTATCTTATGTTATGCTCAGAGGTGCATGCTTTTCCGTAGGAAAACAACCACTATCGGATACCGGTTCGGCCCCCTCGTAGATCAAACTTCCAAAGAAGAATGATGAGGAAGGGCAATACGAGCTTACTCTAGCAACCTTTAGCTAGTAAGCAAGGGAGACCTACTCCTTTCATGTATTGGAAAATCTGTGGCTTACCTCCATTGAAGGTAACGATGCTTCTCTTTTTGGAAGACAAAGGTGACTCATGTATTGAAAAATTGGCAAAATATTTTTAAACCATTACAATATGCATGCATTATATAGACCTAAGGTGGAGGCTATAGTTTCCAAATGAGGGAGTGAAGGAGGGCCCTTGGATGAAAAGAGGATGGGCAGACAAGATTAAAGCAAACAAGCACACATCCAAGGGAGGAAATGATTGCCATGCCTAAATGGATAAAGGGAGGGAATCTTGCTACGTCATTAATCCATGAGGCCACTAACCATGTCCTTGCAAGGTTGAAAATCCAAGCTTGGGCTTTCTTTGGGTTGGTTCTGCATGGGCCGAGTGGTGATGGTATTGCCTCCAACATGTGGCCAAATAGTGGGCCGAGTAGTCAACCCCAAACCATGCCATCATCATGTTACTGAGTCTAAATAACGAAACTAATGCATGGATGAAAAACTAATGGCTAAGAGTTAGCCAAAAGAAAATAACAAAAAATAAAATTATATGGATTTGTCCCCCGGAAGACAAATTCCAGCTTCTGCTAGTCCAGCTGGTGCTCGAGGGTTTTCTTTATTATATTATGAGCTTTCCAAGGGGCATCCATGTCAAAAGGTGGAGGGGGTGATCCATGTCCATCAAGTTGGTTTCCCAGGTTCAATCCTCCAATAGGTCATTACCTACAAAAGAAACAAAAGCATTAGTATCAATATTGAGTAAAGTAAGAGCCTTTGTTTGTGACTGCGTTATCGGCCTCCTAGGCATGTCACAGTACTTACCGGGTTACTTGATGATTTAGTTGGACTAAGGTCGGCTAAAGTTGTAGCAGAACTTGTTTTCAAGGAAAAGGAAACAGATAATCTGGAGGAATGTGTTAAAGAAGCATATATTGCTGAAACATCAGGTATTTCACTTGATGTCACTAGAGATGTCACTGGAGTGGCAGGACATGTTGCTCCTATTTCTGATAATGAATATGTAATTGTTCAAGATAAAGATGTTAGTGTGGATATGCCAACAGCTCCAATAGGGTTGGTTTCTCGAGATGATGACTCTACTTATAATTATTATGGTTTTTCTATGAATTGTTAAAACAATATTTTTGATTGTTGGATATTTTCTATACCCTTTTGTCCTTTTGTGGTAAAAATCGGGAGTATGTGTGTTATTTGCTTGCATATGATGTTTTGTGCAATATTTTTTGTAAGTTCCTGTTCAGGGGGAGTTTAGTCGAACTTACCTCCAGCATGTAAGGGGAGTTTTGAATTTTGCCAAAAAATGCCGAAAGGGGATATTGTAAATGCTAAATATTGATTGACATTGATTTTTTGGCAATGTGCATTAAAGGAAGTTTATATTTTATTCTATATTCAACAAAATAATATTTGGAAGGTTGTTACCTAGAGAGCAAGTTATCACGACATTGTATGAAGTTATTATTTTGAAAGCTAATTTGAAGATTATAATTCTATTAACATGGATTATGGCAAGATACGTGATCAGATTTGTTCCAGATTCGTTGTCAGCGTTTTTTTTCCTGATTTGTGAATCGGACTTTTCATAAATGTCACAACTGATGTCACAGATCCGAATTTTGTGGATTCAGTTTCCTTCTTATGTGCGTTTTTGTTTGGATAAAATATTTAAAGCAAAAACAGAAAGATTTGTTGCAAAAGATATTTAAGCATTCTTCTCTCACAGAATGTGGGCGCGTGGATAATTATTCTTCTCCAAAATTTCTTGTGCCACAAGTTTTTTCTTTCTCTCCATAACACTTTTGCGTATGGGTTTGTGATTATTCATTCGGTTTTTGAATGAATGCTTACACACTCTGTGTATGATTGGAATTCATTGTTATCTAAGTGTACTGATTGATTGCATCCGACGACAACAGTTGGTGTTACAAACAGTGTAAAAGGTGTAGTCCTTGTGATCTTCATTTAAAGTTCAGTCTCGAGAGAAGGCTGCTAGGAACTTGGGAGGAGTTCTGATCGTGGCAAGGGAATCTTGCCATACACGGATTCCAGGAGGAGTCATCATCGACAAGGAGATCTTGTCATGTTTAGATTCCGGGAGGGATCGATCTCAAGAAGAGGGGAGCTCGCAAAAATAGATTCATTGAGGAAGTTAGGTAGAGGCGGCGACAAAGAAAAGAAGGAGTCTTACTTTGTGTTAGACCGAGTGTCTTGTAACTTTGTAATCTCTGTGAATTGTTTTTTAAATTTAGGCGTGGCCCCGCAGATGTAGGCAATTGCTGAAGGACCGTTATTGTCTAAGAGGGAATTAGATTTTTTAAATTCAATTTCTTAACCTAATTGTTTTTTCTCTTAGTATACGATTACTAAGTTTACAGCAAACTAGCAAGTAAGATAAAGAGATAGAGAGAGAGAAACAACACCAAGATTTTTACGTGGTTCGGCTAACTTTGCCTACGTCCACGCTTCAAGGATTTCCCCATTGAAGATTCACTAGCGTCTCTTCCACAAGAAAACTTGATTGGACTTCACAGGCGCCAATCAACTGCCTTTACACTTTGATTGATCTTCACGGGCGTCAATCACAGCCTTTACACTTTTACAAGATGAATACAGTTTGCACACGGCTACACTCTCTCAACTGTATAAATCTCAAGTTAATGAAAAGTAGAGAGATGTAGAAAATTGCAGAGTATATCACAGCCTTTTTGCTTGTGAGTGTTCAAAAGGAATTTTCGCAAAAGTTTTTTCTCGAGCTACAGTTCTCCTTTTTATACTTGCGTCTGTAATCTTCTCTTCATCCAGAAGGCTCCTTGTTTCCGTACAGAAAAAATGTGACCGTTGTGAATAGTCCGTACTCAGAAAAACTAGCCGTTGAGCTCTGGAGTCGCTATCACTTATGGCAGAAGACTTCGGTTGATGTTATTCAATTGGACGACTTCATGATTCAGATGATGTTGTCTATTTGGACGAAGTCCTGATTCGGTTGATGTTATTCACTTGAACGACTTCATGATTTAGTATCTTGTCGTCGTTCTTTTCGGTTGATGTTCAAAGTCTGGACGACGTTGATTTCGGTTGACGTTTAAAGTCTGGATGACGTTGATTTCGCTTGATGTTCAAAGATCTCGCGTTAAGACTTTGGACGAGTGCGTCAGACTAATAACTCTGGACGACAGCGTTTTTCTTTTAACTTTGGACGACTGCGTCTTTCTTTTAACTGTGGATGACTGCGTCTTCCTTTTAAATGTGGACGATAGCGTCTTTCTTTTAACTGTGGACGACAGTGTAGCGACCCTAACACTGTACCCTTATTTTACCGTATTATTTTTTTTATCCTTAAAACTTTAAACCTAACGTTCGAGCGGAAATAAAACCTTTAAAATCAAAATTGTTGAAGTTTATGCTTTTAAACCATTAACAAATTTAAAAACAATTTAAATAAAACTTAAAACAATTATTTATAACAATTAAAACTAAATAAAACAATCGGCAGGGACAAAAAGGGACTTTTGTCCCAAAATGATGGGGCGATCGATCGCCCAAAACAGGTGATCGATCGCCTGTTGAAAACAACTGAAGGGCGATCGTTCGCCCCTCATTGTGGCGATCGATCGCCCAACTTTTAGGCGATCGGTCGCCATGCTCTCTGGATTTTCCAGAGAGCAACGATCACCCAATCTATGACGATCGATCGGTAGGCTCTCTGCCACCTCTCTTCTTTTTCTTCCTCTTCCTTTCCTTCTTTCCCCTGCGTACACAATTCCCTTACCATATATACACACTAAACCTTTCAATAAACATCAACATAAACTCACTCACAATCCCATCGATTTCTCACTTGCCAATCACCCAAAATGAATGACTCAAAACACGTTTAAAAACATAACTTAATTTCATAAAAATGAACTGCGTGGTTCGGTTTAAAAACTAAACATTTCCTCCTGCTAAAATCACCAAGCAGTTCATAAAAATCTTGATAAAAACCTTAACAAAACATTTTATAAACCGTTTGCCTAATATTTGTACATCAATCTTTCAACTAACCAGAACCAAACATCCTAATATGTTCTACTATACAATTTTTCCTACGATCTAACTATCGTATCCCAAAATACCTTTACATCCTTCCCCACAGGTCAAAAGGCGCCTAGACTGCCCAGCACACTCCCACAGGCCATCCTCCTTCAACTGCATCATTTCTCGGGTGGAGGGATCTCGTCCTCACCTATGTCAAGATCACCTACACCATACAGACAATCTATGAGCTAAAGCTCAGCAAGTTTCGTAAATGCAAATGCATGCTGTGCATATGAGTTCGTAAATCATGCAACATTTTCTTATCTTTACATAGGTTGTCACCGAGATCTCGACCCCCTAAATGGAGAGGGCACATCCTGCAGTTGGACAACCCTTTCCACCTACAAGAGGGGGGTACATGCTTGCAACACGCACAGCCATGCCTGAGCCCCACCTCGCATGACCATAAACATACATCGGTTTATATTAGATGTGGTATTGTGACAGACCCTTAATCGATCCACACAATAGATCAATAGCCCCCTTTCAGGCCACATCGCCATTTTCTTTAAAACATAGTGCGGAAATTCGTTTTCTATGCATAATTTAAAACTGTGATGCATGGACAATTTATAGCATAATTTAAACATACAGCATATATACCATCAAGACTACAAAAACATAACCTATAAAACAACTAAACCTAACTACCCAACCAAAGCAATTTAAAACAAAAACGTCACCAAAGCTCCTCGAGACGACTTCGACGTACGGTGTAGACCAATAGGCCAGAGTAAGTCAAGAGAACTTACCTCGTGTCCGTTGCAATCCAAGCTCCGTCCACGAGCTTTGTTCACCTAAGGCAATTTCACAACATTATCGTTAAAACAAGTTCTATTAAATGTCCCAAATTAATGAAATACTTAACTAAAGAAATCTCCTAAAACTCTAATTCAATGCTTTGAGACATTTTATCGAGCAATTCATGCTCGTGAATTTCTAAAACTCCATAAATAGAGATTTCTCAAACCTCAAAATCCATAAACCCTAAAACTTCTCACAAATCAATCCAACTTCGCCCAATAATGCTCGATACTTCCATTATATTCATAAATACAGTAAACCTAATGATTTCAAACTCTAAATGATGTTTCTTACGAAACCCTAAACGAAACCCTAACCGTTAAACAACCCGAAAACTACGAATACGCTTTTCAAAACCATAGAACCTTACCTAGAGCGTTGATTGAAGGAGAGAACACGAAAAACGGAAGGCAAATGGAGGACGGATCGTCGTTGAAGAGGAGAGAACCGTGAGGGAGAAAGGAAATCGCAGCGGGGAAGGGCGGGGGGGGGGGGGGGGGGGGGTTTGGTTCGCGAGGCAGAGAGGGAATGAGAGAGAAGAAGAGAGAATGTAATTTTAATAAAAATTTACTTGGTAATTTACCGTTTTGCTCTTCCTTTGATTTTCTATTCGTTTCGTCCTTTGTTTCGTTAATTGTCTAACGATTCGGTTTCTCCAAATTTTCTTACTTCGCCAACAACTTCAACTAGGTGACTTCCTAACTGTATTAACGGTCATGATTATTCAATCTTCACGATTTAGAATTTTATGCCAAGTTTAATTAATTAAATGTGGATTTAAACTAGGTTGAGTGGCAAAGTTGTATTAATGGAGGTTTGATACCGGTATTTAAAGAAAATGGAAAGGGTTCAAACTTCATTTTAAACCACTGTAGCCGACATCTTCTACTCTCTGCGATTTCTTCTCTCCCGAGCCCTCGTTCTCAGTCAACTGGAAATCCCTCCTTCGGCGATCGGTTTCCTTGCTTACCTCTCGGCTACTTTGTGCTCGAGGTACGAATTTGGCAATGTAGCTATCTGTTAGTTGTTAAGCTCTGTTTTCAGCTATGTGTTGAAGTTTTGGATTCTTCAATGGCCGAGTGATAATAAGGACATTTTAAAACCCGAGATTAGTAATGTCATTCTGAATCGATTCTGGACACTTAAAATAATCAATCCTGATTAATCGTAGTTGAATCTAGCTGTTATGGTTTTTAGATTTCATACTATGCACAAAGAAACTAGACTAAGGGACTCGGGAATGATTTAAGCTATTAGACTCTAGGGTGGCTAGTGATTAGGACTATTAGGATTTTGTTTTAACTACTGCAATGTAAATGTTTTAGGTGAAGAAGTCTGAAGAAAAAGAGCTCAAGTTGCTAAGGAAACCAGGTAAGTGAATGTATAGGTTTCTCGGTCATTAGGACCCTACATCAAAGGATGCTAGGTAGAAACTCATACGGTTATTAGAAGTTCCTTTATGTTATTGTCCAATGTTATGCTGATGATTAGTTCAATGATAAGGTTTCATGTTGAATAGTGCTCTGTTCTGTAGCTTGGTGATTTAAGAATTTTCATGTTCATACATCATGAATGTTTTATGCATATGAAAACGTTTTAAGAGCATGTTTTCTCACGAACAAGATAAGAATATAAAATTTATGCAACGAATGAGCATTCATGCATACCTGATAGTATTGCATTCCTTACTAAGCATTAGGCTTATAGTTTATACCTTATGATGTAAGCAAAGGTTTAGCAGGTGAAGATTCCAAATTCAGTGATGATGTCTAAGGCTGGTTGCAGGGTGGTGCTCAGGGTTGAAGTCTGTGGCTGGCAGGCGAGAATGTCCCATAGTTATGCTCATATAATGTCAGTAAGATTTATACTGAACTGACGTTCAAGTAGAATGAGGTTTTTTTTAAATATTGGATTCTGCAATTGTCTAGTTTGGTTACCAGAATTTCGGGGATGATTTTAAGAATATTGATTGACCTGTTTTAATTAAGTCTTCCACTACATGTATCCTAAATGAGTCCACGTTTTATGTCTGCCTATATTTATGTCTATGTGTATGAGAACTGTGAAGGTCAGGACATCTTTCTAAAGATACAGGTTGCTTGAAGTTTTTTTGCATTTTACTGCTGGGTGATAGAAGTTGGATGAGTACATCTTCCGGCTGACGTCACCGGTGGATGGTGAACAATTGTTGTTCACAGGATGATGCCTCTTACTAGCGATTGGTAGATGTAGTGTATTTTACATTACCGGATGATATAAGTGTTGTCTTGTCGTCTAGCGATCAGTAGATGTAATGAATTTCAAATATCGGATGATGTAAGTATACCGGATGATATAGGAGTTGTTTTGTCGTTTAGTGACCGGGCAATGTTTTAATTAGACACATGAAACGCACGTGTCCACCAGTAGATGTCTACTGCTGGATGGAAATCGATGAGTTGCGTGGCGGGCACGTGACCATAAGTAGATGTGGGTTTATTCTCTATCGGTAGATGCAGTTGAAAGCTGAAGCTTCCGCTCATCGGCTTAAGCATTCTACACTGCCCGCCGGCAGATGTTTACTGTATTTCATTACTGAGCGATGTTTAATAAATCGCGTGTGATGTCTTGAGTTAAGTTTCGATTGTTAAAAAAAAAAAAGAAGAAAAGAACAGGGGCGTAACCTAAATAAGAACAGTAAGGATATACGAACAAGTCTAAAGGAGTCATGGTTTGGTCTCGGCCCTACTGGGGTCGTTACAATTATGGTATTAAAGCAAAACTGGGTTCTAAAATCGATTCTGTAGACTGCCTCCCAGCACAGATTTCTACCTGAGTGTACTCCAGCAATTGTAAGTGTTTATGATTTCAGTAAATGTCTTTAAGTTAAGATGTATTTATAACTATTTGTCTAGCCACCTTCTCTGTCGTATATTAAGCTCCTTTTGCGTAAATAAATACTTTAAGCTTTTGTGGTCAAAAAATATCTCGCACTGCTGCCCATATAAATAATGTCTCCAAATCTTCAGTGCGAAGACCACTTGCTGCTAACTCCAGATCATGAGTGGGATAGTTCTGCTCATACGGCTTCAGCTGCCGAGAAGCATACGCGATAACCTTTCCTTCCTGCATCAGTACACAGCCAAGTCCAACTCTAGACGCATCACAGTATATACTGAATCTCAAACCTTCGACAGGTAGCGTTAGAACTGGAGCTGTGGTCAACTTCTGTTTCAACTCCATAAAACTGTTGTCACAAGCAACTGACCATATAAATTTCTCATTCTTTCGAGTCAATCGTGAAAGGGGAACTGCAATCTTCAAAAATCCCTCTATGAACTTCCGATAATAGCCCGCCAATCCGAGAAATCCACATACTTCACGCAAGTTTCTAGGCTGTGGCCAATCTCTAACCACCTGAATTTTGCTCGGATCTACAAAAATCCCTTCTTCTGATATAATGTGGCCAAGAAAACTGACCCTATCCAGCCAAAACTCATATTTAGAGAACTTCGAATAAAGCTGGTGTCGTTGTAAAATTCCGAGAACAATCCTCAATTGCTCTTCATGCTCCTCTTTCGTCTTAGAATATATTAGAATATCGTTGATGAAAACCACAACGAATTTGTCCAGGTACTTCTTAAATACACGATTCATCAAGTCCATAAACGTTGCATGGGCATTAGTAAGTCCAAAAGACATAACTAGGAACTCATAATGCCCGTACCTCATTCGGAACGCCGTTTACTGAACATCTTCATTCCGAGCCTTCAACTGATAATAACCTGAGCATAAGTCAATCCTGGAAAACACTCGAGCAACTTGCAGCTGATCAAACAAATCGTCAATCCGAGGCAGTGGATACTTATTCTTCACTGTGAGCTTATTCAGCTCCTTGTAATCCACGCACATCCTGAGAGTCCCGTCTTTCTTCTTGACGAATAGAACGGGCGCACCCCAGGGTGAAAAACTGGGTCAGATGAAACCCTTATCCAGTAACTCCTCTAGCTGAGTTTTCAACTCTCTCAATTCAGTAGGTGCCAATCTGTATGGATTCTTAGACACTGGCGCGGAACTCAGATATACACCAATAACAAATTCAATCTCCCTGTCTGGCGGTAATCCCGGAAAAATGTCAAGGAATATCTCAGAGAATTCTCCAACTATAGGAATGTCACTCGGCTTTACTCCGCTGAGCAACTGAATATCAACTACTGTGGCCAAATAAATAGAGCACTCACCTTTAAACTGCTCGTTGACCCTCATGGAATAAGAGATAAGTGATCCACTCAATCGGTTCATCGCCTGATAAGAAAACTCTACTTTACCCGGGGGTCGAAAGGTCACAATCCCGAATCGACAATCGATGGTGGCGAAGTGCTGTGAAAGCCAGTCCATCCCTAAAATAAGATCGTAGATCTTTATGCCCATAACAATCAGGCGAGCATAGAGGGTACTGTTCCCGACTGAGACAATATTGCCCTGGACAACTTGACCTGACTGCATACGCTCTCCTGAAGGTAGCATCACACTATATTCGCATTTTGCCAACTCAGGCACAAGCTTCAGTCTAGATACGCAAGCAGTAGAAACAAAAGAGTGCGTTGCCCCCGTGTCTATCAAAGAAAATACTGCCACGCCCATAATCAAAATAGTACCTGCTATCACGGAAAGCTGAGCTTCATCGTCGACATCACCAAGCTCGATAAATGCAAAGATCCTCGGCATAACCCTCCTCTGATTTGTGCCTGTCTGCTCACGGCCCTGCTTCGGGCAATCTTTAATGAAGTGGCCAACTACTCCACACTGATAGCACTTATTCGTGCCCACTCTACACTCCCCACTGTGTTCTTTCTGGCACTTAGGGCACCAAGGCATCTGAGAATCCCCTTGTACCTTTTTGCCTTTCCCTCGATCGTTGCCTCCCTCTAAAGGCCTTTTAACGCCTCGTTGTTGTTGCTGTGGCTTTCCTCTCGGTTGCCAGCCTTTATTTCTGACCTGGGGGTGGATCTCTCGAAAAGAAGCCTCTAGCTGGCTCCCTTGGTTTAACTGAACTCTGATCAACAGCCTCAATCTCTAATGCCCTGCCCACTATCTAATCATAGGATACATTTCGCACCCCTGATATGGTAAGACTCTTTCGAATTTCTTGGCCAAGCCCCTGTACAAATCGGCATACCTTGTCCTCATTGACACTGACTTGACGTAGCGCGAATCGTGACAGTGCCTCAAACCTCCTCACATACTCGGCAATCGAACCAACTTGCCGCATTAGCATAAATTCAACCATTTTTGCCTCTCGTACTGTATGGCTGAAGTACTTGTCATAAAACACCATTTTGAACCGTTCCCAACTCATAATCGTCGTGTCGGTGGTTGCCTTGATGGAATCCCACCAAAATCGAGCATCTAGTGCTAAATGATAAGTCACCAACGCAACCTTCTCTCCATCCTCAATACTTGCGTAGGCCAGCATGTCTTCCATGGTTCGAATCTACTCCTCGGCTGAAGAGGGATCCGCAGATTGTCCGTTGAACACGGGAGGTTGGAGCCTCTGAAATCTTTCAATCCCTCGATTACCCTGAGTCGCTGTCTCCCGGGCTCTAGCACCTTCACGGTCGATTAAGGTGCCTAGCTGTTGGGACTGTCTCTCCATTTGTTGGGCCTGATGCTCCATATGTTGAGACTGTTGGGCAATAAAATTCTTAAGGGTATCTATCGTATCGTCTCGGTCGTCTCGATCATTCCCTCGACGCACCATATTTATATAATCCCTATAAAGGTTAAAAACAAATAACTCTAAGAAATCTAAATCAAATAAAGCTTTTAAACATACTTACAATTGAGGAAGGATGTTCACATAGTTGCTGTGCAGTCGAGCAGTCTACAGAACCGTTTTTAAAACTCGGGGGCTCTGATACCATAACTTGTAGCGACCATAAAACTGTACCCTTATTTTCCCGTATTATTTTTTTTTTATCCTTAAAACTTTAAACCTAACGTTCAAGCAGAAATAAAACCTTTAAAATCGAAAATTGTTGAAGTTTATGCTTTTAAACCATTTAACAAACTTAAAAATAATTTAAATAAAACTTAAAACAATTATTTATAACAATTAAAACTAAATAAAACAATCAGCAGGGACAAAAAGGGACTTTTGTCCCAAAATGATGGGGCGATTGATCGCCCAAAACAGGTGATCGATCGCCTGTTGAAAACAACTGAGGGGCGATCGTTCGCCCCTCATCGTGGCGATCGATTACCCAACTTTTGGGCGATCGGTCGCCATGCTCTCTGGATTTTCTAGAGAGCAGCGATCGCTCCTGCCGATCGATGACGATTGATTGGCAGGCTCTCTGCCACCTCTCTTCTTTTTTTTTTTTCTTCCTATTCCTTTTCTTCTTTTTTTCTTTCCTTCTTTCCCCTGCGTACACAATTCCCTTACTGTAACACCCCTAATACTGTACCCCTTTTTACCCGTATAAATTTTTGATTTTACTTTACACTTTATAGACTTTAAATCTAATGCTAAACAGAATTGAAATCGAAACCGAAACCGGAATCGAAATCGAAGTTTGTTTGGTAAATCATTTAAATCATAAACTAAAATAATTTAAATAAAATTTAAAACATTTAAATATTTAATGAAAAGTAAAGCAGGGCAGAATCGGAACTCGGCTGACAAAAGGAGTCAGCGATCGATCTCTGTAAACTACAGAGACCGATCGCTGCATGCATAATGGCAGCAAGCGATCGATCTCTGTAGTTTACAGAGATCGATCGCTGCATGCTTGCATGCAGCAAGCAATCGATCGCTGCATGCTTGCATGCAGCAAGCAATCGATCGCTGCTGCATACATCAAGGGCAGCGATCCTCCTTTTCCTTCGAGACTTTAACACTTCAAACATTTCAGCTTCAAACACTTCAAACATTTCTGCTTCAAACACATTTATTTGTTCTCTGGAATCCGATCTCCAGAGAGCAAATCACCTTCTTCCCCTTTCACCAGTAATCACCATACTCACAATACGCACTCAACCGATTAAAACATAACCTAAACTCAATCGACTCGCTTCGGACTTTGCGAAGTCCAAACGCGTGGATAGCTCTAAAACCGAGCTATCCTTAACAACCTACAAACAACATTTAAACTTAATTTAAACAACCAAACAGTTCCAGAATTTCTATAACGTTTAAATAACGGTTCTAAACCAAAACATTTTATAACGTTCATCAAACAGTTTAAACCAAAACGTTTTACATACAATTACCAAAACGTTATCTTATCCCTATCCAGATCCAAACAACCTAAATATTCTATACAGTTATCAGATCACACATCCCAAAATAACCCCAGAGTCCATACATACATCCCCACGGGTCGTATCGCGCCTCGACTACTCAGCGCACTCCCACGAGCCATCATCCATCAACTGCCTCCGACATCAGGAGGAGGAATGTCGTCCTCACCTGGATCTACGTCACCTAGCAGATCACCTACACCATACAGACATCTATGAGATAATAAAATCTCAGTAAGCTACGTAAATGCAGATGCATGCGTGCGTATGCCATTCAGAAATCATGCTCAGATTCAGATTACAGATACAGAATTACAGATTACAGATTCATTACGTCACAGACAGACAGAATTGTCACCGAAACCTCTACCCACTAAGCGGAGAGGGCCCATCCAGCGGTCGGACTACCCTTTCCACCTAGAGAGGGGGGGTACACGCTTGCAACACGCACAGCCGTGCCTGAGCCCCATCCCGCGTGACCAGAAACAGACAGATTACGTTTATTCATTCAGATTTCGTTACAGATTTCATTCCAGATATACGTTCCTTTTCTTAAAAACACGTGCAGAAATTCCTTTTCATGACTTTCGAAAACCGTGATGCATGAACAGTTCATATCAGCGGAAAGTAAACAAACAGTTCATATCAGCAGACAATATAACATAACCTATAAACAATTAACCTAACTACCCAAGCTAAATAACGTAAAACAAGGAACCCTCAAGGATCCTTGATACGACGACGAAGTATGGTGTAGACCTTTCGGTCAAGCAAGTCACGAGAACTTACCTTGAGTGCGCTGGATCTCAAGCTTCGTCCACTGGAGTCGCGTGTCTGAGGTAAAACACGATATTTGTCGTTAAACCCAATTTAAACGATTAAATGTCCAAACTAATAAAATCCTTAATTTAACAAATCGAAGCTTTTAAACAACGACACAACGCTCGATAATTCTGGAAATCCATATTACGAGTTATTTCCGAAAACCCGAAAATTCTATAATTTATACTTTTTTACAAATTGGTTTATCTTCGTCCAATAACGTCCAATACGTTCGATATATACTTAATCAAGGCTAACCTATTAATTACGAACCCTAATTCGCGTTTTTCGTCGAAACCCTAACCCTAAATCGAACCGAAAACTCGAAATAAACGCTCAGAGATTGGGGCTACATACCGAGGGTTGCGAGAGGAGAAGAAACCGTGAAGGACGGAGGAGAAACGGAGTTCGAACGAAGTCGGAACGACGTGAGAACGCCGGCGGCCGAGAGAAGAAACCTTCTCTGTTCGTGCGTTCCAGAGAGAAAAGAGAGAAGAGAGAGCAAAATGAGGGAAAAAGAGTGATTTTGTGTTATTTATTAAAATGGATTTGCAAATTACCATTTTGCCCTTCTTACTTAAATCTATTTGTTTCATCCTTCGTTTCGTTAATCGTCCAACTATTCAGATTCTCGAAAGTTCCATATTTTGCCAATAACTTCTATTCATTGCCTAGGGATTTATTAAAACTGTCCGTTCGCAATTTGGACTTCGTTCGCTATTTTTACGAGAACGTCTTTTACATTACGAAAAGTGTATTTACTCGGAATGTAGTGTTTGATCTCCGAAAATTCCCGTAATTTCCTTAAAATTCTTATTATTCGTTAGAATCGTAATGACGCTTTCTTTTTGTGAATCGGACCTGATTTGACATATTTACCAAAAATGCCATTAAATAAGGAAATGATAATATAACATAATATATAATCAAAGGTCCGTACAAACCGGATATTACACTTACCATATATACACACTAAACCTTTTAATAAACAACAACATAAACTCACTCACAATCCCATCGATTTCTCACTTGCCAATCACCCAAAATGAACGACTCAAAACACGTTTAAAAACATAACCTAATTTCATAAAAACGAACTGCGTGGTTTGGTTTAAAAACTAGACATTTCCCCCTGCTAAAATCACCAAGCAGTTCTGTAATGCCCCGAACCCGCCCCGGGCCCGGTGCGTCACTTTGCAAACAAATCCCGTGTTTAAACGACGTTTAAAAGTAATTTAAATAAAATTCCCGACTCAGTTTTCAGGTTTTCCGAACCCTCAATTTTTCTTGGAAAGTGTGTCTAAAATACTTTGAAATACGTTGGAAAAATGTCGGGTTAAAATGGTTTGGGAAAATTGAAGATTTTAAAAAAATTAAAAAAAAAAGACAAGGAGGGGCGCTGATGGGCGCCTGCGCGCGCGCTGGCGCGCGCACAGAGCGCGCCTGATGCGCGCCTGGCCTCTGCCGTTTTCGCCAAAAATCGCCCCAGAGGCGATTGCTCGCCTCCCCACGGCGTCCACTCGCCACCTCCTCGGGTTTTTGACCCCAAAACGCCCAAAAACTTGACTATTTCCCAACTCTTCGACTTTCCTTCACTTCCTTCATTTTTCTACGACTAAAACACCTCCAAAAATTCTGAAAATTTAAACATACCTTCCCGACACCTAAACCTTCAAAGCCCATAAAAATTTTGGAAAACCGACTTCAAACGGAGAAATACAAAAATAGAAAACTTAACCCGACGTTAGTTATTTTAAAACCAAAACGGGCGGCGTAACGCCTAAATTTCTTTAAACCAAAACCTGAAAATTTACAGCAAAATATACTATTTCAAACAACAAACACTAACAACCATTACAAAAATAGTTTCAACCAAAACGACACACAAAATAAAATCATTTACCACGAAACTATACAACCGGTACTAAAACCTTTATAACTAACCGTTCACCACTTGTTCTATCTTACTTCCAACATACAAAAACATTACGAACGCGAAAACAACCATCTATCAAAATGTTCACCTCCCACACTACTCGGGGAACAGTGGTCCAGACGCCCCGACAACAGCCTACACCGGCGGACTCCGTACTCCTCCGACTGCGGCCTAATCCTGAGCTGTCTCATCGACCTCACCTGTATAACACTCGTCACCTACACCACAAAACACAAAAAGATAAACCTAACGCTTAGCAAGTAGGGAAATAATGCACAACAACACACTAAATGCTCGACTCAACTCTAACATGCAGTTTCTACACACTCTGTTGCTTTCTTTTCATTTCGGTTGCAATTATCTTTCACTTTCAGGTGAATCAAGTAGGCACACGCCCCCACACAATCCAGGACGGCCACGCCTTGATCCACGGAGCTAGATCGGAGGCACACGTCCCAACACAGTCCAGGACGGCCAACACGAATCTCCCCCAATCGATCGTAGAATCCTCATTGTGCACTTCAAGCACGAATAGGTCGAGGAATTCATACTCACGACACATTACGTACATTAACAGGGCATCTCGAATAAAATCCCTCGCGGGGTGCTCAACGAGCCACTTGCCCGACGAAGCTATTCTACTCGAGACCAAGTTGTATATCACTTCTTATCTTTCTTCCACATCATCCTCACCACTCAAACATGCAAAAACACGTGATTTCGTCAGTTAGAAAACAATGATGCATGACACACAATGCATGACACAAAGCAAAACACAACCAACAAACAAACAATCCCTACCGTTCTATGGTGTAGGCCCGAAGGCAACAAACACTCATCCACTACTTACCTGGTTGCTGCTCGATACTTTCTCGTTCACTCTGTCCAACAAAATCAAACGTTCGATCACCTAACAAATAACGAAAATTCACTTAGTAACAACCTAAATAAATCATAAGGATTTTTCTAACTAAACTAATCACACATTTCAACCTAAACTCACAACTTAACTCCAAACTCGATTTTACACCAAAATTGACCGTCCAACTTCAAACGGTCGTAACTCTCTCGTTTTTCAACGGATTTCGACGTGCCACCCCATTTTGGAAACCTCTACACGTCTACTATCCATTGAAACACCCAAATTAACAAAACAAACACATTAGCCAACTCAAAAATCCAGCCAACAGAATCGGGTATATAGGTGTCCTTCAACCATTTTTGTGGAACACTTCACCAATCTTCAATCTAACCCTCAAATCTACCTAAACTAGTCATCCAACAACCAAAACATCAAAATAGGGAAGGAATCTAACATCTACACTCAATTTTCGGACTTCACCAACTAGGGTTTCCAAACCCTATGCAAACTCTCACCAAACACCCTAAAAACTTCAACAAACCAACCCTTAATGTATACAATTGAAAACCCACATGATTTTACCTTGAAAGCACCTTGGAAAATTGAAGAAAAGAAAGAGCAAGAAGCAGCTATGGAGGACGCCAAGCTTGGAAGAAAATCGTGGGGAAGAAGATGGAAGAAAAGAAAGAAACCAAACCCTTAAATCCTCCATTTTTCTTTCTTTTAAAAGTTCTCCTCCAAACTTTTTATAATTGAAAATCCACCGTCCCTTTTCTCCTTTGTCTTCCAACGTGTTATGCCATACATCTCTCCACTTTTCATTCATTTTATTTATTCTTTTTCATACCATTAATGCATGAAAAATATCCTATTGGTTGTTTGACTTTTCAAACCCTTGGTTTGAATTGTCAAACCACTTTATTTTCTCTTCTCATCCTATCCCTCCTAAACCCCTCACAAAGCACTCTCATACCTCACTAACTTAGGTCTAAACACGTAGTCAAAATTTTTCGGGTGTTACAAGTTCATAAAAATCTAGATAAAAACCTTAACAAAACCGTTTGCCTAATATTTGTACATCAATCTTTCAACTAACCAGAACCAAACATCCTAATATGTTCTACTATACAATTTTTCCTACGATCTAACTATCGTGTTCCAAAATACCTTTACATCCTTCTCCACGGGTCAAAAGGCGCCTCGACTGCCCAGCACACTCCCACAGGCTATCCTCCTTCAACTGCATCATTCCTCGGGTGGAGGGATCTCGTCCTCACCTATGTCATGATCACCTACATCATATAGACAATCTATGAGCTAAAGCTCAGCAAGTTTCGTAAATGCAAATGCATGCTGTGCATATGAGTTCGTAAATCATGCAACATTTTCTTATCTTTACATAGGTTGTCACCGAGATCTCGACCCCCTAAATGGAGAGGGCACATCCTGCAGTTGGACAACCCTTTCCACCTACAGGAGGGGGGTACATGCTTGCAACACGCACAACCATGCCTGAGCCCCATCTCGCATGACCATAAACATACATCGATTCATATTAGATGTGGTATTGTGACAGACCCTTAATCGATCAACACAATAGATCAATAGCCCTCTTTCAGGCCACATTGCCACTTTCTTTAAAACATAGTGCGGAAATTCGTTTTCTATGAATAATTTAAAACTGTAATGCATGGACAATTTATAGCATAATTTAAACATACAGCATATATACCATCAAAACTATAAAAACATAACCTATAAAAGAACTAAACCTAACTACCCAACCAAAGTAATTTAAAATAAACACGTCACCAAAGCTCCTTGACACGACTTTGACGTACGGTGTAGGCCAATCGGCCAGAGTAAGTCAAGAGAACTTACCTCGTGTCCGTTGCAATCCAAGCTCCGTCCACGAGCTTTGTTCACCTAAGGCAATTTCACAACATTGTCGTTAAAACGAGTTTAAACTATTAAACGTCCCAAATTAATGAAATCCTTAACTAAAGAAATCTCCTAAAACTCTAATTCAACGCTTTAAGACATTTTATCGAGCAATTCATGCTCGTGAATTTCCAAAACTCCATAAATGGAGATTTCTCAAACCTCAAAATCTATAAACCCTAAAACTTCTCACAAATCAATCCAACTTCGCCCAATAACGCTCGATACTTCCATTATATTCATAAATACAGTAAACCTAACGATTTCAAACACTAAATCACGTTTTTAACGAAACCCTAAACGAAACCCTAACCGTTAAAAGACCTGAAAACTACGAATACGCTTTCCAAAACCATAGAACCTTACCTAGAGTGTTGATTGGAGGAGAAAACACGACGAATGGAAGGCAAACGGAGGACGGATCGTCGTTGGAGAGGAGAAAACCGTGAGGGAGAAAGGAAATCGCAGGGGGGGTTTTGGTTCGCGAGGCAGAGAGGAAATGAGGAAGAAAAAGAGAGAATGTAATTTTAATAAAAATTTACTTGGTAATTTACCGTTTTTCTCTTCATTTGATTTTTTATTCGTTTCGTCCTTTGTTTCGTTAATTGTCTAACGATTCGGTTTCTCCAAATTTCCTTACTTCGCCAATAACTTCAACTTATTATCAGAGTTTTATTAAAACTGTCCGTTCGCAATTCGGACTCCGTTTACTATTTTTACCAAAGTATCCTTTATATTACGATAAACGTAATTCTCGTAAAATTAGCGTTAAACTCCTAAAATTTCCAAAATTTTCTTAAAATCCTTATTAATTATTAGGATCGTAATAACGCTTTCTTTTCGCAAAATGGACTTGATTTGACATATATCCAAAAATGCCATTTACAATAAAATATTAATAGTCCGTACAGCCGAGTATTACAGACAGTGTCTTTCTTTTAAGCTGTGGACGACAAGCGTGGACGACAGTGTCTTTCTTTTAAGCGTGGACGACAGTGTCTTTCTTTTAAGCGTGGACGACAGTGTCTTTCTTTTAAGCGTGGACGACAGTGTCTTTCTTTTAAGCGTGGACGACAGTGTCTTTCTTTTAAGCGTGGACGACAGTGTCTTTCTTTTAAGCGTGGACGACAGTGTCTTTCTTTTAAGCGTGGACGACAGTGTCTTTCTTTTAAGCGTGGACGACAGTGTCTTTCTTTTAAGCGTGGACGACAGTGTCTTTCTTTTAAGCGTGGACGACAGTGTCTTTCTTTTAAGCGTGGACGACAGTGTCTTTCTTTTAAGCGTGGACGACAGTGTCTTTCTTTTAAGCGTGGACGACAGTGTCTTTCTTTTAAGCGTGGACGACAGTGTCTTTCTTTTAAGCGTGGACGACAGTGTCTTTCTTTTAAGCGTGGACGACAGTGTCTTTCTTTTAAGCGTGGACGACAGTGTCTTTCTTTTAAGCGTGGACGACAGTGTCTTTCTTTTAAGCGTGGACGACAGTGTCTTTCTTTTAAGCGTGGACGACAGTGTCTTTCTTTTAAGCGTGGACGACAGTGTCTTTCTTTTAAGCGTGGACGACAGTGTCTTTCTTTTAAGCGTGGACGACAGTGTCTTTCTTTTAAGCGTGGACGACAGTGTCTTTCTTTTAAGCGTGGACGACAGTGTCTTTCTTTTAAGCGTGGACGACAGTGTCTTTCTTTTAAGCGTGGACGACAGTGTCTTTCTTTTAAGCGTGGACGACAGTGTCTTTCTTTTAAGCGTGGACGACAGTGTCTTTCTTTTAAGCGTGGACGACAGTGTCTTTCTTTTAAGCGTGGACGACAGTGTCTTTCTTTTAAGCGTGGACGACAGTGTCTTTCTTTTAAGCGTGGACGACAGTGTCTTTCTTTTAAGCGTGGACGACAGTGTCTTTCTTTTAAGCGTGGACGACAGTGTCTTTCTTTTAAGCGTGGACGACAGTGTCTTTCTTTTGGGTGTGGACAACTTCGACAGTCTCTTAACTGTGGACGACTACGTCAGTTTTTCGCGTGGACAACTGAGACCTTGGACGTTTACATCTTTCTCTGTTTTCTTTTCACTTAGACGATTGACTTCGGACTATTAATACTTAGACAAAAATCGTCAGAAAAACTAATGCCCATTTTTCAAAGGGCATTTCCAGATAAATACGATAAACTGACTAAATCCATTATTCAGCTCATATATTTCATACTAGTCATCCTCATTAGTTCATACATTTCTTATTAATAATCATTTTTTATTCTTATATTTGTCATTAAACATTATCATAAAAAATATAGTTACTTAAAACATATTTTAAGCTAACAATCTCCTCCTTTTTAATGATGACAAATATAAGATGATGATAAACTAAATTCTCCCCCATAATAAGCTCACAATAATCTCCTAACTCCCTCGTACTCTATGCAACCCTAAATAACTAAATAACCATCAAGCATATGTTTATTCTCCCCCTTTGACATTATCAAAAATGATCACACAAGGAGGAATGGCATGCAGCACAGCACATGAGAGATAACAGTAATAAAACTGGAACAGGTGGACATTATGTAACGACCCCAGTAGAGCCGAAACTAAACCATGACTCTTTTAGAATTGACCATATATCCTTACATTCCTTTGTTCTCTCCCTTTTTATTTTCTATATTTTTCTTTTAAATCATAACTTAGTTCAAGACATGACACGTGATTCATTAGGCATTGCCCAGCAACGAAATACATTACACATCTGTCGGTGGACACGGGCGTTTCACGTGTCTAATTAAAACATCGCTCGGTCACTAAACGACAAAACATTACTTATATCATCTGGTAAAGAAAACACCTACATCGCCCGGTCACTAAACGATAAAATATTACTTATATCATCCTGTAAAGAAAACACCTACATCGCCCGGTCACTAAACGACAAAACGTTACTTATATCATCCGGTAAGGAGAACGCCTACATCACCCGGTAGACATGGGCATCATCCGGTGGACATGTGCAATGCACGTGACTCACTTACCTTCTCCGATAGGAGACTTCATCCGGTGAACAAACGACTAAATACTTTACTTACATCATCCGGTGAGTAAACACTCGACATCATCCGATGACGTCAGCCGGAAGACTCAAACATTCAACTTCTATCATTCGACATCCGCCGATGACGTCAGCCGGACGATATACTCATTCGACTCCTATCACTCAGCAGTAAAACACGACAATCATCAAGCAACTTCAACCAACAGAAAAACACCCCGACTCTCATAGATTTCAACTTGGTAGGCATAAACTTTAAACGAATAAAATCATAGATTCATTCAGGATACGTGAAGCGGAAGACTTAATTAAGCAGATCATTCTATAAACTTAAATCGTTCCTCGAACTCAGAGATCAAATAGACAAATCCCAACATCCCAAAGTTATAAAAAGGAATCTCATCCTACACAGACTTCAGTCTTTCATAAACCTTACTGACTTAATGTGAGCATAACTGCGGGTCATATTCGCCTGCCTACCACAAATCTCCACCCTGAGCACCTTCCAGCAACCGAGCTCAGACATCTTCATTAACTTTGAGATCCTCACCTGAAAACTCGTCACCTACATCATGAGGTTTAAACTATAAGCCTAATGCTTAGTAAGGAATGCAAACTAACATGTATTCATGCATGTACAGTTGAGAGAAAACATGTTCATGATCATTTATCATTCTTGTTTCTGTTCATCGTTTTCATCATATGGATTAAGGGAGGATTTGTGCTGTAAAAGGGGGGTTGACAGTGATTTTGATCATATTCCCTTTCGGGTCGTATTCATGGTCCCTCTTTGGACTGTGGCATGCGTCAACCCGCCCCAACCCTCACTTAATCATGTTGTATGGGATCGTTTTCATATTCATTCTCATATCTTGTTCATGGAGAAAACATGCTCATAAATCATTTTCATGTGCTTGCGAAGTAAATCATGATGCATGACATGAATGTTCTTAAATCATCAGACTATGAAAATTATCATACTAGACAGTCGACTTCATGGGCTCTAACAGAACCTCACATAACATAGTTCTCAAAGATCCATAAATCATCCAAGTACAAACCATCTTACTAACTTAAAAAAAACATCAACATAAGGAACAGACAATAGCTTAAATAACTTCTAATCATCGTATCAGTTTCTACCTAGCATCCTTATGATGTAGGGCCCTAATGGCCGAGAATCCTACACATTCACTTACCTGGTTTCCTTAGCAACTTGAGCTCCTTTTCTTCAGACTTCTTCACCTAAAACATTCACATTGCAGTAGTTAAAACGAAAATCCTAATAGTCCTAATCACAAATCATCCTAGAATCTAATAACTAAAGTCATTCCTGAATCCCTTAGTCTAGTTCTCTGTGTGCAGTCTGAAATCCAAAACCAAAACAGCTAGGTTCAACTAACAATTAATCAGGGTTGGTTATATTAAATGTCCAGAATCGATTCAGAAATGCCATCACCAAACACCGATAAAATGCTCCTAATATCCGGCCATTGAAGAATCTTGAGACATTGGGTTCTAGTTGAAAACAGAGTTCCAAACAACTACACGGCAACTACATTGACTAAGTCTTACCTCGAATGTAGGTTATCGGAGTGGAGGCTGGAGAAATCGATCGCCAAAGAGGGAATCGCCGGCAGAGAAAAGTTCTGGAAGCACGAGAATCGCCGAGAGGGAATGTCGGCTACAGTGGGGTTTAAGTGAGGTTTAAGGTTTCCATTTTCTATTTATATTAATAAGATCCTTCCTAATTACCATTTTTCCACCCCAAAATTAGAAATCAAATAAACTTTGACATTAAAATTAAATTCAAGTATTAATAATAAATGTGACAGTTAATTCTATTAAGAAAATCACCTGGCAGAGATTGTCGGGTGTTACACATTATAAAAATATCATTCATAAAAAATAGTATCAGTGACAGACATAAATATTAATCCTCGTTCTCAGGTGAAGAAAGAGTATCCCAGCCCATAAGAGCCCCTAATTGACTAAGAAAATTGCCCTGAACATGAGGGGATTCCACTGGAGGAACAATTTCCACCACCGGAGGAGGAGAAGGAACACTGGCAACAAGAATTGCATCCCCTGCATCTGCCATAAGGGATTTCAACAGGGTCAGCAAGGGCAGAATCAGCAGGAACTACAGAAGGAACTTGAAGAGTAGGAGCGGGCTGATCAAGAATAGGTGCAGGTTCTGGCTCATCCTCACAAGGATTAGCCTCTTCAGCAACACCAGACCCAACAACCAAATGCTCAGAATGTGAAGGAACAGCTGAAGGAACTGGATGAGCTGATACAGGTGCCTCTCCACTGCTGTCCAAAGGCTTATCCCCATGAATGGTCACACCATCACTCTTTTACAGAGATCGCTAAACTGAGTGATGACACGGGTAGATTTGCGCTGCAATTGACTTGTGACAAGATTGGTATAGAGTCTAACCGAAGAGATGACATCATCAATGACTTTGCTATGCTCAAGTTTAGCTTGATCAATGCAATTGTGGACATTAGCAATAGCTGAATTTTGATGGGATTCCATTAGATCAAGGCGTTTGAGCAGACCTTGATTTGCAGCCGCGAGTTGTTCTAACTGGGAAAGGACAAGTGCCTCAAATTGAGCATGACGAGACAGATACAGGGATTGAAAGGATTCAAGACCTATCCCAAGGCTGGCAATGCTTGCCCTAAGCTCATCCTGTAGTTCCTCAGACATATTATTTCTTGTGGTAGAACTGGGAGGACCTCTAGATCGAGGAGGAACACGTGCTGGCAGAGAAGGTACAGGAGTTAGAGAGGGAGCACGAATTGGACTGGCTGGACGGGGAACATCATCTTGGACTAGAGGGTCAAGATCACTCACTGGTTCTTGAGTGGCAGTAGGGTCATGACAGACTTCTTCAGGAGCTTGAAGAAGAAGAACTGGAGGTGGATGAGGTTCAAGGGCAGGAATGAGAGTGTCATTAGGAGCACTGTCTGCCTCTTCTTCTTCTTCTCCAGTAATGATTAATCTCCTGGAAACACCTCATCGACCATCTTTGTCCACTAGCTGACCGAGATCATTTCGTGCTATTCCCATTCTGGACAAAGTGGAGGAGGAGAAGAAGTCAGATTTTTTTAGGGATAACAACTTATTAGCTTCATAAAGACTAACACCAAATCGTTGAAAAATCTTCATAAGGAGAAGATTGTAAGGCAGAGATTTGGAGGCATTACACACTACTTGAAGCATCCGGTTTAAGATAATGTAGCCAACATTAAAGGGGTCGCCTTTGAAAAATTGACCAAGCAGGAAAAGATCCATGCCACTGACATGGTCCCAATGACCCTCTACTAGTAAGATATTGTAATGGATTATTTGGTGGAATACACGAGCCCTGAAGTTCAAGTCCTTGCTCTTTAACCGCAGGGGAACATTGTTGGGATACTTGGCAATTAAGTTAAGTAAATCCTTTTCAGCTGGTTTCTCAAGAAAAGATGGAACTTTACCTGCATCAAAAAATCTTCTTGAACTATTAAGAAGCTCACAGTTAAGGATTTCATGGATAACTTCCTGGGTGAGTTCTATATGTCGTCCATAGACATAACTCCTAATAACCAAAGGCCAAAGAAAGTGTTCTAAATTCGCATAGAACATTCGAATTGGGGTTTCACTATAAATAGACTCGAAATTAAACAACCCCATTAAGCCCATCAGCTGTATAGGTTTTTCTAGGTTCAGACCATACAAATTGTGAAAGACGACACCACGAGAACGGATAATAGGTTTGAATTTGAAATCTTCATAATACCTCTTGAAAGTAGCATGATTTAGGAACTCGGGATTTGACCATTCAAGAGGCGGAGGAACAGAGACAGACTGAGCATCCACTTGATGAGAGGTCTTTTACTTTTTCCTCGAGAAGACCTGCGGAGCGTGAGAGGAAGATGCCATTTGTAAGTATTAGGTTTTCTGAGTAGAGATGGAGATTTGAAGGATTTTGATTGGAGTTGAGTATCAGGGAAGAGTAGAAATCGCCGAACGAGGGAAAAGGGCGCGAGAGGTTTTAGAAGTGATTTTTGAAAGTTAGGGATTTTGAGCCCTTTCGAAGGAATTTAGTTCAGTGGGTGAACGTCCATAGTCAAAGTCTATTGACAACGTCTATTGTTAACGTCCACGGTCAATGTACATAGTGACCATGTTTTCACAGAGAAGGAAATTGTGGAGATCGTCCATTTTGACAACATTGTCAACGTCCATTGTGATAATGTCCATGCCTTCATTGACCAATCTGCTCTATTACTCAATATTCTCCAACAGAAGAAGAACCTCAATTTTTCTCAATCCGAATGAGACCTAACCTTATTATAATATTATTGAAAGTCTTTTCATCTAATGGCTTAGTGAAGATACCTGCTAGCTGATCAACAGAATTAACAAATTCTAAGGTGATATATCCTTTCTGAACATGATCTCTAATAAAATGATATCTAACCTCGATGTATTTTGTTCTAGAATGTTAGATAAGATTCTTTGAGATGTTAATAGCACTGGTGTTGTCACACCGAATGGGAATCCAATCATAGAAAATATTATAATCTTCTAGAGTTTGCTTCATCCAAAACATTTGAGCACAACAACTACCAGTAGCAATATATTCACTCTCGGCAGTTGAAAGTGCTACAGAATTCTGTTTCTTAGAATATCAGAACATAAGAGATTCTCCTAGGAACTGACAGGTTCCACCAGTGCTTTTTCTATCAACTAGACTTCCTGCATAGTCTGAGTCTGAATATCCAATTAAATCAAATGAGGTTCTCTTCGAATACCACAAACCTAAATCAGAAGTCCCACTTAAGTATTTGAAAATCCTCTTGACTGCACTAAGGTGAGATTCCTTAGGGGAAGCTTGAAACCTAGCACATAAGCACACACTGAATAGGATATCTGGGCTGCTAGCCGTTAGGTATAATAGAGAACCAATCATACCTCTATACTTCTTAATATCCACACTTATCCCATTTTCATCTTTGTCAAATTTTGTAGTTGTGCTCATGGGAGTTCTAGAGGACTTAGAGGAGTCTAACCCAAATTTCTTTAAGAGTTCATTGATATATTTTTCCTGATAGAAGAAAATGCCATCTGGAGTTTGACTAATCTAAAATCCTAAGAAGAATTTTAATTCTCCCATCATGCTCATTTCAAATTCACTTTGCATTAAGGAGGAAAACTCATCACACAAAGAGACATTAGTTGAACCGAAAATAATGTCATCGACATAGATTTGAACTAAAAGAATATCTTTGTCCTTTTGCATGGTAAATAAGGTTGAATTGGTTTTGCCCTTTTTGAACTTCTTTTCCTCGAGAAAATTCTTCAACCTATCATACCAAGCTCTAGGAGCCTGTTTAAGTCCATAGAGAGCCTTTTTGAGCTTATATACGTGATCAGATTTGTCAAAAACTTCAAATCCTAGGGGTTGTTCTACATAAATTTCTTCTAAGATATAACCATTTAAGAATGCACTCTTAACGTCCATTTGAAAGAGTGTGAAGTTTTTGTAGCAAGCATAGGCTAATAGCATCCTAATAGATTATAGTCTAGTTACGGGTGCAAAGGTTTTCTCAAAGTCTATTCCTCTTCTTGATTGTAACCTTTTGCAACTAACCTAGTTTTGTTTCTAATAACAACACCATTTTCATCCAACTTATTCTTGGAAACCCATTTTGTTCCAATAATGGGATGATTGTCTGGTTTTCAAACAAGTTCTTAAACATTGTTCCTTTCGAATTGGTTTAACTCATCTTGCATAGCAACTATCCAATTTTCATCAAATTCGGCTTCTTCAAATTTCTTAGGCTCTATTTGGGAAATAAAAGCAACATTAGCACAGAGATTCCTAAGGGATGATCTAGTTTTTACTCATAGGGAAGGGTCACCTAGAACTTCATCTAAGGGATGATTTCTTACATATTTCCAATCTCTGGGAAGTGCATCATTGTCATTCTTGACAAGGACAATTTCTAGAGATTTTGAGGAAGATCCTAGGGAATTTTCTCCTTGAATGATTTCTGCAGGTTTGTCTAAGGAGAGATAATCCATTTGCTTTTCCAGAATATCTTCCTCATCCACATTGATTGTGGGTTGAGGGGTCTCATCAAAAGTGACATGCACAGATTCTTCCACAATTAGTGTTCTTTTGTTGAACACCCTATATGCTTTACTAGATAGAGAATAGACAAGAAAAATTCCAAGATCAGATTTGGAATCGAATTTTCCTAAGTTATCTTTAGTGTTAAGAATGAAACATTTACAACCGAAGGCTCTAAAGTACTTAACAGAAGGGATTTTTCCATTCCAAAGCTCATAAGGAGTTTTCTCAAGAATAGGTCTTATGGAGACCTTGTTTAGCACATAACAAGCTGTGGAAACAACTTCTGCCCATAGATACTTAGGAAGAGAATTTTCATTGAGTATGGTCCGAGCCAACTCTTGAAGAGACCTATTTTTCCTCTCAACAACACCATTTTGCTGAGGGGTTCTAGGGGAGAGAAATTGTGCTCAATTCCATATTTGAGACATAAGAGTTCAAATTTCTCATTTTCAAATTCTCCACTATGATCACTACGAATAGTAACAATTGTGAGCTCCTTTTCATTTTGACCTCTCTTCCTAAAGCTAGAGAATGTATCAAAAGTCTTATCTTTTGACTCGAGGAATAATACCCAAGTAAACCTAGAGAAGTCATCTACAATGACAAAAGCATAATGTTTGCCTCCTAGACTAGCAATATTTGAAGGACTGAAGAGGTCCATATGGAGTAGTTGGAGAGGTTTGGACGTAGAAATTGCTTTCTTTGATGCAAAGGAGCTTTTGATTTGCTTGCCCATTTGGCAAGCTTCACAGACTTTATCCTTCTCAAATGATATTTTTAGAATCTCTCAAACTAAATTCTCCTTAGTAATCTTAGCTAAGGTGTCTATTCCTACGTGACCTAGTCTTCTATGCCAAGTCCAACTATCATTTGAAGAATTTACAGCAAAATATTTTTCATCAACATGCTCAAAATTATCCAGATAAATAATATAAACATTTTCTTTCCTATAGCCTTTAAACAGAAGATTGTTGTTCAAAATATCTTTGATCACATATGCATTTGATTTAAATGTTACTTTATAACCTTTGTCACACAATGGACTGATGCTAAGCAGATTGTGTTTTAGCCCTTCAACTAACAAAATATTTTCTATAATAGGGTTGGCAGGATTACCTATATTGCCGATGCCAACAATTTTACCCTTCTGGTTTCCACCAAAAGTGACGTTTCCTTTCTTTTTGTTGACAACAACAAATTTGGTTGAGTCTCCCGTCATATGTCTCGAGAATCCACTATCGAGGTACCATTGATTCTTCCCGGGAGAAACTTCAACCTACAAAACAGAATATCAAGTTGTCTTCTTTGGTACCCAAATCTTTTGGGTCCTAGAGTTAGTTCTGGTTCCCTTAGGAACCCATTGCAATCCCCTGCCAGGTTTAGTTTTTTCTAGTTTTAGAGGACATTCATAGGATTTATGTCTTACTTCATTGCATGCATGACAAGTAGAAAATTTAACAAAGAAATTCTTATATACTTTCTTTTTACTAAACCTATCATATCCTAAACCAGCTTTATCAAATGTAACTCTCTGGCTGCCTAATAGCATATTCAGGTTTTTGCTGCCATTAGTAAATTTCAGAACAATGTTATTTAAATTTTCATTTCTACTCTTAAGATCAACTATCTCCTTTTTATGCAAACTTATCTCTTTAGCATGCTTTTCAATTAGGTCAAAATTCTCCTTTTTCAATAAGATGTATTTAGACATAAGCATACCAAATTGCTTAACTAAGTCATTAAAAGCATCAATCATATCATCATCATCGTCAGCTTCACTATCACTAGAAGAAATGCTAACCTCATTATCGTGTGCCATGAAGCGGAGGTTAGCTACTTCCTCATCTTCTGAAGATGTATCACCCTCACTGTCATCCCAAGTGGCATTCATGTCTCTTTTCTAGAATTTCTTTGGATTTTTCTTTGCTTGAGGACATTTAGCCTTGATATGTCCTGGCTTCCCGCATTCAAAACAGGTGAGTTCCTTCTCCTTTTGAGGCTTCTCTCCCTTTGAGAATTTCCTCCCATGCATCTTTTTTCTCTGGAGAAACTTGCTGAATCTTCTAGTAATAAGAGCTATGTCCTCATCATCATCTTCTTTCTCAGAGTCATCTTGTTTGCTCGAGGAAACTTTGAGTGCAATATCCTTCTTTTTGCTGATCTCTTTCTCTTTGAGATCTTCCTTTTCATTGGCTCTCATGGTTATCTCATGAGTCATTAGAGAGTCAATGAGCTCTTCAAGCTTGAGAACCTTGAGATCCTGAGCTTCTTGTATAGCAGTCACTTTCGGTTGCCAGGCTCTTTGTAGGCACCGAAGGATCTTTCTTACTAGTTCTTCACCTGAATAAATCTCACCAAGAGCTTTTAAGCCATTAGTAATGTTAGTGAATCGAGTAAACATAGATGAAATAGACTCATCCTTTTCTATCGAAAAAGTTCATACTCATGTACAAGCATACTTAGTTTACTCTCCTTAACCTGATTTGTTCCCTCATGAGTAATCTCTAATAAGTGCCATATTTCTTGGGCACTATCACAACCTTGTACTCTATTAAATTCATCCCTGTTTAGAGCACAGTATAAGGTATTTATTGCTTTGGCATTTAAACTCAAGTTTTTCTTGTCTGATTCAGTTAGTTCATGTGATGCTTTGGGAATACTAACATCATTCTCAGTTTTTACAGCTATGTATGGACCATTTTCTATAATATTCCATAAGTCATAGTCCATAGCTTAAACAAATATTCTCATCCTAGACATCCAGTAAACATAATCATTACCATCAAAGAACGGAGGTCTAGTGGTAGACTGACCTTCTACATGTGTAGAGTTTGTGTTGAATGCCATTTTAACTATATCACAGTATATATCTAATCACAAGTATGACAATATTTAACCTCGCTTTGATACCAATTGAAGGACCGTTATTGTCTAAAGGAGGGGGGGAGGGGTGAATTAGATTTTTTAAATTCAATTTCTTAACCTAATTGTTTTCTCTCTTAGTATATGATTACTAAGTTTACAACAAACTAACAAGTAAGATAAAGAGATAGAGAGAGAGAAACAACACCAAGATTTTTATGTGGTTCGGCTAACTTTGCCTACGTCCACGCTTCAAGGATTTTCCCCTTGAAGATTCACTACGTCTCTTCCACAAGAAAACTTGATTGGACTTCACGGGTGCCAATCAACTGCCTTTACACTTTGATTGATCATCACGGGCGTCAATCACAGCCTTTACACTTTTACAATATGAATACAATTTGCACACGGCTACACTCTCTCAACAGTATAAATCTCAAGTTAGGGAAAAGTAGAGAGAAGTAGAAAATTGCAGAGTATATCTCAGCCTTTTTGCTTGTGAGAGTTCAAAAGGAATTTTAGAAAAAGTTTTTTTCTCGAGCTATAGTTCTCCTTTTTATACTTGCGTCTGTAATCTTCTCTTCATCTAGAAGGCTCCTTGTTTCCGTACAGAAAAAATGTGACCGTTGTGAACAGTTCGTACTTAAAAAAACTAGCCGTTGAGCTCTGGAGTTGCTATCACTTATGGCGGAAGACTTCGGTTGATGTTATTCAATTGGACAACTTCATGATTCAGACGATGTTGTCTATTTGGACAAAATGCTGATTCGGTTGATGTTATTCACTTGGACGACTTCGTGATTTAATATCTGGTCGTCGTTGTTTTCAATTGATGTTCAAAGTCTGGACGACGTTGATTTCGGTTGACGTTCAAAGTCTGGACGACGTTGATTTTGGTTGATGTTCAAAGATCTGGCGTTAAAACTTTGGACGAGTGTGTCAGACTAATAACTCTGGACGACAACGTTTTTCTTTTAACTGTGGACGACTGCGTCTTTTTTTTAATTGTGGACAACTTGTAACACTCGAGTTTTCGGGTTTCCGCTCCAAGGGTATTTTTGTAAATAAGAAATATAGGTCCGTTTTGTGAGCGGGAGGTTTTATTAGGGCTCTAGGAATTTATGGAGATTTTTAGAAGAATAAGTAAAATTTTTAGAAATCTAAATTGATAGCGTAACGCCAAGTTCTGTTTTTAGCCCTATAGTGATTTTAATTCGTAAAAATAGTAAATTAAGCCCGTTTTGCGAACGGTATGTTTTGTTTGAACCCTAGGAATAAGTTGGAATATTTGGAGGAATAAGAAAGTTTCGGGAATCCAAATCGATAGATGAATAACGGAACGAGCAAAGAAATAAACTAAGGGGTAATAAGGTAAGTTATAGTTAATGTTTTCTTTTAAATAACAAATTCTTCCTCCCCCTTTTCATTCACGTTCCAGCGAAGGGGAGAAAACTCCTCCCTCTCTAGTTTTCTTCCTCCTCCCACTCCATTTCTTCCAACGCCTCTCCTCCGACGATTTCTTCTTTGATTTTCCTTCTCCAATCGTCATTCTAGGTAAGCTCCGAGTTCTAGCCATGGTAGTTGGTCATTTTGAGGTGAATTTCGGTTTAGGGTTTTATTAGAAATCCCGATTTTTGTTAGGATGTTTAAGTTAATGCCCTTTGACGATGTATTTACGATTATTGGAGAATAGTTATGTGAAATTTTGGTTATTGATGGATTTAGGTTAGGTTTTTGGTTGTTAAAGGTTGTAAAATCTCCATTAATGGAGTTTGGTATTTGACGAGCACCACGTGCTCGATGAAATGCCCGAATAGGAGAAAATGGAAGTTTTAGGAGAAATTGCCTTAGCTAGGAACTTAGTTTAAGTTTGGAATTCATTTGCTTAGAATCGGTTTTAATGCCTTTATTTATGAAATGCCTTAGGTGGACACAACTTTTGGACAGTGCTCGGCTTGCTACGGACGCCAGGTAAGTGGGTGTTAGGTTTCCGGCCCTTAAGGCCCTACATCGTGTCAATGTTAAGTTTTAGTGCATTGATGATGATTTCCTGATTGTGGGGTTTTAACGTGTCGGGTAGCCTAGGATGTTAGTTAATAGTTGTTTGTTAGGTTCGTTACGAGTAAAGCATGTCTATGTACGTTTGTAAATTGTTTGATGATATGTCATACGTGAATTCTTCATGCATCATGTTTGCTCAAATGTCATATGAAACGTTTCCATGCATGATTTATGTAAAGGAAAAGTAACGATTAAGTGTGGGTTGGGACAGTATGGCCATATCAACAAAACTAATGTCACTGTCCGCGCGATGGATCATGAATACGGCCGAAAGGACTATGTACACGCACTTGGCCTACTCCCTGGCACGATCCCCACCTTAATTCATGTCAACAAAAAGAAAAACAAAAGATTAAGAACAAGTAAACGAACATGTTTTATGAAAAATCATGTCTTCATGCATATGTCATTTATAGTACATTCCCTTACTAAGCATTAGGCTTAATGTTTAAGTTTCATGATGTAGGTGACAAGAACGAAGGTGAGGAACATTCCCACGATGATCAAGTATAGGTGGTCACTGGATGGGTGCTCGTGGCGACGGCAAGTGTTTTGGCTAGGCATGATGACCCGTCGGTTTGCTCCAAGCTATTTTGTGGCAAATAGGTGTGGATTAGATTAAGATTTGTTGATGTTATGGATTTTAGGGCGTATAATAAGTATGAATTTTGGTGAATTGTATAGTGGATTTAGGCTTGGAGTTAAGTTATTTTAAATGATTTCATAAACGTATTTGTTTTGGTGATGTTTTGGGAAATTCTGCTTTCTCGTTCAGCATTTGTGTTGTGAATTAGGTGGGATAGTAGTTGATGATTTTACGGTACTTTAAAGCTATAGGGATTTGCTCGGTTTTTAGAGTGATACACGCAGTTGGTTTTCATGAATTTTAAACACGTGTTCGGATATGTTTTTGAGTCGGGATTTCTGGGGTTTCGAGGATTTTGTGTTTTAAAAGGTTGGGAAATGTTTAGGGAAGTTTAATGTGAAGGGTAGATGGAATAAAGGAGAAAAGAATGGCTAAGTGTAAGAAAAATGAGTGGAGGAGCGCAAGTGGGCGCGCCCAGTATGTTGCCCACGCGATCGATCGTGCCCGCGCGCGCGATCGATCGTGGTTTTGTGTTATTTTTGGTCGGGAAACCCAAGTTGGCCCGATCGATTGGGCTTTGGGCGCGATCAATCGCGTTTGACACGTGTTTGACACGGGAGGAGTGCGCTGGGCGCAGCAGCGACAGGGGCGCGCGCGCGCCGAGCGCTGGGCACGCGCACCACCGGGTACCCACATGCAAATTTTTAGTTTTCGACTTTTTAAAATATGTTTCGACCCGACCTTTTACGATACTTTTTAAACGTATTTTACGGGCGATGCCCACGTATTTTAAAGGATTTTAAGGGCCCAAAAACCGAGTCGACAATTTTTCGAAAAAGGGTTTCTACTTCGTTTTAATGATTTAAAAGTTGACGACTTTTATGCCCGTCTTGTTTAAGTTAAAGTTAGGCTATTTAGAGTCGATCGAGGCGGGTCATTTGTCTAGGTCCGATTGGTTTTAGAGTGTTGTGTAAAAATGAAAAAAAAAAAAATTTACGTGAAATAGTCGAGGGTTTGCGATTATGATTACGTCATGGTTTGGTCGTGGCGGCCCTGACCGGGTTGGGGTCGTCACACGACTGCGTCTTCCTTTTAAGCGTGGACGACAACATCTTTCTTTTAACTGTGGACAACAACGTCTTTCTTTTAAGCGTGGACGACAGCGTCTTTCTTTTAGGGTGTGGACAACTTTGACAGTTTCTTAACTGTGGACGACTACGTCAGTCTTTCACGTAGACAACTGAGACCTTGGACGTTTACGTCTATCTCTGTTTTCTTTTCATGTGGACAATTGACTTCAGACTATTAACACTTAGACAAAAATCGTCAGAAAAACTAATGCCCCTTTTTTAAAGGGCATTTCCAGATAAATACGATAAACTCAATAAATCAATTATTCAGCTCATATATTTCATACTAGTCATCCTCATCAGTTCATACATTTCTTATTAATAATCATTTTCTATTCTTATATTTGTTATTAAACATTATCATAAAAAATATAGTTACTTAAAACATATTTTAAGCTAACAATTGTCGAACTGCGTTATAAATCTTTTGTCTCTTTACTTTTTGCATTTTTATATTGTCTATTATTGTTTTTATTATCGGGTCTCACCTAGTGTTCCAACCCACTAGGACACCGCGTATCTAGCCTTGATATTTCATACTGGAATGTGTCGAGCAGGTTGCCTACAAGTTAGATCTACCGGCTTCTGCTTATATCCACCTAGTTTTTCATGTTTCAATGCTTAAGAAGCAACTGGGCTCCTCTGAAAAACCTCATGCTACGCTATCACTTGACTACACATGAGACGATACTCGCTAGCCACAAGCTTTGCTTTAGACTCGTGTTATCAAACGGGATAACTTCTTTCACTCAATGGTTGATACTGTGAGAGAACTAGCTAGTTTAAGATGCTATGTGGGTTGACTCTTCTGTCATCACCGCCGACTTCCGAATTTTCAATCATGTGGTCAAGGTTCCTTCGAGGGGGTGCTTGTTACAACCTTCGCTTGTATAGCTGGGATGACGTCATAAATGCAATGACAGGAAGATAAAGCCCCATGCCTAAGAGCATTCTGCGATTTTGCTGACGTAAAAGAGACTACTCCTACTGACGTGAAAGGTAGTGGAGGAGACGAAGCCTATAAATAGCTGCAGTGTAATAGAAAGTAGTGGATTGTGTGTAATATTCTTTGTTATCCTTCTATTTCTTTGTAAGTTGTCTTCCAATATAATACAAAGTAACCTTTTTCCATCACACTACGCCCACCTGTAACATTTTAAGATGAGAGAGGCTAATTGAACGGCGACTGACATGACCTGTGGCGGAGATTTATCGGTGTTTGGAAGCTCCTGAAAGGAGGATGCCGACCAACAACTTCTTCTCTCCGCGATGGCTTCTGTTCGGATGAATTCTGCGTGCAGCACTTATAGAACACAGAATAGGGTATGCAACGGCTTAAGCTTGGACAGAACAAAGAGAGGCAGTTGCAGAGGCTAGCAACAATTCTTCTCTACAGCTGATGTTTGATGTCCTCTCTCTATCGGCGACAACAAAGGCTTACTTTTGCATAGAAGGAATTTGACACAGCAAAGTGAGAGATATTCTATTAGGGCGTCTCAATTGCAAAATCTTAATGATTATGTAATTATTTATTTCTTGAATCACGCAATCTTGTCGATTCTGTGATGATATTGGCAAGATTTCAGAAATTCTTTCAAGAGAGATAAAAATAAGTAGCAAGAACAATATGAGCGCGACTACTAGAAAAAGTAGGACATTACAATGAGAGGGTACTCTCCCTTCAGACAAATAGGCGTGACAACCTTATTGACAGCCTCTATCGAGACTAAATTGCAACTAGTCTTGGCTTTTACACAAAGATCTTCACCTTGTTTTTTCATACTTGTTAAAATCCTGTTCAAGTCATAGCCACTCATCTAAAATAGAAGAAAGTAAAGAACAGAGAAAACATAATAAAAAATTAATATTAAAAAAACAATTATTATATAAAATACAAGCACCTCCAAGTGCTAAATATAAAAAATAACTTGTGAATAACCAGGCAGCATAACATTCTACGACTAATGCGTGTGTTGCTCCAATACAATTGACCGAGACCATGATGATTTTGTTCTGTCGACATAAAATGTGGGTAAAAGACATTATGAATCCATTTCATTCCAATTATCATCTTTATATCCAACTGTTCCGCCTGTACATTCCTTTTGCTCATCTTTTCTTTTTCACTATCTATCATAATCTTCAATAACTAAACCCACCTGAAATGTCCAGATCTAGATGTTCCCTCAAAGAATTTGATAAATTAAGTTGTGCCTTTGTCGAAATCCTTCCTCCCTGCCAAAATTGCGGAAAATCTGTAAGAGAAAGCACACCAACTCATTGATAACTCAAACATATCAATAAAGAAGCATTCTATTTACCACTACATGTTATGTGTTCATCCCCATTTTTAATTTTTTGGATTGACAAACCTCATCCTGATCCAGCTTGTGAGGGTAGAGAGAGAGAGAACTAACCTCTCTTGAGATTATAAGATGCTTAGGTTTTAGTTGATTTGATCCAGAAGAAACCTTTCTTTCTCGCTTGATTATGCGACATTGAGAAGGGCCTGTTTGAACCAAACGAAAAATTCTTTCTTAAGAAAGGCCTTCCCAAGGAACTCCTCAAACTCAAACTGGAGGATTTTAGTGCCTTTTCTTTTAACTCAAGGCCCTGCTTTTCACCAACATTACAAACAGGGCAGCTTGGTTCATACTTACTACTTTCAGGTGTCAAACGCTCCAGACACTCGGCATGATAAACATGCCTGCAAGTTAGCACTGCCACCACAGAAATATCATTAATGATATTCTTGTGGTTGATCCATAGTGGCCTTTCAGCCAATAATTTGGAGCAAACACCACATGTTTTCAACTCAACGGAGGAAGAAGAAGAAAACCGATTTCTTGCTCTGCCCATCTTCTCACAATTAAACCCAGACGACTCACTGTCAAAAGACCAACTTCTCTCTGAAGAAGCTATCAGCTCAGAGAGACCCTCCATCGACCAGCCAGTTGGCGACCCTTCATCTAAGTCCCCAATGAATTCGTTGCTCCAAGACCAGAATCTTCTATCCTCTGAGACTGAGTAGTTAGTTGGCGACTTGAATCCTGAACTTTGGTTATCATACACTTGTCGTAACTGCTGGGGTGCTGAATTCGGAGAATGGTGGGTCCATCTTAATGGCTTTGAGACATTACGAGGTAAGCTACTTTGAAAAGACAAAGGGGAAGCTGAGGATGACGATGTTGCAGGGAATGAATGAGAGAGCTTGGCAGGAGAGGGGTCTCTGCCTGATTCTGCTGGCTCCTTCACCTAATTAAGAAATTAATAGCATTGCATACTTAGAAAACTACAACATTCAACGAGTAGATTGCTCTGAATAACTACTGATAAAAATATCTCCACCTGTTCCAAACTCGGATCCGCAGAAATATTTTTAGAAATGGATCGAACTGCATAAAGATTAATAAACAATTAAAATGGGTAAACAAATTAAATACAAATGAGGAACCCAGTAAAAGTCATGCTATTCAACTTATTCCTTTTGCAATTGAATAATAACTATTCAAAACTCAAAAACCGAAGTGATGAAGGAAATCAGAACGGTTGTACATCTACATTTTTCCATTGCGACATTGGTCACCTACAATTCATTAATTAATAGAAAGTTTTTACTTTCAGTAAGATATACGTATATTATTGTCCAGAAAAATTCAAACCGAAAATGAATTCAATATCAAAGTCTAATATTGAACCATAGAAAGGTGAATAAACTTGCTTTTCTATTTTAATTCTACCAGCATTTTGCTAAACAGAATCAGAAACAGTTATCATCCTAGAGTTACTAACCTGGAGCATGAGTTCTTAACGATTGTACACTTCCTTCTGATGATGGAGACTTTAACCAGGCGTGCCGGGTATTTTCCAGTGAGCTTTCTCCACCAGATGCAAATTCAGCATTATACTTGATTTTTGATCTATCACTGCAGCTTATTCCATCTGAAAACCAGTGAATAGAAGTCTCTTCGCCAGCCACCCGGCCACGATTATCCCATCGAAAGCTCAAACTTGGCGAATAATGATTATTACCATGTGGATTATCAGTTGCTACATTTCTGATAGTCCTATGACTCCTATCTTTAGCAGCAACACAACAAATAGATCCCATACTCGTGTTCGACTAATTTGACACCAGTTCTGCTCCAACCCTCAAAATATCAAATTCCCCACAAGACTGGGGAACCATGATTTGAAGTGAAATACCAAATAGAGTTTTATTCTGAGATCATTCTAAGAAAATCAAACGCATCACAAGTAAGTTACATAATCAAGAAGAACAAGTTGTAGATCAAAAGTAAGAAGACAATTCACCTTTTGCAAACCAAAATGACAAAAAAGGATCATGTAAAAGCTGATTCCAAATCTTAATTCCAATTTTGTATTACAGGGTGCGCAAGATGATAGGAAAATAGTGGTACTAAACCGCAAACCTGACTGAAAGGTAGGCTATACATTGGCAAAAAAAAAAAAAAACAAAAAAAAAAAAAAAACAAACGCACCCAAACTATTCCTCCTCAAATTATAAGGAACCCATGCTCTATTCAGTCTGCTAGAGTTAAGGAGGCTTTGAGCTAGTCTAAATAAAAGAAAAACCCCTAAAATTAGAAAATAAAATTCACTCTGGTAAGAGTGATCCGATATTGATGCTAATCGCATGGGGATTCATAGCCATATCTCGAAAAGAGAATCGCTGCATTCAAACACACATAACGCAAGCCAGAAAAGTGATCGAGCCATACCTTCCACTTCCATAGCAGAGAAGAGAGAGAGAGAGAGAGAGCCACAGAGAGTGCTGAAGTGGCTTCAGAAGTACGTAGTTAGTTAGTTGTAGACGATTTCTATAACGCCGTTAGAGGGCTAAAAGCCTACGTGTCGCTCAGAAGACAACGAAGTTAGGTGACGTGTCACATCCTCCCTCATACTAAATTGAGACATGTCGTTTCATTTTAATTAAAAATAATGATTTATTTAAATTGATAACGACCTTATCCTCTAAAATAATGTTCAGATAAAATTAAGACAAAAATGACTCCTCTAATTACACGCAGCTTGTAAATTTAATAATAGGTTTTTTTTTTAATCATAAAAATTAATTATTTAAAGAAATAATATAATTTATGAAATTAATTTAACATTTGGCTGTAGAATTAAAAATACGCTACATTCACTTAGAAATATAAATGGGATGGCTTGAACTATTATTATAGCGAGCCGGACTAACACGATCTAGGTCCACGGGCACAGTCGAGTCATCTTGCTAACCAACAAGTGGAAGGGAGGGTCCAACTGAGCCCAACCATCCTTCCCACTCTTAACTCTCCCAAGAATCTGCTCACTTGAATACACCTTTTAAGTATATAATTAGAACATAGTTTCTAGCATTTTAGATTTAAAAATGGTACTTTATTATTATTTAATATAAAACTGATAACTTTTAGTTATTGGGAAGGTTGTACAGCAACCTTTTGCTTTTGGTTTTATACAGTACAAGCGTTCGACAGATCTTAGAAACTTATAATAAAACTACTACTAAAACTAACTAGGGTGGACGGGGCTTTGATTTTATGAACCAAACCAAACAAGTTTTGTTTTAAATTTATGAACCAAAATCGAGCTTGGTTCTTTCTGATTTACTCGTTTATCTTTCAATTTGGTTTTTTTGTTTTAGTTCTTTCTATTTTGGTTTGGTTTTAGTCAATTTGGATTAGTTGTGACTTGTCTTGCTTTGTAATTTGTCATAAAATACCAAAAAACCTAAATAATCATCTTCTTCTTGTGCATTTTGGTCCTGGCCAGTTTTTTTAAACTTGGAACCAAGGATCTCCAACTCTTCTAGGTTTGGTTATTGTTTGGGTGTATTTAAGGTTTGAACCGAATTGAATCGGATCCAAAAATCTCAGGAGTGCCCAATTGGTTCAGTGCCCATATAGTTAACTATCTCTTGCATATTGTTGGTTTATGAGATCCTACGCATAGCAAAATTCGCCGAAGTTCGCGGTGCCAGCGATGACTGTAAATCTTGTGTCTAGTTAAAAATAGTTTTTTAAACACTAAAAGGAAAATAGATTGATAGTTCTAAACCATTAATAATAATATGTGACAATTGGATTTACATTTCTAAACCATAAATTTAATATAAAATGCAAAACAGAAATCACTTGATGCTTGCTTCGATCCTTCTTTTGTGAATCTGATTCAGTTGTCGAAACGAGAACGAGCCGCGACTCATGTTCTTGACATATTCTTTAAACTTAGAAACTTTCCCGTATTATATGATTATTATTTTTTTGAAACCTGAAAGAATTTAAAACGATCGAAACTCAAATTTTAAACTCGTTTAAAATCGTTTTCAAAATAGGTGGGAAACGTTCATAAAATAATTTTGGGAAGAAACATTGAAATCGGTTTGGTTTTTAAAAGAAAAACCCAAAATAAAACCAAAGATGGTCGGGTGGAGCGCACACCCTTGGTGCGCGCGCACGGCGCTTTGCTGGCTTGCCCGTGTTGCCACGTCGCGGCACGCGCGTCGCTCGCCTGTTGGGCGCACTTCACAAGAGCTGATCGATCGCCCTTCTCTAGGCGAGCGATCGGCAAACGCTCTGCCTGCGCTTACTTCTCCTTACCATTTGCCGATTGATCGCCCTTCATTAGGTGATCGGTCGACTAGTGCTCTGCCCGCGCTCTCTGCTCCTTAACATTTGCCGATCGATCGCCCCTCATCAGATGATCGGTCAGCTAGGCAGTTCTGCACGCCCTCTTCGCGCGCACTGAGCGTGCCCCGTGCGCGCACTGCACGCATCCCGCGCGCGCACCGGCCCTACATGCCCACATTGCCTTACTCCTTCATTTTCCCTCATTTTCTCCTAATATCACTCCATCAAATCTATCAAACATCCACCCAACTTCCATAACCTAATACATCCACTTAAAATCATTCAAAAACATATCTCTAACTCAAAATCATAAAATCGACTTGAAAACACGTAGTGGAAACAGAAAACACGTGGACATTTGGTCTAAGACATGAAATTTTCCAAGCAAGTCCCTATAATCTTCAAAATCTACTATCCAATTTCTTAATTCATAAACGTGTACCAAAAACCTTGCTTGGAGCACAACCCACTGGTCGAAATTGCCCTGCCTAGCTCAAAACGTCTGCCACAAGTACCATCCATCAATTGGCTTATCCATCGACTTTAGGGAGAACTTCCTCACCTTCAATTTCTTCACCTACATCACAAGGTTCAAACTATAAGCCTAATGCTTAGTAAGAGGTATACATATATGAATAAAAGGCTCATGTAATGCATGCTAGAAAATCATGTCTGTTTACTCATTTCTTGTTCTTTTCTCTTGATATGGATTAATAGGGCTTCCGTGGGGGAGCAGGCAGGGGTTCGTGTACTGAAGGATCGTATTTGTCTAAGAGGGGGGGGGGGGGGGTGAATTAGACTTTTTAAACTTAATTTGTTAATTTAATCAATTTCTCTCTTATGTTCAACTGATAAGAAAACAGCAAATAATCAAACAATAAAAATGAGAGAGAGAGAAATTGACACCACAGTTTTTAACGTGGTTCGGCTAAGCTTGCCTACGTCCACGCTTTAAGGCTCCCCCTTGAAGATTCTTACCTTCTCCTCACGAGAAAACCAGATCGAACTTTCCGGGCATCGATCTACTGCCTTTACAACAACTGGATTGCTCTTCACGGGCGACAATCCACAGCCTTTACACTTTTACAGTCGGATGTAATTTTTTTAGAACACGCTACAATCTCTCAAAAATCAAATCTCAAGTTTTAGAGTAGAGAGATGTAGAGAAAAATACAGAGTATTGCTTGAATATGGCTCGTTAGGGTTTTGAGATTAATTTCAGCAAAAAGTCCTTTTCCCGAGCTTCTTTCTTCTATTTATACTCTGTTTGAAATCGGCTTCAAATCTGGAATGCTTCTCATCTGAAAATAGAAATATCGCCGTTGGAGAAACATCCGTACTTAGATGGCTAGCCGTTGCGTTCTGAAGTCACTTTCGTTCGTCGGTCATTAATGGTCTGGAGTTAAGGCTCTGGACGACAAGCACTGTTGCTTCGCGGTTTATTTAAATTTCTAGTGGTGGATACTGTTCACCGGATGACTTCGCCTTTGGAGATCAGCGGTGTATGTTATCTTTAAAAATCTACCGGTGGATGTCTTCAGAGGTTACTGTTCACTAGATGACTTCGCCTTTGAAATTTCAGTGGTGGATGTCTTCAGAAATTGTCGTTTAGCTATCGGTGTATGTCTTTAGAATTTGTCGTTTAGCTATCGGTTGATGTCACCTTTGAATGCTAGAGGTGGATGTGCACTATTTTATCATTTTCTGCTAGCGGTGGATGCAGCCTTTAAACAACTAGCGGTGGATGTGGATTTTGAATCCCAGCGGTGGATGTGCAATTTTGTCGTTTAGCTAGTGGTAGATGTGTTCTTTGAATTCCAGCGGTAGATGTGTTATTTTATCATTTTCAGCACTATTTTGCTATCACACCCTGAACACTTAACAGAATTGTTAAACAACTACAATACCCTTTTCAAAGGGCATTTCCATTGAAGATTTCGAAACATATATATGAGGAACAATATTTAACTTATTAATCAATTTATTAATCTCATATAATTAACTTAATCAAATTACACACAATTGAAAACACATCATCAAAAACATCGTTAGACTTAAATATAAGTTAAGTCAACAATCTCCTTATTTTTGATGATGACAAACTATAAGTAAAAATTGATTAAATTATCTCTCTCTCATAATCCTAGCTCCCCCAGAGCATGTGCATGCAATCCAATTTCAATTTCTCATAAGGCTGTCACACTATTTTCTCCCCCTTTGACATTATAAAAAAAAACAGGAAAAAACAGTCAACTACTCAACATGTGGATATTGGTGAGGTAGGAAAATGAGAGTACCAAAGATGTGAATATCAGTAAAATTGTTTACAAAAAAAAAAATCTCCTATTTAAGAGAAATCTAAAAAGCGCTTCCACAACACTTGTATAATCGAAGAAGGCACTTCAAGGTTCGGAAAGAAATAAGGACCTATGAGTGATGCTATATCGGGAGTGGGAGCAGAAGGAGTAGCAGATGGAAATGGTCCTTGATATACCACCAAGTCCATACATGGAGGAGGCTCTAGCAGAGGAGCAGCAGATGGAGATGGTCCTCGATATACCACCAAGTCCAGACATGGTGGTGGCTCTACTGGAGGAATAGCTGGAAGTGCAGCCATTGACCCTTGAAGATCAGATGTAGACTCGGTGACAGGGGAACTAAAATGATCAGAGAACCTAAGCTCAGCATCCTGTATATCCAAAGGCATGAAGTTCACTTCCTGGTCAACCTCAGGTCTTATGATAGGAAGGAGGAAGTCTTCAGAACAAGCCGCTGAGTAACAAACAGGTCGAGGCGGTTCTGGCTGAAGAGCTTGAATGTCAAACTGAATAGACCAAAAGTCCTGGAGAAAGAGCTTTCAAGTCTATCCATCCTTTTAGTCAACCTGTCCTGAACGGAGTCAAGGTCTATGCTCATGTCCAATCTGCACTGAGTGAGTTTGGCATCTAAAGATTTATTCATCTGATCCTTAATAGATGAGAGAGCAGTGCCGAAGCTTTCTATGCGGGTCATTAACTCAGTGAACTGTTCCTCACTTATGGATGATTTCCTCTGATAGGTCTTTGGAGTTTGAGGAGCAATTGGAAGGTTTGGATTTGAGGAGGTTTGGACTGGAGGAGCAGTGGGTGAAACTGGAGAAATGAGAGGTGGACCAGGCAGAGATGGCAAAAGAGGAGTAGGTGAAGGAGAAGTTGGACTTTCTGGAGGTAGAAGGGGCACAGATGGGTGAACAGGAGGTGCCACAAGGGTATAAGATAGAACGACAGAAGGAATAATAGAGCGTGACACCTGAGAGGATGATGGAGAATCAGAAAGGGCAGGGATTTCATATTCATCCACACCTTCATGAATAGACTCATCCTCCTGTAGGGTAAGCTTCCTTTTCCTCAACCGAACAGTAGTTGCCTTAGAGACCTTCTTGTGGGTCGCATCCAACACAAAATTCCCCTTTTTGGTCTTTTTGATCCCCATTCTGTTCAAAGTGGAGATCGAGTAGTAGCTGGATGGTTGAAGGCGGAAGGGATCATCTTCCTCTAGAAATTCTACTTCAAACTTCTAAAAAATCTTCATGAGAAGTAGATTGTAAGGCAGAGACGTAGCCTTGGCTGAGACACTTTGGATCATTCTTCTCAACACAATGAATCCAATGTTGAAGGGGGCCTTTTGGTAGAGTGCAAAAAAGAACAAACAGTTTCATGCCACTCACATCATCGTAATGACCACCCTTAGGAATGATATTATACCCTATCATCTGGTGAAAGAGCCGAGCCCTGATATTGAGATGCTTGCTCTTCAAGCGATTAGGGATGTGAGTTGGGTCTAGAGCAATGGTCTTCAAAAACTGATGACTCTGTGGAGAGCCAAGAAGAGGGGGCTTAGTCCCTGTCTCATAGAACTGGACATGGTTATCCAAATGTGGGCTCTCCAGAAGCTTATTAATAAATTGGGATGTTAGAACTATGTATTTTCTATACACATAGCTCGAAACAGTAGACAAGGCCGAAGGATAACTAAGATTGACATAAAACATTTGGACGGCAACATGATAATAGAAAGATTCAACATCAAATGGCCCCAATAACCCGAGACACTTCAAGGGTTCTACTAAATCCAAGCCATCTAAATCCTCAAACATTATACCTCGACTTGGAATAAGGGTTTTAAGCTTAAAATCATTGTGATACCTCTCTTCGGCAACTTGCCTAAGGAAGTAGAGAGATGGCCACTGAGTTGCATGAGGAAGCTCTCGTGACTGACGAACTGAGGTTTTGGACTTCTTCTTGGCCGGTTCTGAAATTGCTCGTGAAGAAGATGCCATAATCGATTGAAAGTGGAACTCGAAAGATAGAAAGATTTTGGAGAAGGGAACAGAGGAATAGGGCAGGAGTTTTGGAAAGGGCGCGAAGAGAAGAAGCGTCTGAAACAAGTATGTTTTAAATGAATAAGGGTTTCGCCCGATTATAAGAAGACAAACTAGTAACACCGATATCACCCGATGGGTGACACGTGTCAACTGATTCAAGGAAATATCTTCCGATACATATCGGTAGATATACATCTTCCGATGGTAAAAGGATGATGCATATCTTCCGATGCCTTCAGTAACCAATCAGCTCTATTATTCAAAATTTACCAACAGAAGAAGAACCTCAGTTTTTTTTAACACGAATGAGACCTAACCTTATTCTAATATTGTTGAAGGTCTTTTTATCGAAAGGCAAGATATCAGCTAATTGATCTACAAAATTGACAAATTCTAAAGAAATATCTCCTTTCTGAACATGATCTCTAATGAAGTGATATCTAACCTCTATGTGTTTGGTTCTAGAATGTTGGATAGAGTTTTTTGAAATATTAATGGTACTGGTGTTATCACACCGAATAGGAATTCTATTGTAGAAAAGATTATAATCTTCTAGTGTTTGCTTCATCCAAAGCATTTGAGCACAGCAACTACCAACAGCAATATATTCACTCTCAGCAGTTGACAATGCAACATAATTTTGTTTCTTAGAATACCATGACACTAAAGATTCTCCTAGGAATTGACATGTTCCACTAGTGCTTTTTCTGTCTACAAGACTTCCTGCATAGTCTGAGTCAGAATATCCTACTAAGTCGAAGGAAGTACCTTTAGGATACCATAATCCTAGATCATGAGTGCCACTCAAATATTTGAATATTCTCTTAACTGCATTTAAGTGGGATTCTTTAGAAGCAGCTTGAAACCTAGCACACAAACACACACTAGATAGAATATCAGGCCTGTTAGCTGTTAGGTACAACAAAGAACCGATCATACATCTATATTTCTTAATGTCCACACATTTTCCATTTTCATCTTTGTTCAATTTGCTTGTGGTACTCATGGGAGTTCTAGAGGATTTAGCAGATTCTAAACCAAATTTCTTAAGGAGCTCCTTAATGTATTTTGCTTGACAGAAGAAAATGCCATCAGGAGTTTGACTGATCTGAAATCCTAGGTAGAATTTTAGCTCCCCCATCATCCTCATTTCAAATTCACTTTGCATCAGGGAAGAAAATTCATCACACAGAGTGACATTAGTTGATCCAAAAATAATGTCATCGACATAGATTTGAACTTTAAGTATGTCATTATTCGATTGCTTGGTAAATAGAGTTGAATATGTATTACCCTTTTCAAATTTCTTTTCCACAAGAAAATTCTTCAACCTATCATACCAAGCCCTAGGGGCTTGTTTTAAACCATAAAGAGTCTTTCTAAGTTTGTATACATGATTGTGTTTATCAAAGGCTTCAAATCCTAAGGGTTGCTCAACATAAACTTCTTCAGTGATGTAACCATTTAAGAATGCACTCTTTACATCCATTTGAAAGAGTGTGAAGTTCTTGTAGCAATCAAAAGCTAAGAGCATTCTAATTGACTCCAATCTAGCTACAGGGGCAAAAGATTCCTCAAAATCAATACCTTCTTCTTGAGAGTATCCCTTAGCAACTAGTCTAGCCTTTTTTCTTACAACAATCCCATTTTCATCCATTTTATTCTTGTAAACCCATTTAGTTCCAATGATAGGATGATCCTTAGGCCGTGGAACAAGTTCCCATACCTTGCTCCTTTCAAATTGATTTAACTCCTCTTGCATAGCAAAAATCCAATTATCGTCATTCTCGGCCTCTTCAAATTTCTTAGGCTCTACTTGAGAAATGAATGCCACATTGGCACAGAGGTTCCTAAGAGAGGATCTAGTCTTTACTCCTAAGGAATGATCACCTAAGACTTCATCTAAGGGATGATTTTTGACATACTTCCAATCTCTAGGCAGAGTAGAGTTTTCATCCTTTACAGGAATAATATCTAGAGAATTTGAAGAAGCTTCTAGGGATTTTTCTCCTTGAAGGGTATCTGTATGCTTATTTAGGGAAAGGGAATCTAGATGCTTTTCTAAAGAATCATCTTCATCTACATTGATTGTAAGTTGAGGGGACTCATCAAAGTTGACATGAGCAGATTCCTCTACAACTAGAGTTCTCCTATTGAACACTCTATAAGCTTTATTGGAAAGAGAATAACCCAGAAATGTAACGCCCCCAAACCCACTCTGGCTCGGTGCGCTACTTTGCTAACCAATCCCGCGTTTAAAACATAATTTAAAATAATTTTCATTAAAATCTCGACTCCAAAAATATTAGTAAAAACAGGAAAACAAATGTAACAAAACCGACAATATAACGCCTAAAAGTTTCTAATCCAAACCTGAAAAACAGACAACATTTAAAGTCACAATTCAAACCCAATTTACTCCAGAATAAATCCACAATTATCTACACTAAACAACTCTCACAAAATCAACCATAAAATCTCAAAATCTCAAAATCTCGACCATAAACCACACCAGTATCACCCAATTCTATATATACCAATCCAGCCTAACCAACTAACCAAAACATCTCCAACTACAAAACAAAATATACACAAACTAACCATCAAATATCCAATCCCAACAACCACACACCCCCAAGAATCAGGTCGAAGCGCCCCGACAAATGGCCTGCACCGGCGAGCTCCGTGGATCTCCGACTGCCCCTAGTCCTGTTCCTTACTCTCAAGCTCACCTGCAAATGCTCTGTCACCTACACCACAGAACACACACACACACACACACACACACACACACACACACACACACACACACACACACACACACACACACACACACACACACACACACACACACACACACACACACACACACACACACACACACACACACACACACACACACACACACACACACACACACACACACACACACACACACACACACACACACACACACACACACACACACACACACACACACACACACACACACACACACACACACACACACACACACACACACACACACACACACACACACACACACACACACACACACACACACACACACACACACACACACACACACACACACACACACACACACACACACACACACACACACACACACACACACACACACACACACACACACACACACACACACACACACACACACACACACACACACACACACACACACACACACACACACACACACACACACACACACACACACACACACACACACACACACACACACACACACAACACACACACACAGGTAAGCTTACGCTTAGCAAGTAAGGATAACAAATGCAACTAAACAAAATGCAACTTCTACACTCTAGACTGGTTTCCATTACATTCTCCTTTTTTTAATCATTTACCCGTGCATCTTTCATAGAGACTCTCCCGAGGTGCTCCACGAGTACTACTCCCCGGCGAAGCAGCTCTATTCAATATCACGGCTCCTCATAGAGATCCTTCCGAGGTGCTCCACAAGCACTACTCCCCAGCAAGGCAGCCCTACTCGGTATCAGTATCACAATACAACTCTTGTAGAGACCCTCCCGAGGTGCTCTACGAGCACCACTCCCCGGCGAGGCAACTCTACTCGCTAACACTGCCTAGTGTATTGCATCCCTTGCAGAGACCCTCCCGAGGTGTTCCACGAGCACTACTCCCCGGCGAGGCAACCCTACTCGGGATCACGATGCATTTCTCATTATCTTTATACATTTAATGCTCACTCATTAAACCCGTGCTCACAACTTATTTTTCGTGGTTCTAAAACCCTGACGCATGCCACACAATGCACAACATAAATAAAACACAACAATCAAACAACCAAACAAACAAACATCCCTACCGTTCCGTGGTGTAGGCCCGAAGGCAACAAAACACACAATCCTCTACTTACCTGGTGTCTTGGTTCGTTCTTGCTCACTTCGTCCAACCAATTTACACGCTCGATCACCTAAAATAATGAAGACTTAACTTAGTAACATCCTAGGGAATTCTAAAGAAATCAACTAAACCAAACAAACACAAACTTTTCAACCTAAACACTCACACCCGATTTTTATGCAAATTCTACCGTCCAAATTCAAACGGCCATAACTTTCTCGTTTTACAACGGATTTCGACGTGCCACCCCAATTCGGAAACCTCTACACGTCTACTATCCATTGAAGCACTCAAATTAACCAAATAAACAACTTGGCCAAACCGAAATTCTCAGACCAGAACCGGTGACCTATATGTTAAAAACTGGCTTTTCTCTAATTCAATTCAAATCCTTAATCTAACCACCCAAACAACCTAAATTAATCAATTCAACAACTAAAACACCAAATTTAGAAAGAAAACAAGAATTTGTAAGAGAAATTCGAAATTCATGGTTAGGGTTTTCCAAACCCTAACCAAATCTCTCCAAAACACCTTAAAATCTCTAAAAACCAACATCTAATTGTAATAAACCAAAAACCCACTTAATTTTATACCTTAAACTCTTGAAAAGCTTGATGAAAATGGAGGATGAAACCCTCAAATGGTGGCTGAGCTTGGCGTGGAGAGGAAGAGGAAGAAGAAAGCGATTTTTTGCCTTTTTAACACTTAATCCTCCTAATTTATAAAACACCTTTTCAACTTTTAATTCTCCTCCACCTAATTTTCATAATTTATAAAAAAATCCCCACCTTTATTAGAGCTTCTCCCTTCAATGTGAATGGCATCTAAAACCCCACCTTTTAATTTTTTTTAATTCCAATTCATTAAATTTTTCCTTTGACTTTTCAACATACACCATTTTGACTTTTCAACCAATACTCTTTTCCAAACACTTCTTTAATTTTACCAAAATTGCCTCCCCTCTATACTCTCTTAACTTCAACGTGAAAGACCTCATTTCTTTCACTTTTTGTTCACTTAGCATTTTCTTTATATAAAGTTTAATTCAACAAAAGTTTCTAATACTTAAATCTAGGTTTTCTCACAATTTCCTCTTCCAAGATCACTCTCTCTTTTCTATAGGTAACAAAATCCTTAATAACATTTATACTCCCCCCCCTCATAACTAATCTAAGGCTATGCACGTTATAAAATTTTTTCGGGTGTTACAAGAAAAATTCCAAGATCAGATTTGGAATCGAATTTTCCTACGTTATCCTTAGTATTAAGAATGAAGCATTTACTACCGAAGGCTCTAAAGTATTTGACAGAAGGAGTTTTTCCATTCCAGAGCTCATAAGGTCTTTTCTCAAGAATTGGTCTTATAGAGACCCGATTGAGCACATAACAAGCTGTTGAAACAGCTTTAGCCCAGAAATACTTAGGAAGAGAGTTTTCATTAAGCATAGTCCTAGCAAGCTCTTGGAGAGATCTATTCTTCCTCTCAACAACACCATTTTGCTGAGGGGTTCTAGGGGAAGAGAAATTGTGCTCAATTCCATATTTGAGACACAAGAGTTCAAATTTCTCATTTTCAAACTCTCCACCATGATCACTAAGAATAGCAACAATGGTGAGCTTCTTTTCATTTTGAACTCTTTTCCTAAAGCTAGAGAATGTATCAAAAGTTTCATCCTTTGACTTCAGAAAGAATACCCATGTGAACCAAGAGAAGTCATCTACAATGACAAAAGCATAAAATTTACCTCCTAGACTGGCTACAGTAGAAGGACTGAAAAGATCCATGTGAAGAAGTTGGAGGGGCTTAGAAGTAGAGATTGCATTCTTTGATGCAAATGAACTTTTGATCTATTTGCCCATTTGACAAGCTTCACAGACCTTATCCTTCTCAAAGGATACCTTGGGAATCCCTCTAACTAAATTCTCCTTAGTAATCTTAGCTAAGATATCCATACCTACATGTCCTAATCTCCTATGCCAAGTCCAACTATCAACCAGTAGGTTAGCAGCAAAACACTTTTCATCAACAAGTTCAAGGATATCTAAATTAATAATATACACATTCTCTTTTCTATATCCTTTGAACAAAATTTTACTATTAGCTACATCTTTAATCACACATTCATTTGATTTAAATATCACTTTATATCCTTTGTCACATAATTGACTGATGCTTAGCAGATTGTGTTTTAATCCTTCTACTAAAAGAACATTTTCAATGATGGGATTAGAAGGATTACCTATGTTGCCGATGCCAACAATTTTTCCTTTCTGGTTTCCACCAAAGGTGACATTTCCTTTCTTCTTGTTGACAAAGGCAAATTTGGTTGAGTCTCCCGTCATATGCCTTTAGCATCCACTGTCAAGAAACCACTGATTCTTTATGGGAGAACACTCAACCTGCAAAACAGTAATCAATTGGTCTTCTTAGGTACCCAAATCTTTTGGGTCTTAGTGTTAGGTCTAGTTCCCTTAGAAACCCATCGAAGTTTACCACCTGATTGATTACTAAATTTTAAAGGACATTCGTATGATTTATGTCCTATTTCATTACAAGCGTGGCAGGTAGTTTGTTTAACAAAGAAGTTCTTAAAAGTTTTCTTTTTATTAAACTTATCATAACCTAAACCTGCTTTATCAAAAGTAGCTCTCTGATTTCTATCATCATGTTTAAGTTCTTGGTACCATTTGTGAACTTAAGCACGATATAATTTAAATCTTCATTTTTGCTTTTAAGATCAGCTATCTCTCTCACATGCAGATTACATTCCTTAGCATGCTCATCGAGTAAGTTTGCATTTTCTTTCTTCACAGAATTATATTTAGCTTTGAGCATATTATACTGTTTAACTAAGTCATTGAAGGCATCTATTAGATCACCCTCATCATTATCACTGTCACAGGAAGAATGACTTACCTCATCTTCGTGTGCCATGAAGCACAGATTGGCAACTTCCTCGTCTTCTGATGAAGTATCACTTTCACTGTCGTTCCAAGTGGCCTTCATTGCCCTCTTTTTGAATTTCTTGGGGCCTTTAGCTTGTGGACAATCGGCCTTCATGTGACCCAGCTTTCCACACCCAAAGCAGGTAATCTCCTTGTCTTTAGGTTGCCTTTCATTTCTGGGAAAACTTCTCCATTGCAGCTTCTTCCTTAGGAGAAACTTGCTGAATCTCCTAGTGATGAGAGCTATATCCTCATCATCATCTTCTTCTTCTTTCTCAGAGACTTCCTGTTTACTGGAGGAGGCTTTCAGAGCAATATCCTTTCTCTTTGTGACCTCTTTTTCCTTGAGGTCCTCCTTCTCATTTGCCCTCATTGTGATCTCATGTGTCATGAGTGATCCAATGAGCTCCTCAAGTTTTAGAACTTTGAGATCCTTTGCTTCCTGAATGGCAGTCACCTTCGGCTGCCAACTTCTTGGAAGACATCTGAGAATCTTCATGACCTGTTCTTCACTAGAGTAGGATTTACCAAGAGCTTTTAAACCATTAGTTATGTTAGTAAATCTTGTAAACATAGAAGAAACAGATTCATCATTAGGCATAGAAAATAACTCATATTCATGTATAAGCATATTCAATTTGCTCTCTTTAACTTGATGTGTGCCTTTGTGTGTGATCTCTAAAAGGCGCCAAATCTCTTGAGCGCTCTCACACCCTTGTATTCTATTAAATTCATTTCTATTTAGAGCACAGTACAGAGTGTTTATTGCCTTGACATTTAGCCTCATATTTCTTTTGTCAGAATTTGTTAATTCATGAGACTCTTTAGGAATATTGATTTCATTTTCAGTCTTCATGGCCTTGAAAGGACCATTCTCTATTAAGTTCCAGATTTCATAATCCATGGCTTGAACGAATATTCTCATTCTTGCCTTCCAGTATACATAATCACTACCATAAAAAAAAGAGGTCTATTAATAGCTTGACCTTCTACGTGTGTGGAGTTTGTGTTGAATGCCATTGTAATAGTATCTTAGACAATATTTAACCTAGCTCTGATACCAATTGAAGGATCGTATTTGTCTAAGAGGGGGGTGAATTAGACTTTTTAAACTTAATTTGTTAATCTAATCAATTTCTCTCTTATGTTCAACTGATAAGAAAACGGCAAATAATCAAACAATAAAAATGAGAGAGAGAGAAATTGACACCACAGTTTTTAACGTGGTTCGACTAAGCTTGCCTACGTCCACGCTTCAAGGCTCCCCCTTGAAGATTCTTTCCTTCTCCTCACGAGAAAACCAGATCGAACTTTCTGGGCGTCGATCTACTGCCTTTACAACAACTGGATTGCTTTTCACGGGCGACAATCCACAGCCTTTACACTTTTACAGTAGGATGTAATTTTTTCAGCACACGCTACATTCTCTCAAAAATCAAATCTCAAGTTTTAGAGTAGAGAAATGTAGAGGAAAATACAGAGTATTGCTTGAATATGGCTCGTTAGGGTTTTAAGATTAATTTCAACAAAAAGTCATTTTCCCGAGCTTCTTTCTTCTATTTATACTCTGTTTGAAATCAACTTCAAATCTAGAATGCTTCTCATCTGAAAATAGAAATATAGCAGTTGGAGAAACATCCGTAATTAGATGGCTAGCCGTTGCGTTCTGACGTTGCTTTCGTTCATCGGCCATTAATGGTCTGGAGTTAAGGCTCTGGACGACAAGCACTGTTGCTTCGCGGTTTATTTAAATTTCTGGCGGTTGATACTATTCACCGGATGACTTTGCCTTTGGAGATCAGCGGTGTATGTTGTCTTTGAAAATCTACCGGTGGATGTATTTAGAGGTTACTGTTCACCGGATGACTTCACCTTTGAAATTTCAGCAGTGGATGTCTTCAGAAATTGTTGTTTAGCTATCGGTGGATGTCTTCAGAATTTGTCGTTTAGCTATCGGTTGATGTCACCTTTGAATGCTAGATGTGGATGTGCACTATTTTATCATTTTCTGCTAGCGGTGGATGCAGCCTTTAAACAACCAGCGGTGGATGTGGATTTTGAATCCCAACGGTGGATGTGCAATTTTGTCGTTTAGCTGGCGGTGGATGTGTTATTTTATCATTTTCAGCACTGTTTTGCTATCACACCCTGAACACTTAACAGAATTGTTAAACAACTACAATACCCTTTTCAAAGGGCATTTCCATTGAAGATTTCGAAACATATATATGAGGGACAATATTTAACTTATTAATCAATTTATTAATCTCATATAATTAACTTAATCAAATTACATACAATTGAAAACACATCATCAAAAACATCGTTAGACTTAAACATAAGTTAAGTCAACATGTACATAGTCCTTATGGATGAGTTTCATGGTCCATTACATGGACAAGTGACATGGTCCAGTTGCTACATGAGGAGAGAGAGAGAGAGAGAGAGAGAGAGAGAGAGAGAGAGAACAATAAACTCAAATTATCATTTTGCCCTTCAACCCTTATTTCTAACTAATGGTTTCGTAATCCGTTGGTTTAAATTTTCGTTCGATTTAGCTTCACAATATTCTTAAAGCTCCAATAAAATTTTCCATACCTGAAATTACGTTAAAATTCTCCAATTCCGGGCGTAAATTGAAAATCAAAATGCTGAAAATTCTGGGTGTTACAAGTTGAGTTCCTTAGATATAGGAAATGACGTTGAAATCACAAATCTTCTCTAAAAGTTTCCTCACCTCTTGATATAGATATGTGGACGTCGTTACAAATCACACTCCATGTATAATTTGTAAAAAGACATATACTCATGAGATGTCTTTTTTCAAATTGAGAACGATGCTCAAATTGAATTTGTGAAAAACACGATTTTTACGTATGGAGCCTCTCTTTTTGTTCATTTGATCACTCACTCCGAAAACAACTTTTAGGATATTGATGAGTCAGTTTTATACAGATGAATTGATTATTTTAAATCTTGAATTTTACGAGTTTTTAATATCTCTTCATGTTGTTTTTATTTTATGATAGCAAGAAAGGGTTGGTAAATACAGTGGAGTTGGTAAATACTTTGTTTTATCTACTCTTTTTCTTAAGAGAAGATATGACTGCACTACACTTCCATGTCCTTCTTAGCCTTAGCCTTCAAAGCCTCATACTTGCTGTAGACTAGCAAAGTAGACAACGAGTGAGGAACGAATTCCTTTTGATTCAATCGACCTGCGAAGGAGGGGGCTATAACGAGTTGTGGAGGCAGAATTGTCAATTTCATCTACTTTGAGCACTATAGCGCTCGTATAGAGCATTGTAGAGCCCGAGAAAAGCAGCGCAGACCCGAGACTCTACTTTACAGCAGTCATCCAGAGTGTTGTAGCACCTGTGCGAAGAGTCAAAAATCCTAGAGGAGCGATACAACTCTACTTCAGAGCGCTATAGCGCTTCACAAAATTCTACAGCGCTGGAGTGTTTATAACAGAGTACTCCATTGCTGCTTCGAAGAAAATTAGGTCAAGAGCCGTTTCATGACGATTTATAAATAGAGAACACCTAGAAAGACGAGAGGAAACTTGAGAATGACGAGCACGATTGAAAAGGAAACTTTTACATTCTTCCTTTAGAGAAAACTCGTGGAAACAAAACCGATATTGAGACGGAGAGCGGTAACCTAGTTATATCTTTCAATTTCTACTCTTGTTTTTGTCTATATTTTCCATGAGAATCGTCTATTTTTTAGCTGTTGTTTTTTATTCTATCATGAACTAAACTTGTTTCTAGGATTGCAATTTGAACTTGACATGTAACCTAATTGTATTTATATCTTTTTTTAGTTTTATTGATTCGTATTGAGTTTGTTTTTTCTGTATGCTATTTATTTTGATATGATTAGTTGGCCATTATTTGAATTAATTTTATTTCAGGCAAAGAATTTGGAATTTTTTTTTGTATCTTTAGATTCAAATAGGGATGTACGTTCAATGTGTGAAAACCTTGAATTTATGCCAGATAGAGATATAACCGTATAATATATGCAGTATATTTGAGAACCTAAACTTAATGAATCATTGTACTTTTTATTCTCATAAGAATATAGTGAATTATATTATAGTGGTATTTTTAATTGATCATCGGAAGAGATTTTTTCGATATTTAGAGCAAACTCAAGCAGTTGAATTGATTGGAAAAGGAAGATGATTTAGTTATTTAAATGTTGAGGGAGAATTGCAGTTCTAGTTTTGTTCCATAGAAAGTCAATTACTTTGTTTTTCTCTATTATTAATTTATTAGTTGCTCAAAATACCATAAATCAAAATCTTAGTGTTTAAATAAAATTGAGGTGATATACTATTGTTAATTAGAACTTTATTTGTAAAATCCCTCATATGCACAATTCTCTACTTTCATTGTATTACTTGAAGCAATGTGTGTAAAAACCACTAATTTTATATTAATTAAACTCCATGTGTAAATTTTTTACGCTATTGACAGTCAACATGTCATAAGTTGACATGTTTTGTTGTGTTGTGGCTACGTTGAATTTTTTGGTTAATTGATCGAAATCAGTAATTTAGAAAGTTATCGCATGGTTGAAGTATAAGAAAATAATTAGGAGTAACTTGGAATTTGTCTCGAGTTGAGAATTTCTAAAATGTTCAGTTTGCGTCGAATTGGGATTGAAGAAGTTTATTGAATATATATAATAATTTAATTATTATTATATATTTTGAATAAATAAAGTTTATTATTTAATGAACATTTTAATAGAAGATGGTGAAAAACCTATTTCTCCTTTTGTTCATACACCCCGTGTGTGTGTGTGCGCACGTGTGTGTGTGCGTGCGTGTGTGTAGAGAGAAGAGAGAGAGAGTGAACCATTGTTTTCCAAGGCCAATATCTCGTTCGCGGGACTCCAAGCATCAACCTTTGTGAATGAATTTTAAGAGTGATGTGCCATGGAGGGAGGCGGAACACGGCAATAGACACAACTATTGGTTGTTTGGCTGAGAAGGAGCAGCAATTTTTGATAAGCACAAAAAACGCAATACTTGAACTTTGGGGCTGAAATTCAGACAACTTCTAACTCTGGAAGTGAAGGACATGTCCTCCAAATATCGCGGCCAAAAGAATTGTAAATCGAAAGATATGATGAAAAGAGTAGACGATGTTGGATAGAAAGTATATAATTTTAGTTGAGAAAATTTCCTTGAGGAAGATATAACTCACTCATTTGCCGTTGTCTTGATATGATTTTTAGAGAGTAGCTTTCTTTATATGTGAGGAAGACTTCCTTCAAATATCATGATCATAATCGCTAGAGATGAAAAGTTATGTACGTCGTAGTGCAAGTTGGTTTGAGTAGGAGCAGTGGCTGCACCTCTCGGGTTCTGTGGCTTCCTTGGAAGAAAACTCTCCAAATTGCTACAATGAGAGTTTATAAACTTTTGTTAGAATTTTCACCTTTATGACAAGAGAATGAAGAAAGGTATAACATAATAGAATTGACCCACACTTACAAAGGATGGATTAAAAAACACACTCACACCCACTCAGATATTACTCATTGATTAGAGGAGGTGACACTTGAGAGATAAACTCCAAGCTTTGAAGACAACTTCACAAATGTTTTTTATTGAAAATTTCATTCCTCTAGCAGCTCATAAGAGGGGGTTAAATGACTCCCTTAGATCAAGCTAGGGTTACAACCCTAAAAGCTCTTTTAAAAGTACAACCTAAAAGGGGAAAAAGAGTGCTTGGCTAAATGGGAAAGGACAAGCACCTTTTTGGCATCTCATGCCTTTGACTCCCAAATCTCCAAAAGATGGTACCCACCATCAATATTACAAAAATATAATATTAAAACATAATCTCTTCGACTCTAATATAAATTTGTAATATTTGAAACAAAGTTACATAAAATTGAATAGCAATATCCATGTATTTCAAGAGTGACGCATGATTGGTTGATAAATTAGCTTGGGGATCCATGCTAGGTGCTTCGTGGGGGTCAAATTTTTGGCTCCTCTTGGTGCTTATTGAGTTACATCATTTTTCAAGTTTTCAAAGAGAGAGTTGCCTAAGTTGACATCTTGAAGGATGTTGCATGTTTGGAAGATATTGATGCGAATTCCTTTCCAATGCTTCATTGATCCGATTGTTTGGGCTCTTCTTTGTGAATTGAATTAGTATTCTCCTATAAGCTAGCTAAGAAAGAAGGACCTAAAAAATGAACAAAGAGGTTAGAAAACTTCTTGGCTCAGTTTCTTATGAGGGGACCTCGTGGCACATCAGAGATTAGGAGAGTTTTTCCCTTTTTTTTCGAGCTTAAAATTTAAGGTTTTTGATGGTTTCAGATTTGAGGTTGGAAACTTGAATCCATGAGTCATTTTTGGGTTATCTTAGTAGAATTAAGATTTATCTAAGTTGTTTGGTTGATTAGATGTGAGAAATGGCAAAGGGAGGCAATTTTCGTGAATTTTCATTACTGAAAATCGTCCTAGCGAGTCAACACTTGCTGGGCAAAGGCTGACCTCTGCTTGAAACAGAACCAATTAGGTGTCAACCTCTTTGCAAGGTCATTGACACCTTGAAGAGTCCATCTCTTTGGACGCTGGCTGATTGTAAACAAGACCCGAAAGGAATAAAGGGTCGATCCTATGGTCAAGGAGTTGACCCTGCCCTATAGTGTCGATCGCTAGGGTCGACAGTCAACCCATGGTGGAATCTTAAGAGGAACAAGGGTCGACATTTGCCAAGACCAATTAACCCATGTTGGATTCAGTTGACCGCTTGTGGATTGTAGTCGACCATACAGTCTTTCATTGAAGGAAATTGTTTTAGCACCTCAGCGAAGTTTATAACCATTTATAGTGCTTTCTGTTTGGGTTCTTAGTCTCGATATAGGACCCATCCATGTTTCCCTTAGTGTTTGGAAGAGGATATTTATGACTTTGATTTTGTTTTAAGCTCGAATGAGTTTGTAGATTTTGAGCCAATGCCAGAAGTTGTTGCTCTTGTCGTAAGAAGAGCGATCATCATCGAGATAGGGTTTTTATACTTTTTGCATTGCATCACTGTATTCTAAAATTTTATTTTGGTGAGTCATCACCTATGAAAAACACGATAGGGACTAGTCGCTATCACGTAAGGTTTTACATGTATATATGTATGTTTTACACGTTTATCATTGACACATGATATTTTTATATTGTTGTGACATATGTACGCAAGGACGGATCCTTTAATGCTTTGGATGCTTTTAGTGTCAAAGCATTACGAGGCTATCCCCACACATCTTTTGGTTGGTGAAGTTCTTTTGTTTGCACGCTACAACAATGGGTAGTAAGATAGTAATGACGGTTCCTTGGGTTTTGAATCCCTAAACATGATTATGGTATGTTTGTTGATTACGGTTAAAGCTGGTGTCGTCAGTGACTGGTTCGCCAACCACCCTGGATAACACCGCTGGATCTTCGGATCACTATTACTTCCACCTCCTAACTCATTAGGTGCTGCTGAACTTTGGATTGCCACCTTTCTGTGATAATGTACTGGAGGAGTACTTAAGTGACCCTCCTTTTTCACTAAAATTGATTGATAAAATTAAAATATGATGAAGACCTATTTTGGTATTGTTGTCTATGCATACAATGAAGTTATATATAATGCCATATTGGTTACTCGTGGAGCGTCTTTTTCTATAATGAAGGAAATGAATTTATTTTAAAAATGTGTTTGTGATTTCGTGCATGACCTTTAACTCATGGTTTGAAAAAAAGGTGGAAAACTAATTTTACATACATTTGAATTTAATATAATTTTCTTACTGAGTTAATCATTCACCACAAAATATTCTTTTATTTTTCAAGCAATGACAAGAGCAGTTAGAAGTTGAGGTCAAATGGCAGTTTCTTGTTTTATTTATTTACTTGTTACAATGTTTATTTTTTTTATTGTTGAAGATTTCTCTTTATTTGGGTCTGTATAAGATTAATTAGATTTTAACTTGGATGTTTAGACCTTGTCAAATTTTTGTTTTATTTATCATACTATTATGTCTGTAATCATTATGTGGACCTATAACTTTGATTTGTATTTAAATCTTCCACTATGAACCAAATTTTAGGTTGAGCGATCGGGTCCTCTTTGAGAATCGGAGGTCCAATGATAGGTTCTCATTTTATTTCTTTACTTGTTACAATGTTTATTTGTTTCATTGGTGAAGACTTCTCTTTATTTGGGTCTGTATAAGATTAATTAGATTTTAACTTGGATGTTTAGACATTGTCAAATTTTTGTTTTATTTAATCATACTATTATGTCTGTAATCACTATGTGGACCTATAACTTTGAACGATCGGGTCCACTTTGAGAATCAGGTCATCCAATCCGACATTTCTGTTAGGTGTTCCTCCAGGTCGTGACAATACATACATTTGCATTGTAAAATCATCAACAAGTTTTTTGCTGCAGAGTCCGAGATATTGTTTACTTTAAATTTTTAACATTACTATAGATCATTTTGATTTTAGTTTAAGCTTTTGTTTTATTTTATTTTATTTTCAACTAATAAAGTAATTGCATGTGAAGTGATAAAGGTGTGGAATTGATACCTATCAATTTTGAAATTGAGAGAATTTGTAAAAGGAATAGCAAGAAAGAATTTGAGTTTTACTTCAACAACATGCAATGGCGGAAGCATTTAAAGAAGATCCATCAAAATGTTTAAGAGATTATGCAATATCTCAAGTGGATATCATCTAGACTAGTATCATCAAGCCACCAATCAGATCTAATACTTTTCAATTAAAGCCAACTAATTTCAATGATTCAGACTTTAGTGCAGGTTGGGGTTGGGGTTGGCGGGATTATGGAATGATAATCCAAATGCTCATTTAACTTTTTGGAGATTTATTAGATATTCAAACTAAATGGAGTTTCATCTTATGCTATTTGACGCAAATTGTTTCATTTCTCACTCAAAGATAAGGGAGAAGGCTAGTTGACTTCACTTTCACATGGTTTCAACACTATGTGGCAAGATCTAACACAAAAATTCTTTGTATAATATTTCCCTTTGGCTAAATTTGCAGGAATGGGGATAGAAATGTTGAACACAATAAAAAAGAAAATACTACATAAGCCAGACTTCTTGCACTCACTTTCTTCCTTCACAGAGGTTTTTATTTTGTAAAGAAAAAAAAGGATACATAGATGATTTTTTTAAGTCTATAATTATAGAGGCTTGAAGGGAGCACATTCCTTATTTTAAGGAATGTGAACATGAATAAGAGAAAGAGGCGCCGTGTTCTGAAGAAAAGGAACTTCTTCTTTTTCTTCTTTTCATTTAATAGGTGGGTCATATTTTTGACGGCATTGCATATCAACACTCCCCCTCAATGTCAGCCATCATGTTGAGTTGCTTTCGAAATTCTTCAAATTTTCTGACATTCGGAGTTTTTGTGAACAAATCCGCAACTTGATTGGTTGTCATCCATGATGCATCTCTATCTCTTCTTGTAAGACTTTTTCTCTAATGAAATGATAATACACTTCCACATGCTTAGTACTCGCATGAAATACCGGATTCTCCGCCAAATGGATTGTTGATTGATTATCGCAATAAAGTGGTATTGCATAATCAACTGGTTGGTGAAAATCTTCCATCAGCTGAATTAGCCATGTACTCTTCTGAGCTGCCATGGCCGCTGCTCGGTACTCTGCTTCGGTAGTTGATAGAGACACTGTTGGTTGTCGCTTGCTACACCAGGAAATTGTTCCACCTCCGAGTTTAAACACATATCTAGTCGTTGATCGAAGCGTGTCATGATCTTCAACATAATTTGCGTCGCAATAGCCAACCAACTTGCAATCGCCACCTATTTTATACATAAGACCATAGTCAAATGTACACTTGATATACCTTACAATTCGTCGAACCACTTCTAAGTGAGACTTCTTTGGATTTCGCATGTACCGACTAACAATACCAACTGCAAAAGAAATGTCAAGTCGGGTCAGAGTTAGGTAAATTAGACTACCCACGAGCTGTCGATACATTGTCGTATCCGCCAAATCTTTGCCTTCATGTGCACACATCTTGACATTGACATCCATCGGTGTTGAAATTGGTTTGCATTCTTGCATACCAAACTTTTGTAACAAATCTATGAAGTATTTCTTTTGACACAGAAATAAACCATTACTTGTGCGATCGATCTCTAATCCAAGAAAATGTTTGAGCTCTCCAAGCTTTTTCATACGGAATCGAACAACCAAATTTTCCTTTGTTCGATAAATCTCTTCTTTGTCATCTCCTGTGATGATCAAATCATCCACATAAGCTAGCACCACTACTAGTTTTCCTTCTCTAGTTTTCACAAACAAGCTAAAATTTGCATGTGCCAACAAGTAACCACTTTTGGTTAGAAATTTGACAATCTTACCGTACCATGCTCTTGGCACTTGCTTCAACCCGTAGAGCACCTTTCTCAACTTACATACATAATCGGGACAAGTTCTGCTCTCAAACCCCCTTGGTTGGACCATATAGATCTCTCGATCCAACTCTCCATGCAAGAAAGCATTTGTCACATCCATCTGCCAGAGTTTCTAGTCTTTGCTGGTTACAAGAGCTAGAAGGACTCAAACAGTTGTAATCTTCACCACTGGACTAAACGTCTCATCATAGTCAAGTCCGTACTGCTGAGAGAAGCCACGAGCTACCAACCGAGCCTTGAATTGCTCAATCGATCCATCTAGACGAGTCTTGATCTTGTAGACCCATTTGCATGAAATTGGTTTTACTTCTCTTGGCTTTGGCACCAGTTCCCATGTTTAATTCTGGTCTAATGCTAAAATCTCTTCCTTCATAGCTTTGACCCATTCAACTCTTTGAAAGGCTTATTCAAATGTCTTTGGCTCTTTCGGACTCTCCACTCTTGCTACAGCTACATTGGCATATCTCGGATTCAGCGTCCAAACTCTTGTCGACCTTTTAAGTTGTGATTGTGGACTTATTGCTTCTTGACTTGATTCATCTTCTTCAACTGGTCTCTGATAAATACCAGTTTGCCATGGATTGTCAGTCGTTGTGTGCTCATCAACATCTTCCACCTCTTCATATCCTATTGGATCTTGTCGCACCTTTACAACTTGCTCCCCCATTAGTTGTAATTGATCTTCAAGAATTTTGGAATCTGGTAATTCCTCTTCGTTAGAAGACCACCACAAAGATGCTTCATCAAACACCACATTTCGTGATACAAAGCATCTACCACTTTTTGGATCATAACATTTCCACCATTTTCTTTGATTGTCATATCCAATGAAGATACCACGAATCGCTTTCTTATCAAATTTGCTATGCAAATGATCTGGCACAAATACGTAACACACAAAACTGAAAACTCAGAAGTGACCAACTACAGGTTTTGCATTCCACAGTCTCTTGAAGGGTGTAACAAATCCAAGCCTTGGTTGGAAAAGTCGGTTGATAACATAGGCTACAGTCTTTATGCACTCAGCCCAAAATCTTCCTTGGACATTCCTTCCATGTAGCATACCCAGACAAATCTCTGCCAAATGTCAGTTCTTCCTTTCAGCTACGCCATTTTGTTGTGGTGTATTTGGACAACTCATCTGATGACGGATTTGACACTGTCACAAGTATTGAGAAAACTAGTTTGACATGTATTCTCCTCCATTATCCATGCACAAGCATTGCATTTTCCTTCCAACTTCTCCTTCCACGACTTCTTTGAACTCCTTGAATTTTGGGAGAGTCTCGGATTTTTCTTTTATGAAGAAAACCCAAACATATCTAGAAAAGTCATCAATGAATGTAACCATATATCGCATCTTGCTGATAGATGGTTGTTTGACCCGCCCAAAGACATTAGAGTGTACCAACTCCAGTGGCACCTTTTCCTTGAATCTTGATTCTTCATACGGTAATTGATGAGCTTTACCGTATTGACAACCCGCACACACTGTGTCTTTTCTAACTTCTAGTTGAGGAAGACCCCAGAGCATCGATTTCTTCACCATCACTTTAAACTTGTGATAACCAACATGGCCTAACCTCGCGTGCCACAGAACCGCTGTCTCTGTAGCACCCGGTTTCGCTTAACCAGTTTACTTTATTAGATTATAGTGAATATTTTAAGGATGAGATTGGGAAGTTTAGTGATTAGGTCAATAAATGAGTGAGTAAGGGCATGGTGGTAATATGAGATTTTATGTTGGATAACGTATTTAATGGAGGGTTCAATGAGGTTTAGCCGCCACTGTTTTATCATTTTTTTCCTTTCTCGGTATTCAGCTCATACTCAGCAGAGCTCCAGGCAATTTTCCCCTCCGACCTTCATTTCTCGGACTAGGTAATTCTTTCCTTTTTGTTTTCTTAAGATCTGAGTGGCTAGATAGCATATGAGTGCAATGTATGTACCTTGTTAATGCTGTGAGTGAGTTGAGTTCGGGTTTAGTGTTGAGCCGAGAATGTACGATGACCAGAGCTTCCAAACTAGCTCCTTAAGTTTCTGAATGATATAGGATAAGACTAGTGATGATCTAATCGGTATTCTGCTTATGACATTAGGTGAGCAGGAATTCCAGTGTAGTTGAAACCGAGCGATTTCCAGGGGACCAGGTAAGTAAAGTTCGCTTGTGCCTTCGGGCCTACATCACAAAACATTAGGGTTTGTTTGTTGGAATATGTTGGTATGTCATGCATCATGTTTTAAAAAATATACGAAAATGAATTTGAGTGCATGTTTGCATGGTAAGGATTGAAAATATGAAAACAGCTATGTGAATCAGTTTTAATGTTAAGGGAAATAATCCCCCCCTTAATGAGACAGTGGATATTTATACTTTGGGAGAGTTGATCCAACTTCCAATTTCACAGGGGGATCTGAACATGTGAATCAGATTTACTGTTAAAGGGGATTTATCTGCCCCTTAATGAGTCAGTGGATGTTTATACTTTGGGAGAGTTGATCCAACTCCCAATTTCACAGGGGGATCTGAACAGAAACAATGAATGAATAACTGAGATGAGAAAGTAGAAATTGCATGTTTAGGAATTCATATTTTAGCATTTCATTTCATTACTGCTTTACTTACTTAGCATTAGGCTGATAGAAGAGTTTTGTGATGTAGGTGTTGAGGAAACTGCAGGTGATTTCCTTGAGTGCACTGATGAATAGATGTGGTTGGAGGAGTACATCCATGTTTCGGCCTGGTAAACTGATGAGGCGGTTTAAATGGTGTCAGTGGTTATGAAGGTTTAGTGGACAATGAGTTCAATTCAAGTATGTTAAACTCTCTGATGATGGAAGTTGCTTGATGGTTTCAAAAGTACCTTGAGTTCTCATGACATTAGTAGTTTTCAATGTTTTGAACACATTTTGAAACTTACTGATAGTGACACCTTGCTGATTTAGTATTGTTTTTACTGGATTCGAGTAATATAAGGATTTGAGTTGTTTTCTTTTGAATGGTTTCAGTAAAGTGAATAAACCCTTTTCTGTGGTTAGAGTTGTATTGTATGACAAGGAGTTGTTGGTGTGTCGTTTTGTTCACTATCGGTAGATGAAGTCTATCGGTAGATGTCGAGTTATAGTTATGTTGTCTTTCGGATGATGTCTCAGTAAACTCATCGGCGGATGCGTGCTGACGCCATCGGATGATGTAGGTTTAATTCTGTCGGAAGATGTCTTCAGAAAAGCCATCGGATGATGTAGGTTTAATTCTATCGGAAGATATAGATTTTGCACTACCGGTATGAGTGAGTGTTATGCTTTGTCGTTTAGTGATCGGTATATGCAGTTTATTCTATCGGAAGAAGGGAATGAGAGAATTTCTTGTCGTTTTGCCGTCGGTAGATACGAGTCGCAAAACTTGTTGTTTTGCGATCGGTTGATGTTGGATAATTGATTTATCCGGCTGACGTCATCGGTAGATGCAGTCCACCGAGAGATGTCTTTTGTTTCCAACTCTTCTGGCCCACGTCGTCGGTAGAAGTCTTTTATTTGTTGTTTCTGCTTCTTCCGTTGACTTTATCCATCGGCAGATGCGTTTGACTTCTGCGACTTCCTAAGTATTTCACGATTTAAACCTGTATTTCTTTTTAGCCGATTATTTCTTACATTGCAAACAATGTTCATAGTTTTGTTTAACTCTATTGTTGTCCAAATGATTTCCGCTGCAAGTTTTAAATGTTTTGAAGTTTTAGAAAAAAAAAATGTGTCAAACCCAGACTTTCGAGTGAAATTTTAAATTTAGTTCAAAGTTTCTTAGTTAGGTTTGAGCTTTGTGTAATGAGTCGGGTTCAGATAACTCGGGGCGTTACAGTATGGTATCAGAGACATTCAGTTAAACCGTTCAAAAGATTACTCAATAGTGCCAATCGTTGCCTGGAAGTACTCCAACAACTGTAAGTGTTTGTCTTATCTTAGCTATTAGAATTTTAAGGGTGTACTTAACCTTGTACAGGAATATAGCAAATGTCTAGACGACCAGGAAGACCAAGATTACCAAGAGAGATACCAAGTCTGAGGCGGGAGGAGGACTCTAGTGTAATTAGGCAGCTGACAGAATTGATGCTTCAGCAGACTGATATAGTGCGTCAACAGTCTGATCAATTAGGAGTGCTGTTGAGCCGGGAGACACAAGGAAGTGCCAACTCGGGTTCTAGCAGTGAACATTCTGGAAATAGATTCCAGAGACTGAGACCACCCACATTTGATGGACAGTCATCTGATCCAGTTATTGCTGAAGGATGGCTTAGAAAGATCGAGAGTATGTTTAGGTGTGCCAATGTTGGAGAAGAAGACAAAGTCACGTTGGCCACGTTCCATTTGGCTGGTGAAGCTCAACTCTGGTGGGAAACAATAGAGACCACCACAGATGTTTTGGCGATGCCTTGGTTACAATTCAAGAACATTTTCTATGGGAAGTATTTTAACAGCACGGTCAAGACCTCGAATAAGTTAGAGTTTCTGAATTTGAAACAAACAGGGTTGGTGGCAGAGTACAGTAGGCAATTTGAGTCCTTGTCCAGGTTTGCTGGACATTTTGCTCTCAAGGACGAGGATAAAGTGTTTAAATTTGTGCATGGACTGGAGCCAGAAATCTACCGAGGGGTTAAATTCTGTGGTATTAAAGGTTTGACGTTCAGCGAAGTTGTGTCCACTGCTCTGGAAGTGGAAGAAGCTGAAAGGAAGTGTGCTAGACCAAAGGAGGTCCCACAAAGCTTTAACCAGCCACACCAACAAAGAGGAACAAAGAGGCCAAGTGAAGGCCAAAATATCCAAGGAACAGGAGGTAAGGTACAGAATGTCAGGAAATTTCTCCAGTGTCCTAAGTGTTTGAAGAACCACCCGGGGGAATGTAGACTGGGCTTTGGGAAGTGTTTCAACTGTGAGGAGGTTGGACACACGTACAAGGAGTGCTCGAAGCCTAGAGTCACCAGATGCTACAATTGTAACAAGGTCGGTCACATTAGTAGAGACTGTCCAGTTCCTAAGTGTAGGCCCTGCTATGATTAAATCGAGGATATTCTCCATGATGGAGTCGGGTGAAGAACAGCCTGCTGTGGTGTCAGGTACTATATTGATCAACTCTGTGCCTGCTTTTACTTTGATAGATTCCAGTGCAACGCATTCATTTATAGCCTCTACATTTGCTGATAAGTTAGATGTACAGTTTACTCCTTCCATGCATATGTTTAACGTTACATTACCCTCTGGAGAACGCATGCACTCTAACCAAGTGATGCTTGACAGTGATGTGTTAGTAGGGAACGTAAGTTTGCCTGCTGATCTTATTGTTATGGATATTATAGGATTTGACGTAATCCTAGGAATGGACTGGCTATTTAAACACCACACCACAATTGATTGTAAAACTGGAATAGTTAGCTTTCAACCCCCTGGTAATTTGAAACATACCTTTCAAGCTTCAAAGAAGAGTAAGGAAATGTCTGTGATGACTTTTATTAACACTAGATTTTCCCTAAGTGGAGAGTATTTGTGCTTCTTAGCTAGCGTTTTAGACACACAGCTCGTAGGAAAAATAAATCCTCAAAATGTCTTAATTGTCCAAGACTTCCCCGAAGTATTTTTAGATAACCTTCCTGGTTTACTGCCAGATAAGGAAATTGAATTTGCTGTAGATGTGTACCCCGGAGCCGAGCCTGTGTCTAAAAATCCATATAGATTAGCTCCAAACGAACTTAAGGAATTAAAGAAGCAGTTGGAGGATTTGTTGGAGAAAGGTTCATACGCCCCAGCTTTTCACCTTGGGGTGCGCCTGCCCTTTTTGTCAAAAAGAAAGATGGATCAATGCGTATGTGCATTCATTACAGGGAATTGAATAAGTTAACTGTCAAGAATAAGTATCCATTGCCGAGAATTGACGATTTATTTGACCAGCTTAATGGCGCAAGAGTTTTCTCTAAGATTGACCTTAGGTCTTGTTATTATCAGTTGAAGGTTAAATCTGAAGATATCCCAAAGACTGCCGCACAAGGTATGGACATTATGAGTTTTTGGTTATGTCTTTTGGATTGACAAATGCACCAGCAGCCTTTATGGATCTCATGAATAGGGTGTTTCACGAGTACTTAGATAAATTTGTCATAGTATTCATTGATGATATTCTGATCTATTCCCGTACTAAAGATGAGCATGCAAATCACTTAAGTTTGGTGTTAGGAGTACTTAGACTGCATAAACTTTATGCTAAGTTTTCCAAGTGTGAGTTTTGGTTGGATAGAGTTCACTTTCTTGGTCACGTGATCTCTGGAGATGGAATATCTGTCGATCCAGCCAAGGTTCAGGCAGTTAAGGAGTGGCCCCAACCAAAGAATACTACTGATATTAGGAGCTTCCTTGGATTAGCAGGATATTATAGAAAATTTATTGAAGGATTTTCAAAGATTGCTACACCCCTTACCAGGTTAACAAGGAAAAATGTGAAGTATATGTGGACTGAAGAATGTGAACATAGCTTTCTGACCTTGAAATAGAAACTGACCAACGCTCCAATCTTGACCATTCCTGTTGAAAATTATAAATTTAGCATTTACTGTGATGCTTCCAAGATTGGTCTTGGTTGTGTTTTAATGCAGGATAAAAAAGTAATAGCTTATGCCTCTAGACAGTTGAAAATGCATGAGAAGAATTACCCTACACATGACTTAGAATTAGCTGCAGTGGTATTTGCACTTAAGATTTGGAGGCATTACTTGTATGGACAATCTTGCGAGATATTTTCAGATCATAAGAATCTGAAATATATTTTCACACAGAAGGAACTAAACATGAGGCAACGTCGATGGTTGGAATTTGTAAAGGACTATGATTTCGAGATTAAATATCATCCCAGTAAAGCGAATGTAGTGGCTGATGCTTTGAGTAGAATAACTCCTTCGGTCTCTACATTGATTCTTGACATACTGATAGCTTTAGAGACAGAATTCCAAAGATTCAACCTGGAAGCTGTGTCTAGTGTGTCAGCCATGCTTTCGGCCATATCTTTAAGGCCAACTATTTTGGAGAAAATAAAAGAAGTTCAAATGAATGACACTGAATGCAATGAGTATAAGTTGTGCATGGATTCTACTGACAAGTCAGATTTCAACTGCTCAGTTGATGGAATTCTCAAGTTTCAAAATAGATGGTTTGTTCCGGCTGATACCGAACTTAGAAAGGGAATCCTATCTGAGGCACATTCTTCTAGACTCTCTGTTCATCCTGGGAGTACGAAAATGTACAGAGATCTTAAGCAACATTATTGGTGGCCAGGTATGAAAAGAAGTGTTGTAGAGTATGTGGAGTCTTGTCAGATCTGCCAGCAAGTCAAAGCTGAACATCAGAGGCCTGCTGGAACCTTGCAACCTTTGCCAGTTCCTGAATGGAAATGGGAACAAATAGCTATAGATTTTGTTATAGGATTACCTAGAACAGCAAAGGGTCACGATGCAATTTGGGTAATAGTTGATCGTTTAACCAAATCTGCTCACTTTCTGCCAATGAAGATAACATACTCGATGGATCAACTGTTGAGTTGTATGTGCATGAAGTTGTTAGACTGCATGGAGTTCCAAGCACCATAGTTTCAGACCGAGACTCTAGATTTACATCTAAGTTCTGGAAAAGTTTGCACAAGGCTATGGGAACCCAGGTTAGTTTTAGCACAGCTTTTCACCCTCAAACAGATGGACAATCTGAAAGGACTATTCAAACATTAGAGGATATGCTCCGTGCATGTGTCTTAGACTTTCAAGGTTCGTGGAGCAAATACTTGTCCTTGGTTGAATTTTCTTATAACAACAGTTTTCAGGCAACAATAGGTATGGCACCATACGAGGCATTGTATGGACGAAAGTGCAGATCCCCATTGTATTGGGATGAGGTTAAAGAAACACAATTGATTGGTCCTGACATTGTACAGCAAACAGTGGAGAAAATTGCTCTTATCCGACAAAGAATCTTGACAGCTCAAAGCCGGCAGAAAAGCTATGCAATCAAGAGACGAAGAGAACTGGAATTTGATGTTGGTAATGAAGTTTTCCTTAAGGTGTCACCTTTCAAGGGAGTTGTGAGATTTGGAAAGAGAGGCAAGTTGAACCCCAGATATATTGAACCCTTCTCAATCTTGAAGAGGATTGGGAAGTCAGCTTATCAACTATAGTTACCAGCCTCTTTGGAAGGAATCCATGACGTGTTTCATATCTCCATGCTTAAGAAATGTGTACGAGACCCTTCCCAGATTGTAGAACAGCAGAGTATTGAAGTTCATCCTACTCTTACATATGAAGAGAAACCGGTAAGGATCTTAGACTATGCAGTGAAGGTATTACGCAACAAGGAGGTTCCACTAGTGAAAGTCTTATGGAACAACCAGAACGTAGAAGAGACCACTTGGGAACGCCAGCAAGACATGATGGACCAACATCCAGAGCTATTCAGGTATTGAATTTTGAGGACAACATTCTTTTAAGGAGGGTAGATTGTAGCACCCGGTTTCGCTTAACCAGTTTACTTTATTAAATTATAGTGAATATTTTAAGGATGAGATTGGGAAGTTTAGTGATTAGGTCAATAAATGAGTGAGTAAGGGCATGGTGGTAATTTGAGATTTTATGTTGGATAACGTATTTAATGGAGGGTTCAATGAGGTTTAGCCGCCACTGTTTTCTCATTTTTTTCCTTTCTCGGTATTCAGCTCATACTCAGCAGAGCTCCAGGCGATTTTCCCCTTCGACCTTCATTTCTCGGACTAGGTAATTCTTTCCTTTTTGTTTTCTTAAGATCTGAGTGGCTAGATAGCATATGAGTGCAATGTATGTACCTTGTTAATGCTGTGAGTGAGTTGAGTTTGGGTTTAGTGTTGAGCCGAGAATGTACGATGACCAGAGCTTCCAAACTAGCTCCTTAGGTTTCTGAATGATATAGGATAAGGCTAGTGATGATCTAATCGATATTCTGCTTATGACATTAGGTGAGCAGGACTTCCAGTGTAGTTGAAACCGAGCGATTTCCAGGAGACCAGGTAAGTAAAGTTCGCTTGTGCCTTCGGGCCTACATCACAAAATATTAGGGTTTGTTTGTTGGAATGTGTTGGTATGTCATGCATCATGTTTTAAAAAGTATACGAAAATGAATTTGAGTGCATGGTTGCATGGTAAGGATTGAACATATGGAAACAGCTATGTGAATCAGTTTTACTGTTAAGGGAAATAATCCGCCCCTTAATGAGACAATGGATATTTATACTTTGGGAGAGTTGATCCAACTTCCAATTTCACAGGGGGATCTGAACATGTGAATCAGATTTACTGTTAAGGGGATTTATCCGCCCTTTAATGAGTCAGTGGATGTTTATACTTTGGGAGAGTTGATCCAACTCCCAATTTCACAAGGGAATCTGAACAGAAACGATGAATGAATAACTGAGATGAGAAAGTAGAAATTGCATGTTTAGGAATTCATATTTTAGCATTTCATTTCATTATTGCTTTACTTACTTAGCATTAGGCTAATAGATGAGTTTTGTGATGTAGGTGTTGAGGAAACTGCAGGTGATTTCCTTGAGTGCACTGATGAATAGATGTGGTTGGAGGAGTACATCCATGTTTCGGCCTGGTAAACTGATGAGGCGGTTTAACTGGTGTCAGTGGTTGTGAAGGTTTAGTGGACAATGAGTTCAATTCGAGTATGTTAAACGCTCTGATGATGGAAGTTGCTTGATGTTTTCAAAAGTACCTTGAGTTCTCATGACATTAGTAGTTTTCAATGTTTTGAACACATTTTGAAACTTACTGATAGTGACACCTTGCTGATTTAGTATTGTTTTTACTGGATTCGAGTAATATAAGGATTTGAATTGTTTTCTTTTGAATGGTTTCAGTAAAGTGAATAAACCCTTTTCTGTGGTTAGAGTTGTATTGTATGACAAGGAGTTGTTGGTGTGTCGTTTTGTTCACTATCGGTAGATGAAGTCTATCGGTAGATGTCGAGTTATAGTTATGTTGTCTATCGGATGATGTCTCAGTAAACTCATCGGCGGATGTGTACTGACGCCATTGGATGATGTAGGTTTAATTCTGTCGGAAGATGTCTTCAGAAAAGCCATCGGATGATGTAGGTTTAATTCTATCGGAAGATATAGATTTTGCACTACCAGTATGAGTGAGTGTTATGCTTTGTCGTTTAGTGATCGATATATGCATGTTTATTCTATCGGAAGAAGGGAATGAGAGAATTTCTTGTCGTTTTGCCATCGGTAGATACGAGTCGCAAAACTTGTCATTTTGCGATCGGTTGATGTTGGATAATTGATTTATCCGGCTGACGTCATCGGTAGATGCAGTCCACCGAGAGATGTCTTTTGTTTCCAACTCTTCTGGCCCACGTCGTTGGTAGAAGCCTTTTATTTGTTGTTTCTGCTTCTTCCGTTGACTTTATCCATCGGCAGATGCGTTTGACTTCTGCAACTTCCCAAGTATTTCACGATTTAAACCTCTATTTCTTTTTAGCCGATTATTTCTTACATTTCAAACAATGTTCATAGTTTTGTTTAACTCTATTGTTGTCCAAATGATTTCCGTTGCAAGTTTTAAATGTTTTGAAGTTTTAGAAAAAAAAAATGTGTCAAACCTTGACTTTCGAGTGAAATTTTAAATTTAGTTCAAAGTTTCTTAGTTAGGTTCGAGCTTTGTGTAACGAGTCGGGTTCAGATAACTCGGGGTGTTACAGTCTCATTCTTTCGAGTCTTATCTACATAAGTCGTCTCTACTGTCATTACATAGATAGATTCTAGCTTCTATCCTTCCATCGTTAGTGTACCCGAGATCTTCACATCTTCATACACCTTGACACCTTGGGGACCGAATAAGACATAACGGCCAGATGATGTAAACTGCGCCACCGATAACAGGTTTTTCTTCATGCTAGGTACATGAAACACCTCTTGAAGTGGTACCAAGTTAAGAGCGTAACGAGACACAATGGTTGTTTTACCAATATGAGATATTGGTAACATGGAGTTATTGGCCGTTACCACCACATGACTCCCTTTATACTCCACCATCTCTTGCAGGTTTCCCTCATCACTGGTCATATGATTCGAACAACCGAAATCGATGATTCAATCTTTATCATAGTCAATTCGCCTTGGTACTGTCACTGGAAGCTCCGATTCATCTTCTTCCACAGCCAGAGATGCGACGACATCCTAATCATCATCACTTGAATTTTTTGTTTTAGAGGTTGCTGTGTTTCCTTCGGCATTTCTTTTCTTGGACCAATAATCTTTTGCCATGTGGCCCTTCTTCCTGCAGTTGTGGCAATTACCATTATACCTCTTGGTTTGTCTGACAAATTACTTTAATTTTCATTCTTCTGAGCTCCCCTTGACTGAGGGTTTCCATGATGATCTGTCTTGTCATTATTCTTCCATGATCCTTTGCCACCATTCGGTTTAGAGCACTCTTTGTTCTTCTTGACAAAGAGTGCTTCTTCCTCACTCTTCTGTGAGCTTTCACCGATCTCCTTGGTAATCGCTGATTGGTCAGATAGTAGATTTTCAAAATCCACTAATGACTGTTGAGTAGGCCACCCATGTATGGCAGTAACAAAGCCTCCGTACCTTCGATTCAAACCATGAATGATGATTCTTCTCATTCTTGGTTCCTTGATTTTGGCTTCAAGATCCAGCTCAGAAATATCTTGCCACAAATCCTGACCTTTGAAAGTGTCCCAAATCTAGATATTTTATAATGGATTACATGGAAATCTCAAGTATAATATTGACACAACAACTGGTGGTGCCATTATGGCTAAGTTTATTGGTGCTTGTTAGACAACATGATAAAGAATAACTATCACTGGCCAACAAAAAGATTATCATATAGAAAAATGGCAAAGATTCATTAAGTGGGTGCAATAACTGCTTTGACAGCTCAAATGACTATGTTATCTATGAGGTTTGAAATTTGGGGTGAATCAATTCAGAACACTATCATGACTTACGAGATCTATTGAGGAAGTCATCCTCCCAATTAATGTTCGATAAGTTCAAAATATGTTCAACATTTGTACAACTTTAACAGGTAGCAGAATAATACCAACTCAAATTTTGGCAACTCTCACTTGAGAAATCACTCCAATTTGTTGTCGAGCAATAATTAAGGAAATACATCATTTTCATTTTCAAAGTCAATGCATCTAATCGGATTTAGACCTCAGGCGCCACCATGAGAAAAGAATTCAAACTTAGAAGAATTGATGGCTTAGATGACCTCCAACATTAATTAGTTTATGAATGAAATGAGGACTCAATTGCAAAGTCAGTCTTCCTCAATCAGAAATTTGGGAATCAAGATGAGTTAATTGGCCAACTTAATAAATGACAAACCACAAAAAATCTTTATCCAATAACACAAAGAATAATCTGAAGAGGGAAGCTTAGGAACATCGTGAGGCTGTTTCGTTGTGAAGCGGGAAAGCATTATCTGAATATATTTAGAAATCCAAAGTGCTTCATCAATACCATTTCTTAATGCTTTGGAGCAGATCGCCAACTATGTGAAGTTCATGAAGGAAATCTTATTAAAAAAAAAAGGGTTGGGTGATTTTTAGATAGCTACTTTAACTGAGAAGTGCAGTGCTATAATTTAAAAGAAACTTCCACCTTAACTAATAGATCTAAAGAGTTTTATTATACATTGCACTATCGAAATCAATTTTTTGGTAATGGTTTATGTGATTTGGGGTAATACAGATTTAATGTCTATTTACAAGAAACTCAGATTGAACGAAACCAAGAAAACAAATATCAACTTTGCAACTAGCTGATAGATCTTTTACTTATGTAAGATGAATGGTGATGCAAACCTTGGATTTTAGGGAATCCGGGACTCGATAACAATGCGTAATTGATAATAAAATCGTTGTGTGATTCAAGAAAATTAAAGAAACTCGACCCCGATTGAACTCTTTGATGGAACTGTAGTTATCAAAATAGAAGATTAACCTAAACCAAACTCATTGGTAAGAACTGAAGCTATCAAAGTAAGACTCTTCAAGTTTAACGGAAGAACCAAAGAGAAATTCTCTCTTAAAAATACTCAAGTTTTGTGTTCTATTTAATATCGAACATGTCTTGCCTTTAAATAGGCTATAAGATTTAATGAAATAATACTGAAATAATCTACATATTACTAACCTAAAGATAATGATAAAATTGATTTAAAATAAAAGAAACCTTGTGATCCATGTGTGGTCGGATTACATCTCACGTTTGAACTCTTTTTAAACGTGATTTGTTAGATTTGCGTGTGCTCGGTCGAATGACTTAATCTCCTACGTGATTCTCTTGCATGTGCATGACACATGTGACTTTTAAATGATTGCATGTGATTTTTTAATGATTGCATGTGCGCCGCACCTTCCTCTATCTTCATGAGTATTCGGCCTCCCTTGCCTCCATTTGATCCTCTTCGATCTTCAACACATTTAGTAACTTTGAATAAAGTTGTGAATGCTCTTTCTCTTGGATCTCTAAGATTAATCCCTGCAAGACCTCACGCATCTTCTTAGCTCTTGATCTAGTTATTGAGCCGACAATGTCTTCACATGGATCCTTGGTCTTAGGCTTTGGCCTTGTCTCTTTGTGATTCACATCATTCTCTCCCTCTTTGAAAAGATTCGCCCTCGAATTTCTTGCATCATATAAAGAAAAGACACTTACATTAAAAGATGCACTAACATTATTGTATTCACAAGTAGGTCAATCTTATAGGCATTGTCTTTTATGTGCTCGAAGACTTGAAAAGGACCATCTCCTCGTTGATGTAACTTGCTTTTTCGTTGAGTAGGAAACCTTTCTTTTCGAAGATGCTAAACCCAATACCAGGATTCAAAAATAAATCTTCGGATGGGAAATTTCCTAACAACTTTATCTTTTTTTCTTCCACGCACAATAACAAACTTATTAGTAAACAAAGTTAAAATATTTAATGGATTTAATGAATTAAAATAATCAATAATATCAATTGGTGAATAATATCTAATAGAATTATCTTCCTTTAAACTGTTAAAATCCAATTTTAATTTCCCAAAATGTGTATCTAACTTTTTCGTCATAAATCAAGTAGTGTGCAAAGTAAATAATGATAAATTTTTTAATAAAAGATTTCGACATATTATTTATCAATCTTATACAAGTAATATGTGCAATATATAAACCAAATGACATTACTAACCACTCAAACCTATTTGATGCTTCTGGTCGACTTGGAATTGATGTACTTGATTGTTTCTCAATCTCACTCAACGTAGAAATTTCTCTTCAGAACTCCACAGTACTTACATGTTTATTTTACTGCAAAAAAGAAAACACATACTTGGAAGAGAAATTATTCGCTTGTTAGATGAAAAATAAATATCATTATATAGAAATTAAATCCCTCACTTTTCTTTAAGGCTTTGTCATTATATCAGCAATCTGATCTTCACTTCTGCAGTAAAGAACTTCAATGACTTCATCTTTTATGAGATCCCTTAAAAAATAAAACCTAACATCTATGTGTTTACTTTTCCATGTAACACTAGATTTTTGGAGAGTTTGATTGTTGAGGTGTTGTCACAATAAATTTCAGTTGCTCCTTCTTGCTTGAACTAGAGTTCTTCAAGTATCCTTCTAAGCCAAATTGCTTGGCAGGCACAAAATGTTGCAGCTACAAATTCTACTTCAGTTGTTGATAAAGTAACAATGCTTTGTTTTTTCGAAGACCAAACAATAGCTCCTGAACCAAACATGAACACGTATCCTGAAGTACTTTTTCTGTCATTTTTGTCCCTAGCATAATCACTATCTGTAAAAGCACAAAGATCAGATTTATCTCCTCTCTTGTAAAACACTCCATAATTGATAGTTCCTTGCAAATAACGGAGAATTCTTTTGGCAACCCAAAGATGAATCTCTTTTGGCCACTCCATGAACCTGCTAATGATACTGACAACATGCATTATGTCAGGCCTAGTAGTAGTCAAAACATCAAACTTCCTACAATTTGCTTGTAGATTCTGCTATCTATCTTCTTTCTATCTGGATTTTTCACAAGTTGCAAACCCACTTCAGTTGGTGTTTTAACATGATTGCAATTCTTCATTCTAAATCTTTCTAGAATATCTTAAGCATACTTTCTTTGAGTAATAAAAATACCAGCTGCAGATTGTACCACTTCGATGCCAAGAAAATAATGCATCATTCCAAGATCAGACATATCAAATTCAAGCATCATGGACTGCTTAAATTTTTCAAACATTACGACATTATTACCAATATAAATCAAGTCATCTACATATAAGCACACCACAAACATCTTTCCTCCTTCAGCTTTAACAAACAAGTGTGCTCATATGGACATTTTGAAAAACTTTCTTTCAAAAAATAAGCTTCAATACAAATATACCAAGCTCGTGGAGCTTGTTTTAGTCCATACAAAGCCTTTTTTAGTTTATACACTTTGGACTCTTCTCCATTTTTAACATAACCAGGAGGTTGTTTGATAAATACCTGTTCTTTCAAGTCTTCGTGTAAGGAAGCCGACTTGACATCCAATTAAAAAATAGGCCATGAATTTTGTGTTGCCAATGCAATCACCAATCTGATTGTATCATGTCTTGCAACTGGAGCGAACACTTTTTCATAATCTACGCCAAATTCTTGCTTGTATCCTTTCACAACCAAGCGAGCTTTGTATTTGTCCACCTCACCATTTTCTTTCAATTTGGTCTTGAAAACCCACTTTACATTAATGGTTTTCTGCCCTTTAGGAAGTTCAGTTAACTCCCATGTTGAGTTTCTTTCTATTGCTATAATTTCTTCATTCATCTCTTTCCTCCATTTTGATTGTTGACTACATCTTCAAATGTTACGGGATCACAATTTGCAAAAAGAGCAAGATGAACAAGTGGATCCTCAGATTGATCAATTCCTGTTATCCCATAATCACTCATCCATGCTGGTCTTTTTCTATTTCTTGTTTCTCATACCTCTACAGGTGAATCTTGAACCACCACTTGTCCATCTTGAGTGGTGATTGGTTGCTGCAACATCTCTAAACTCTGTTGCTTTCCTTCTTCATCTTGTCCATCAAAATCTGCTGGAATTTGTTGTTGAGAACTAGCTCCACTCCATTTCCAGAAAATTTCTTCGTCAAATATTACGTCTCGGCTAATGACAATTTTCTTGGTGATAGGATTATATAGTTTGTATGCTTTGGAACAATCACTAACACCAAGAAAAATGCATTTCTCACCTTTGTCATCTAGCTTCGTTCTCTTTTGATCTAGAATATGGGCATAATAAACACACCCGAAAATTCTAAAATGATCAACTCTTGGCTTTCGACTGCTCCATGCTTCGTCTGGTGTCATATTTGGAAAAGCAAGGGTAGGACGTCTATTCAGAATATGGATACTCTAGTTAACTGTTTCTGGCCAAAAAAGTTTTAGAACACTGCTTTTTGTCAAAAGACTCCGTACCATATCCAAAATAGTATGATTTTTGCGTTCACAAACACCGTTTTGTTGGGGTGTGTAGGCTACTGTCAGTTGCCTTTTGATTCCATTATTTTACACAAAAATTTGTAAATTCTTGTGAGATATATTCACCGCCACGATATGTACGAAGTACTTTGATCTGATTGTTTGTTTCTTTCTCAACTAGAACTTTCAAAGTTTTGAAAACTTCAAAAGTCTTTGATTTTTCCTGCAAAAAATACACTCATGTCTTCCGGCTAAAATCATCAATGAAGGTAATTATGTATCTTTTACCTCCATTTGAAGATGGATAAATTGGGCTGCAAAGATCAGAATGTACCAACTCCAATACATTTTTTTTCTCTTCATGAGTTTCCTTGAGGAAATTGATTGCGGTGTTGTTTGCTAATGGCACATTCTTCACAAATTTGAGAAGGAGTTGTAATTTGAGGGAGACCTGTGACCATATTTTTTTGCTGCAGAGTGTTTAGTCCACCAAAATTCAAATGACCATAACGAAGATGCCATAGCCATGTTGTATTTTTCATACTGGTTGAGAAGCATAAAGAACTTGAATTATGAAGCTGAAGTGGGAACATACGATTTGTAGTCATTTTAACTTCAACAACCAAACCAAGCTTTGAGTCTTCAATTTGACATAATCCATTTTTAATAGTTATCTCATAACCTTTTTCCTGCAGCTGACCAATATTCGATAAATTAGTCTTTAAATCTAGAACAAAAAAACACATTAGAAATTGTGTGAAAAGAGTTATCTTTCATATGCAATATGATTTTGCCTTTCCCATGAAAGATACAGTGGAGTCATCGCCAAACTTGACAGTGTTGCGAAAGGTTTCATCCAATTCAGAGAATGTCTTCTTTTCTCCACATATGTGGTTGCTACAGCCAGTGTCCAAATACCATAAGTTTTGTTGACATTCTTCATTTGCATTACACACCATCAAAAGCGAAACTTCTTCTTCCTTTGCTGCAAAGTTAGATACTTCTACACTTTGCTTATTTAAATTTGTTCGACACTCTGATTGATAATGACCGTACCTATGACAGCGGTAGCACTCCACATGTGATTTATCTGTTGGCTTTGACCTCTGAGGTGTTGAATTATGACCTTCACGCCCTCTTTCTCTTCTTTGAGATTGATTTTCTTGATGCTGATGGTGTTGTTGGTTGCCACAACCATAGCTTCCTCGGCCTCTTCCTCGAACTCCACTTATTGTTAAATGATTTTCTACTGTTGCTTTCAGTGCTTGCTCCTCTTTATCCTGCTAGAAAATTTTGTGCTCATGTACTAGCAAAGAGCTTTGCAACTCATCAATGGAGAGTTCATTAATATCTTTGGATTCTTCTATGAAGCACACAACAAAATTGTATTTTGGCATCATTGATCGAAGAATTTTCTCAACAATGGTGACATCCTCCATTTTCTCTCCATGGATCCTCATCTTAGTCGCAATTGCCATCATTCTCGCAAAGAAATCTGTGACTGATTCGCTTGACTTCATGCGTAAAGTTTGGAATTCAATTCGAAATCCTTGAAGCTGCACTCGCTTTGCTTTGGCATTCCTTTGATACTTTTTCTTCATGGAGTCCCAAATTTGTTTGGAGGTATCTTTGCAAAGAATTGTCTCCAAAGTATCTCGATCAATAGCTTGAAAAAGGTAATTTTTGGCTTTACAATCTTTCAACTTTAAGCCTTCAAAATCTGCCTTTTGTGTTTCTGTAGCTCCAGCTGCTGGTTCTGCTACTCCAGAGTCAACAACATACCAATACTCCTTTGACCTCAAGAATTTCTCCATTGGCATGCTCCAATGATCGTAGTGACCATCGAAGCGTGGAATTGCGGGTTGTACAAAGTTGTACAAAGTTTTCTCTTCTCTTTCTATTCTTTTCAACTAATTTCTTTTCTCATTTTTCTTTCTCATTTTTGGCCTCTTTTTCTACTAATTTCTTTTATTCTTTTTTTTCTCTTTTATTTCGGCCCTAATCTTTTGGAACTCTTTTGCAATTTTCTCTGTCTTCACTAGCTTCCCATGGCTTCGATGGTCTTAGAACTACCATTCTTCTGTCTTGGTCAAAAGAGTACTCGTTCATAGATCCATTGTGCTTGACTTTTCTATCAAATTGACAAGGTCTTCTCAAAAGAATGTGTGTAGCTTGTATCAGTACTACATCACATAGAACTTTGTCTTTCAAACTTCTGATTAAAAATGTAACCTCCACTTGTTTAGTCACCTCGATTTCACCACATTCACTTAGCCATTGTAACTTGTAAGGTTTGAGATGCTTATTGGTCTTCAAGTTCAACTTTTGTACCAATAACGTTCTTGCCCCATTAGTGCAACTCCCCCTATCAATAATCAAGCTACATACCTTGTTATTCACATGACATCTATTATGAAATATGTGCTCACATTGTGCCTTTCTGCTAATCTGATAACTCTATGAAATTTAGAATTATTCTCATTGTTATAATCAAAGTTTGATACTTATCCTTGAGTTTTTGGTTATTTTAATCTATTTTAGGATATTATGCAGGTAAATAATCGAATAGGGTAAATAAAGATTAAAAATGATCAATTTTGAAGCTGAGGCGTGGCCCAAAGAGGAGAAAAGAATCGGCGTCAAAACAGATTCTGAGCCGTGACCCATGAATATTGAGCCACGGCCTTGACCCAGATCAGTTTACCAAAAGTGCAAAATTCTATGCATTTTGAATTTTTTTTTTTTTTGTGATTCTAAAAACTCTAATCAAGAATTTTTAAATACAACATTATTTGACAAGAGAGGGGACCTTCGGCGGCCATGAGACATATTTTGGAGAGAGATTGAACACGATTTTCAACTCTAGACGAGAAGACCAACACATGTGTTACGCCATTACTGTGACATCATAGATGAATTTTACTCTACTACTTCTTTCTTCTCATTGATATTATTACGTTCAACATTTTTTCTTCTATTCTTCATTCAATTATTTTGAACTAACTCTCTCTTTGAAGGAGATATGGATCGTTTATTTAGAATATTATTTTGATGACTGATTATTCCGGAAGTTGAATTTATTGTTTATTTGTTATATTATTTTCTTAATGCTTTCAATTTGCTAGCCACATATTGAATGATTTTATATTGAGGGTTTGACACTTGAGAGAGGTAATTTTGAATATGATCTGAATATTTTAACATAAAATTTTAATAGTTTGAGAGAGTATTAAGATTTTGTGAAATCAAAAATAAAACCAATGCATGTTATTGAATAACTAAAAGAATGATTTTTATAGAAATATTGAAATTGAAATTTTAGGAATTAATGTTAGCTTGACACTCAAGAGAGGTAGTTTAACAAATTATGGTTGTTAGTTTATAAATAAATGTTCAACAAAAGAATATTGGTATGAAAAATAATATGTGAAATCAATCCTCCGCATCTTTTATCAATTAAAAGCTTTTCGTTAGTAATTTTATTTCGTTTTTGTGTTCAAAATCATATTTTTAATTGTACACATAAAGTTGGAATTGAATAGATTAGTACTTGGTGAAAATTTATAAATTACATATTCCATGTGGATTCGACAACCCTATTTATCATTAAACTATAAAATTTTACATTGTACACTTGCATTAATTTTATTACGATCATTTTCTCGTACAAGTTTATGAAGGCCAAGCATCCAAATCCATGCAGGATGGACTCAGCCATCAAACCACAAGCCCAAGCATCAAGCTATTAATCCTTATGGAGGAAGCTCATGGCCGATTCTAGAAGGCCATTTAGTCCACCTTGTCTTTGCTTTATTTTGAATCTAATGTTGGACTTTATTTATGCGTTATTTTTGTATTTGATGGGGGGACCATCTTAGGTTTAAGAAGATCTGTGTGTGACGACCCAAACCCGCCAGGCCGACACGGGATGCTGACCTGACGTTGACTTTGATTTAGACATTTTAGACGTAAAAATTTTTGACTTTTTTTTTTTAAAACTCTAAATCGATGCCTAAAGTCATTTTTGGTAAAACGTTGATTCGGTTTTTGGGTCGTTTAAATCGTTTGAAATATGTGGGAAAATGTTCAGAAAATACGTTTTGGATGTATCGCAAAACGTCGGGTTGAAACGTAAAAAAAATCAAAAACTTGAAAAAAATAAGTTTGGTGCATATGGCATGCAGCGCGCGCGCGCAGCCATTGAGCGCGGTCATCGCGCGCATGGCGCGCGGCCAACGCCCGCGTGACACTCCCTTGGCACACGAGCGCTGCCCACCGGGGTGCGCGCAGCACCCTGGTGATGCGCGCGCTGGGCAGCCTACCACGTGCCACGCACGAACCACAGCCAATCGATCGGCAAAATCGCCGATCGATCGGCGAACTCTCTGGATTTTTGGCCAAAATGTAGACAATGGATTTTTGGCCAAAATGTAGACAAAATGCCGATCGATCGGCGAACTCTCTGGATTTTTGGCCAAAATGTAGACAAAATGCCGATCGATCGGCGAACTCTCTGGATTTTTGGCCAAAATGTAGACAAAATGCCGATCGATCGGCGAACTCTCTGGATTTTTGGCCAAAATGTAGACAAAATGCCGATCGATCGGCGAACTCTCTGGATTTTTGGCCAAAATGTAGACAAAATGCCGATCGATCGGCGAACTCTCTGGATTTTTGGCCAAAATGTAGACAAAATGCCGATCGATCGGCGAACTCTCTGGATTTTTGGCCAAAATGTAGACAAAATGCCGATCGATCGGCGAACTCTCTGGATTTTTGGCCAAAATGTAGACAAAATGCCGATCGATCGGCGAACTCTCTGGATTTTTGGCCAAAATGTAGACAAAATGCCGATCGATCGGCGAACTCTCTGGATTTTTGGCCAAAATGTAGACAAAATGCCGATCGATCGGCGAACTCTCTGGATTTTTGGCCAAAATGTAGACAAAATGCCGATCGATCGGCGAACTCTCTGGATTTTTGGCCAAAATGTAGACAAAATGCCGATCGATCGGCGAACTCTCTGGATTTTTGGCCAAAATGTAGACAAAATGCCGATCGATCGGCGAACTCTCTGGATTTTTGGCCAAAATGTAGACAAAATGCCGATCGATCGGCGAACTCTCTGGATTTTTGGCCAAAATGTAGACAAAATGCCGATCGATCGGCGAACTCTCTGGATTTTTGGCCAAAATGTAGACAAAATGCCGATCGATCGGCGAACTCTCTGGATTTTTGGCCAAAATGTAGACAAAATGCCGATCGATCGGCGAACTCTCTGGATTTTTGGCCAAAATGTAGACAAAATGCCGATCGATCGGCGAACTCTCTGGATTTTTGGCCAAAATGTAGACAAAATGCCGATCGATCGGCGAACTCTCTGGATTTTTGGCCAAAATGTAGACAAAATGCGCTGTTGGGTGCGATCGATCGGCTGGGCGCGCGCGCACGTGTAGCCCGGTGCCTCCAGCGCACCACCTCACCTTTTTCCACACTTAACCACTTTTTCTCCATTTCTACTTCCTACACTTCACTTTAACTTACCTAAAACCTTTCCCAACCTATTTAAACACAAAATACTTCGAAACCCCCCAAAACCCAATTCAAAACCAAATTTTTAAACGTGTTAGAAAACGTGGCAGAAATTCGAGAAATCAAATTGCATGGATCGTTCTAAAAACTAAGCGTATCCATGAAAACCTAAAATCCCAAACAGTTCATTATGTTTTTCAAAAATAAACTACCATCAAACAAAAGTTTTAAAATATCTACCCAAAACCTATACATCAACTAAAGCCAAAAAACTATACAAACTTACGTAACCCTCGATACGTCACCCACGGGTCAAAAATGCATCTGACTGCTGCAACCAAGCCCGCAAGCTCGTCCTGCCAACCACGTACACATCGGCCTGAGGCTCTGAGTTCTCATCCGCACGATCCGTACTTACACCATAGAGTTTAACTAATAAGCCTAAAGCTCAGCAAGATTATAAAATGCGAAAGATGCACGTGCTATGCATGAACGTTTGAAATACATGAACATTACTTTACATTACATTCAAGTGAACATGTGGTATAAGTGAAGCTTATAGAGGAACAGGCGCACATACGTACACGACGTGGTTAGTAGTTTTGACGGGTCACAGAGCGGGATAAAAGACATATTGTCCTTGGCGAGGATGGTTTTTACATAGTCCCAGGGAAGGACAAGAACATATGTCAGTCCTCGTCTCACACTTAACCGTACTTTACATTCACATTTTATCTTTATTAACTTCAAATCACGTGCATAAAACATTTTTCATGATTTTCCTTGAAAACATGATGCATGAACATACATTGTGCATAAACATACATAACTAAAAGGCAATCCTCAAAGCATAAATAAATGACAATTCATTAAGACATTACATATAACAAACACATTTACTTAGGACGTAACCTACGACCTAACTACCCGACAACAACCCTGACAATCTAAAACCTAGTACCTTCAAGATGTAGGCCTTAAGGGCCAACCTATGCTTATGAACTTATCTGATGTCCGTAGAGTTGCAAGCCTCGCACGTACGTCCTCGGCGATTCATAAACCTATATTATGTATAATCGAACCATTAACCAACAATTTCCTAGGCGTTAAACAATAAACTAGGCAAACGAACTCATGCTCCATTCAAATAACTCAAACCTATTTAACAGTTCTTTTAGGCAATTTATCGAACACTTTATGTGCACACTTTCACACTCAAATTCCTCACCCAAACGACATCTGTTTTCAACGATTCAATATGTTCCAGAAACCTCATCATCTCTAGTTTATCTTGGAATTGTTAATTTTTGAAAAGCATGTCGGGAACGATAATAAAATATCAATTTCGTGAGTGCCCTAAATAACGTCGATTTCTGCTCGAATTTTCTATTTTTTCATCGAACGAACCTAATTCTTCCTTAATTCATCCATTCAAACCCTTAAACAATATCCTAACATGAATTCATATAACATTGACGCATTTCTCCAAAACCCTAACTCCAAAACTCCAACGAAACTAACGAATAAATAGCCTAAACTCGTTAACTAACTTAGAGGGTTATTTTTAACGAATAAAATGAGAGAAATGGAGGAGATGAGGGGTTTGTTGGTCGTTCGTCACGTGATGAGCTCGTTTGGAGAAGAAGAATGCAGAGAGGAAGTGAAGAAGTGAAGAAACAAAAAGGAAAAGAAAGAATAAAAGGGGGAGGGGAAAATGCGTCACGTGGGAGGGAGGGGGAGAGAGAAAAAGAAAGAGAGAGGGAGAGAGAAAGAAAGAGAGAAAATAGAACAAAAATCATGGGTTTTGTTTCAAAATTTTGATTAAAATCTCGTACTTTTTAACTTCCTCGGTTTCGCTCTATTTTCTTAAATTCATAAATTTCCCGGCGTCCAAATTCCAAAAATATATCCATTATATTTATAGCAAATTAATTCCATTCAAATAAAAATTAGGGAACAATTACGTGACCAAAAATGCTGAGTGTTACACAAGAAGCTTGGGAAAAACTAAAAAGTGTTACTTACCCGATTTGGCTAAGCACACTTTACGGTGCTTTTGTCTTTATGGGTCAAATCTCTTATAGGGCTTTTGTAACTCTGATTGTTCTCAAGGGATGATATTTAAACCATCCTTATAGGCTGCTAAGGATAGCTAATGAAACCCACAAAAATTGAAAGAAGAGTTTTCTCCAAACCTTGATCATTTTTCTCAAGTTGACCGCACATCTATCCTTGGTGAGTTATATCCAAGATGTTGTGTGAAGAGTAAATACATCATTTGTGAGTGTGGGTGGATTTTCTTGTGCTACACCTTTCTCCATTCTCTTCCTTTAGAGGTGGAATACCTAGCAAGGATGTAGATAACTCTCGACCCCCATCATTGAATAATCATCCTCGACCAAGTCACAAGAGTCGCTGTTTGTTGCTACTTCATTCCTATCCGAGCAATCCGCACTCCAACGTGCATATCTTTTTTTCCACGACGATTCAAACCTCTATTTTTGGAGACAACCTTCTTCACACATACAACTTCATCTTGGCTCAAACACCATATCCATTTGACTACAAACAAAAGAGTTATACCTCTCCCAAGTTGACCCATTTTCTCAACCGGAGTAGTATTTTGAGCTTCCAGCGACCTTCCCTATTTTCATCGCAACTTTAGAACCACAAAGCTTTTGGGTGCAATATTTAGGCTTTTGCTTAACTCTTGGAAATAGCTACTATCCATAAAGCAGCTCCAAATGCCAAGCATAACTCTAGTTATAGCTGTTCAAAGTCATTGCCATTTCCAGGAAAATAACACAAATATGAGATTTCACATAAGTACTTACCCCCCCCATTTGGTGGCACGTCACATGTAACGCCCCGAACCCGCCCCGGGCCCGGTGTGTCACTTTGCAAACCAAACGTGTATTTAAAACATCGTTTAAAATAATTTTCGTGAAATATTCGGCTCGATTTTGTTAAAATTCCCGGCTCGATGTTCGGGTTTTTCGAACCCTCAATTTTTCTTAGAACACGTGTCTAAAATTTGTTAAAATACGTTGGAAAAATGTCGGGTCAAAACATGTTGGAAATCGGGAGAAAAATAAAAAAAAAAACTAAAATTTGCACCTAAAGGGGTGCTGGGCGCGCGCTGGGGCACGCCAGCGCGCCCCAGCTTCCTTTTCCCGCGTGCTTCACGCGTGCCGTGGCGATTATTTGCCTCCGGGTGGCGAATAATCGCCACCCCCTCGGGTTTTTCGAACCCTCAATTTTTCTTAGAACACGTGTCTAAAATTTGTTAAAATACGTTGGAAAAATGTCGGGTCAAAACATGTTGGAAATCGGGAGAAAAATAAAAAAAAAACTAAAATTTGCACCTAAAGGGGTGCTGGGCGCGCGCTGGGGCACGCCAGCGCGCCCCAGCT
>CM039513.1:15047321-15161957 GCA_022432975.1 Begonia masoniana
GCACTTCAAGCACGAGTGCACTTCAAGCACAAACCCTATTGTGCACTTCAAGCACAAACCCTATTGTGCACTTCAAGCACAAACCCTATTGTGCACTTCAAGCACAAACCCTATTGTGCACTTCAAGCACGAGTGCACTTCAAGCACGAGTGCACTTCAAGCACGAGTGCACTTCAAGCACGAGTGCACTTCAAGCACAAACCCTATTGTGCACTTCAAGCACGAGTGCACTTCAAGCACAAACCCTATTGTGCACTTCAAGCACGAGTGCACTTCAAGCACAAACCCTATTGTGCACTTCAAGCACAAACCCTATTGTGCACTTCAAGCACAAACCCTATTGTGCACTTCAAGCACAAACCCTATTGTGCACTTCAAGCACGAGTGCACTTCAAGCACGAGTGCACTTCAAGCACAAACCCTATTGTGCACTTCAAGCACAAACCCTATTGTGCACTTCAAGCACGAGTGCACTTCAAGCACGAGTGCACTTCAAGCACGAGTGCACTTCAAGCACGAGTGCACTTCAAGCACAAACCCTATTGTGCACTTCAAGCACGAGTGCACTTCAAGCACAAACCCTATTGTGCACTTCAAGCACGAGTGCACTTCAAGCACAAACCCTATTGTGCACTTCAAGCACGAGTGCACTTCAAGCACGAGTGCACTTCAAGCACAAACCCTATTGTGCACTTCAAGCACAAACCCTATTGTGCACTTCAAGCACAAACCCTATTGTGCACTTCAAGCACAAACCCTATTGTGCACTTCAAGCACGAGTGCACTTCAAGCACGAGTGCACTTCAAGCACAAACCCTATTGTGCACTTCAAGCACGAGTGCACTTCAAGCACAAACCCTATTGTGCACTTCAAGCACGAGTGCACTTCAAGCACAAACCCTATTGTGCACTTCAAGCACAAACCCTATTGTGCACTTCAAGCACAAACCCTATTGTGCACTTCAAGCACAAACCCTATTGTGCACTTCAAGCACGAGTGCACTTCAAGCACGAGTGCACTTCAAGCACGAGTGCACTTCAAGCACGAGTGCACTTCAAGCACGAGTGCACTTCAAGCACGAGTGCACTTCAAGCACGAGTGCACTTCAAGCACGAGTGCACTTCAAGCACGAGTGCACTTCAAGCACGAGTGCACTTCAAGCACGAGTGCACTTCAAGCACAAACCCTATTGTGCACTTCAAGCACAAACCCTATTGTGCACTTCAAGCACAAACCCTATTGTGCACTTCAAGCACAAACCCTATTGTGCACTTCAAGCACGAGTGCACTTCAAGCACAAACCCTATTGTGCACTTCAAGCACGAGTGCACTTCAAGCACGAGTGCACTTCAAGCACAAACCCTATTGTGCACTTCAAGCACGAGTGCACTTCAAGCACGAGTGCACTTCAAGCACAAACCCTATTGTGCACTTCAAGCACGAGTGCACTTCAAGCACAAACCCTATTGTGCACTTCAAGCACGAGTGCACTTCAAGCACAAACCCTATTGTGCACTTCAAGCACAAACCCTATTGTGCACTTCAAGCACGAGTGCACTTCAAGCACGAGTGCACTTCAAGCACAAACCCTATTGTGCACTTCAAGCACAAACCCTATTGTGCACTTCAAGCACGAGTGCACTTCAAGCACAAACCCTATTGCTTAATCTACGACACGTTGCAATCTATCTTTACTTACGCTCAAGGATGCAAAAAGTAATTTGTAGTTTAGAACCATGATGGGACACACGAGCATGACACAAAGCAAAACATCAGCAACAATCAAACAATCCCAACAAAATCAAACGTTCGATTACCTAAAAATGACGAGAAATCAACTTAGAAATTTACAAACTCTAAGGGAAATTCTTAACCTAACTAATAGAACTATAAAACAACTCCCAACCCGATCTTTACCCCAAAATTGACCGTCTAACTTCAAACGGTCATAACTCAATCATTTTGCAATGGATTTCGACGTGCCACCCCAATTCGGAAACCTTACACGTCTATTATCCATTGAATCACTCAAATCAAACCATCCAAACATGAAGGTAAGTCGGACATGCCAAAACAGAACGGTGCTCTTTAGGGTAAAAACCGATTTTTCACACTTTCACTTCCAATCCTCAATCCAACCACTCCAACAACCTAAACTAAGTCATTTAACAACCAAACCATCAAAATAAGAAAGAAATCCAACATCAACACTCAATTTTCGGAATCCCTAACCTAGGGTTTTCCAACTCTTCCTAAACCTACCTAAAACACCCTAAAAACTCTTCCAAACTTCATCCCATAGCACATAAACTAAAACCCATGTAAATTTACCTTGCAATCACTTGAAGAAATGAAGTAAGAAGGAGGAAGAGAGGCGGCTATGGAGGAGAGCAAGAGAAGTCGATGAAGATGAAGAAAAAGGAATGAAAACCTAACTTTAAACCATAACTTTCATTTACTTTTAATTTTCCTCCATTTAACTTTTTAAAATTACAAATCTACCACACCTTTTCTTCCTTCAAAAGCCAACGTGAAAGCCACTTCAAAATTCATCACTTTCCATTCAATTTAATGCATATAAATTCCTTTGCATTTCATTGGTTTGACTTTTCAAACCCTTTGGTTTGAATTTCAACTCTTTTTCTTCTCTCTTTTCTCCTCAAAGCATTACATCAAACTTATATAATTAAACTCTCCTAACACGTCAAATTGTAGGCGACGCACGTAATAGGAAATTCTCGGGTGTTACATCACAACTTATATTCCTCATATTAAAGGCTCTAATGATAATGATGAATATTTTGATTGGTTAGAAATGGTTGATGCATATTTTACATGTGGTGATTATTCAGATAAGGGAAAAATCAAACTATCCTCTAAGAGGTTCATCGATTATGCTAGTTATTGGTGGGATAATATTTGGGCAAAAAGAAGAAGAAATGCTGATAATGAAATTAGTACTTGGACGATGATAAAAAACTTTAATAAGAAAGAAGTTTGCGCCAACTCTACAAAAGTAAGATCATAGTCCTTGGTATTTGTTAAAGTCATTGAAAACATTCAAGCTTCATTCAATCTTTGCAAGCTCAAGATTAAGTTGAGTTTGTTGATAAACACTTATATGAAGGTGAAGAGATGAAAGAGAAGATCATCTTTTCTCATGAAGAGCCAATATTTTTGGGAGAGTCCAAATTAGTTGAAAAGAACAAGGCCGGTTTGGAGAGTTGCATATTCAATCGTGTTTCAACGAAAAGTTTGCTTTTTTAAAGAAATTCAAAGAGACATTTCAAGAAGTGGAAAGTGAAGAAACCTACTTGGCAGCAACTAATGAGGAGGATTTGGTTGAAAAAATCATGCTTGCTTGTAAAGAACTTTTACTTGAGATAAAGTCAAAACCGACCATTTAGAGCATGACAATTCATTCTTGGCAGCAACTATTGAAGAAGAACAAAGTGAGTAAGAGGAGATAATTTATGCTCAAGGGGAACCTTTTAGTTTGACATTTGAAAGACCTCTAACTAAGATGAGCCGAGAAGAGGAATATCAAGATAAGCAAGATGTTTATGCTCATTCTTTAAATAAGGACAAAGCTTATTCTTTTACATTGGGTGAAGATTACTTGACCAACATGTTTTCAATGACTATGGTTGAGAAGAGTTGCTTGAGACCCTTGATGTCTCATAATCCTCTCAAGTTGAATTGATATGCGAAGGGAAGCAATCACTTGATCACGAGCCAAGAGTTTATCTAATTTGTGTGCTACTTTTATAGGTGATGCAATTGAAGACCCAATGGAGCTAGGGTCGAGCACTCAAGATAAGGAGATGCCATTTCAATTGTTGACATGGGAGCATTCTCAAGTCCAAACCGAGCTTGAAGAAGGAACCAATGTCTTTCTTGAAAAAATTTGATGTAATCGATCACCTAGTTTATTTCTTAGTAGTTTCTTTTACTTTCTTGTTGTTTGGCCAAACCATCTTAGCATTAGGGGCTTCCTTTTAGTTGTGTTTTGTTGAAGAAGGGACCACTTGAAAGTGACACTTGGAGAGAAGGGTGGCTTTGCCAAAATTGGCCAAGCATTCATGTATTCGACTAGGTGTGCTAGCCGAACACACCTCTTTTGGTCCCTCTTTATGGCTGCTCATTGGAACCCTAATATTGTAAAGTGAAGTTGTAGTGACCCTAATACTGTACCCTTATTTTCCCATATTATTTTTTTAATCATCATACCCTTTTACTATCCATATAAACCTCGTGACTTAGCGGATTTTAAATCGTAGACTAAATTGTTAAAAACCGTTCGAAAACTATTTTCTTAAAACCACTTAAACAAAACTTAAAACAATTGAAATAAACTTAAAACAATTATTTAAATCAATTATAAAACAATTAAAACATTGGCCAACAATTTGAGGGGCAAAAACATTAAGGCCGTGGAAAACAAAGGGGCGATCAATCGCCCCATTATCCAGCGATCGATCGCCCATATTAAAATACAGGGGCGATCGATCACAAGCCGATTGATTGCCCTATTACTGGCGATCAATCGGCAGGCTCTCTGGAATTTCCAGAGAGCCGCCTCACTTCTGCCGATCGATCACCCTCTTCTGGCGATCGATCGGCAGGCTCTCTGGATTCTGAAATCCAGAGAGCTGCTCCTCTTTTCTTCTTCTTCTTTCCTTCACTCTTCCCTTCTTTCTTCTCATTCCCTAAACACTTTTCTTTCCACACATATACCCTAACAAACACAATAAACTAAACACTTCATCACATTTTTATTCAAAACATCCTACATTTTATACCTTTCTCCATTTCATAATTCACAAAAACCTACCTAAAACTTAGCCGAAAACGTAGTGAAAATTCATAAAAACAAACTGTATGGATCCTTTTAAAACTAAACATTTCCCCCTATTTTAAATCACCAATCAGTTTATAAAATAGTTTCCAAAACGTTTAAAAACATTGAAACATAAACCTATCAACTAATCAAATCTCAAACATCCTAATATGTTCAATCTATACAATTTCTCCTACGATCTAACTATCGTATCCCCAAAATACTTACATTTTACTTCCTCATAGGTCAAAAGGCGCCTCGACTGCCCAGCACACTCCCACGGGCCATTCTCCATCAACTGCATCATTTCTCAGGTGGAGGGATCTCGTCCTCACCTTGCTCAATGTCACCTACACCATAAAGACACCTATGAGATAAAAATCTCAGTAAATTCTACGTAAATGTCTATGCATGATCATGTATGCTCAATGCTATGAAAACCGTCCATGTCATTTCATATATCCGTACATGTCAGTCTATGGTTATCAAAAACGCTCGACAGATGGATAGGGCACGTCAAGCGAATAGACAGCCCACACCATCTGAAGGGAGGAAAACCCGCTCACCACAGAACGCCAGGTCTGAACCAAATCCCCGATAACCCCATGTCATGGTTGTTTACTGTTATACTTTACTTGCCTTTACAATGCATGTTCTTTTCAGAAAATCAATGCGTAAATTCATTTTCATGATGTTTTTTTAAACCATGATGCATGAACAGTTCAATATAAACATACATAAAGAGCATACCATCAAAACGCTACAAATACCATCAAAACACTACGAAGACTGTCACAGCAATCAACCTAAAAGCAACCGAACCTAAACTACCCAACCAAGACAATTAGACGAAACAATGACCAACCTAAACAAACAAATCACTCATGTATCCTCAACAACAAACTTGGCTTATGGTGTAGGACAATGGGCCACAGTAAGTCACGAGAACTTACCTCGTGCGAGTTGAACTTCAAGCTCCGTCCACGAGCATTGTTTACCTAAGGCAAATTCACAATATTATCGTTAAAACGCGTTTAAACCTTAAACGTTCAAATTAACGAAATCCTTAATTAAGGAAATTTCTAAAATTCTAACTTAACTAATCGAGGCATTTTAACAACAAATTAACGTTCGATACCTCGAAACCGCTATTAACGAGTTTTTCCAAAAATCCAAAAATTCATCAATCTCTAACATTTGTCCTAAATCGATTAACTTCGTCCAATAACGCTCAATAAGTCCTTTATATCCATAAACACGGTAAACCTATGAATTTCAAACCCTAAATCGCATTTTTTTAACTAAACCCTAAACGAACCCTAATCATTTAAACTCCATAAAACTCGAAATAAACCTTCCTAAAACCTTAGAATCGTACCTAGGGTCGGGATTGGAGAAGAAAACGTGAAGAACGAAGGTCAATCGGAGGAAGAACGGGCGTCGAAAGTGGGGACGCCGTGAGAGGAGATCGCCTGGAAGAAAAATCGCAGAGGACGGAAATTGTGAATGAGGGAGAAGAGAAGAAGACTTATGGTTTTTTATTAAATTTTACTTGGCAATTTACCATTTTGCCCTTCCTTTGATTTTTTATTTGTTTTGTCCTTTGTTTTTTTATTTAGCTAACGATTCGGTTTCTCCAAATTTCCTTATTTCACCAATTATTCCAACTTATTACTAGGGTTCAATTAAAATTGTCTGTTTGCAATTCGGACCTCATTTACTATTTTTACCAAAGTATCCTTTATATTACGATAAACGTAATTCTCGTAAAATTAGCTTTACAATTCCTAAAATTTTCGAAATTTTCTTAAAATCATTATTAATTATTAGGATCGTAATAACTCTTTCTTTTCACGAAACCGACTTAATTCGACATAATTACAAAAATGCCATTACTCACATATATTACAAAAATCTCGTAAATCTAGATGTTACAGAAGTGGTACTTAAACCACTCTTTTGGCAGCTGAAGACTACTTAGTTGGAATAGAAAAACTGAAGGTTCATCATCTTCCCAAAGCCTTGAAGCTTCTTGGCCTCAAGTCCACATCCCCTCGGTGAGTGTAGTTGTTTCCATCTTATTTCTCCATTCTCTACCTCCTCCCCAAGAGTAGAGCAATCAACAAGGGTGTATAAAGATCTCTCCATAGCAAGTTGAGTGCTCATCCTCAAAGGAGAGCGAAGGGCTGAGGGAGTGCAATCCTAACACTTCTCGAACCAGCTAGCACCAAGTCATCCATATAACGTCATTTCCATCGAGTTGAGCCCTTATTTTTGGAGGGCATTTCCACCACATCTAGAGTACGATCCCTCTGAAATTTCAGCTCTATTGGAGTCCCTTTGAAGAAGTTGTGCATTTGGGAAAGTGAGACATTTCTGGCCAAAATCATTTTTTTTTTTTGCCGAGACCTTTTGTGCTTCATCTTCTTTACCTTAGTTGAAGTACATCATTTTGGTATAAGAGCTCTGTCTTTCCTAAACCCTCTTTGTGCCTTGTATTACATGTTTGTTGGTGCTAAGATGATGACAAGGAGTGGAGCTAACAACCCCCAAAACTGGGACACTAACACACAAGCAACTGGCGCACCAAACCCGAAGGAAGGCGAGTCTAGCATCCAAGGACAAACTAGATGAGCTGCATAGCAAGTTTGATACTCCTCACCAACTCTTGCTTGAGACAAGGAATCAGCATGTGAAAGCTCCTCCAACACCTTTGCCTAGGAGAAGAATTGGAAATCCAAGGAGGAGAAACAATCATGAAGTGTTCAATGATGAGGAGGAAACCAAGGATGATGGCCATGATATTCCGCATGAAAGACACGACCCTAATGATGAATTGAAAGATGTTAAGGTATTCATTCTCGATTTTTAATGGTTCTTGTAATGGTGATGCATTCATAGATTGGATGAAGAAGGTTAAAAAGGTGTTTGATTATTATAATTACTCGGACAAAGTGAAGATACACTTAGTCTCTTTAGAATTATCCAGTTATGCTAGTTTATGGTGTGATACTCTAATGGTTCAAAGAAGGCATGAAGATGATGAGGAAATTGTGACTTGGAGGGTTATGAAGTCTTTGATGAGAAGGAGATTCGTACCGAGTCACTACAAGCAAGAACTTTTCCTACAAATACAAAATTTGAGGTAAGCCACTTCTTCGGTAGAAGAGTACTTAACTGAGTTTGAAACACTCAAGATTAGGAGTGGATTGGAAAAACCCTAAAAGCAAGTGATAGCAAATTTATAATGGGTTTAAATAAAGAGATTGGAGACATAGTGGAGCTACAAACCTTTGAATCAATGGATGTTGTCATTCAACTTGCTATGAAGATTGAGACAATTGAAGAGGAAAGGAAAAGGAACTAGTAACTGGTTTTTCCCAATGACCAGGGGTAATTATAAACTACACCAAAAGTAGAAGAGAAGGGCTCCAATACAAAGAGTTGGCCTATAAAATAAGTAGAGAACAAGAAGTTATTAGATGATACTACTCGGCCTAGGGCAAGGGAGATTAAATGCTTTAAGTGCCTCGGATTTGGGCATATTGCTTCTCAATGTCCCAACAAAAGAGTCATTATCCTTAGAGAAGGAAGCAATGAGGTAGTAAGTGAGGATGAAGTAGTGGAAGAAGTTAGTGAAGGCATAGAAGTGCAAGAAGAAGTTTTTCATGCTCAAGAAGAACCACTTTTGATGGTTATTTGAAGATTCCTCACTACACAAATCAACAATGATGATTGTCAAAGGGAAAACATCTTCCATAGCCGTTGTTTGATCAATGGAAACATTTGCTCACTCATCATTGAGGGAAGGAGTTGCACAAATGTTGCTTCTCGTGACCTTGTGAACAAGCTTAGGTTGAAAACTACTCTACATCTTAACTCTTACAAGCTAAGGTGGTTGAATGACAAAGAAGACATCAAGGTCTCCAAGCAAGTATTCATAGAGTTTTCCATTGGGGGATACCAAGACAAGGCCCTTTGTCATGTTAGGCCAATGAGGGCTAGCCATCTTTTGTTAGGAAGGCCTTGACAATATGATAAGAGGGCATCTCATGATGGATATTCCGATATTTATTCTTTCAAATTTGGAGGGAAGTTGATCAAATTAGCTCCACTCAAACAGGAGCAAGTTGCTCTAGATGAAGAAGCAAGAAGGGAAGGGAAGACCAATTCCACCATTTTCATGTCCAAGGAGTTGGGAAAGTCTCTTCTAAACGTGTAACGCCCCCGAACCCACCCTAGTTCGGTGCGCTACTTTGCTAACCAATCCCACATTAAAACATAATTTAAAATAAGCCTAGATTCGTTAATTTCTCTTAATCCTAACCGCTAAGCACAACGGCGTCTTTCCCGAAAATTTCGGCAAAGTAATGCCTGAAAATGGCGCCTCCAAAATGCTAAGTACCTGCACACAGTCCAATCTCAACCAAATCCAGAATACCTATACTCAACTATCCAGCATACGAAATCTCCAAAGAGCAGTAAAGAGGTAAACTAAAATATTAACATACCTAAGTGAAGAAAGTCTACAATCTAGGACGATACATCACCCTTAACTTAGCTATATACCACAAAACACATAGCTATCCCATAACTGTCAAAAACATCAACCAAAATAATACTTACGCATTCCCATCAATTCCACAAACAGACATTTACAATATTACTACAATACAAAACCCCACATTCTCCCGAAGACCATGGTCGAGGTGCCCCGACAACTGCCCGCACCGGCATGCTCCGTGAATCTCCGACTGCCCCAAATCCTTGGTTCCTTTATCAAGCTCACTTGTATCCGCGCCGTTACCTACACCATAGAACACACACACACACGTAAGCTTACGCTTAGCAAGTAGGGGAATAACGAATATAAACATGTACAATGCACGCACACAACCTCCTAACACATACAGCTTCTACTATTTGCTCATAAATGCTAACGACGAGACGTTAAACCCTCTAGTGCGTCTTGCACTTTAACGATGAGGCATTTAACTCTCTAGTTCTTTTCTTACACATTTCAACCATGACTCTCTTGTAGACACCTCCCGAACTGTCATACTTTCAGACACTAATTCGTGACGAGGTGACTCACACAAACACCTCCCGAACTGTCATACTTTCAGACACTAATTCGTGACGAGGTGACTCACACAAACACCTCCCGAACTGTCATACTTTCAGACACTAATTTGCGACGAGGTGACTCACACAAACACCTCCCGAACTGTCATACTTTCAGACACTAATTCGTGACGAGGTGACTCACACAAACACCTCCCGAACTGTCATACTTTCAGACACTAATTCGTGACGAGGTGACTCACACAAACACCTCCCGAACTGTCATACTTTCAGACACTAATTCGTGACGAGGTGACTCACACAAACACCTCCCGAACTGTCATACTTTCAGACACTAATTCGTGACGAGGTGACTCACACAAACACCTCCCGAACTGTCATACTTTCAGACACTAATTCGTGACGAGGTGACTCACACAAACACCTCCCGAACTGTCATACTTTCAGACACTAAACACATTGCCTCACACTCTTTACAATCACTTTCACAATTTGCATAAACAATGCAACCAACAACTAACACAACACAACACCAAACAAAAACCACTAACCAAGCATGCTGTCATACTTTCAGACACTAATTCGTGACGAGGTGACTCACACAAACACCTCCCGAACTGTCATACTTTCAGACACTAATTCGTGACGAGGTGACTCACACAAACACCTCCCGAACTGTCATACTTTCAGACACTAATTCGTGACGAGGTGACTCACACAAACACCTCCCGAACTGTCATACTTTCAGACACTAATTCGTGACGAGGTGACTCACACAAACACCTCCCGAACTGTCATACTTTCAGACACTAATTCGTGACGAGGTGACTCACACAAACACCTCCCGAACTGTCATACTTTCAGACACTAATTCGTGACGAGGTGACTCACACAAACACCTCCCGAACTGTCATACTTTCAGACACTAATTTGCGACGAGGTGACTCACACAAACACCTCCCGAACTGTCATACTTTCAGACACTAATTCGTGACGAGGTGACTCACACAAACACCTCCCGAACTGTCATACTTTCAGACACTAATTCGTGACGAGGTGACTCACACAAACACCTCCCGAACTGTCATACTTTCAGACACTAATTTGGGTTCGGAAAAAACCGACCCAAAACTTCGAACGCGCGTAACTTTTGCGTCGGATATCGGAATCAATTGATTCCAGTGGCCACGTACTCCTCTAATAACCTATATTAATCCGCCAAAAGGAATTTTAAAACAAACGACCGTAGCTAGGTCAAATTGGCAAAACCCGAATTGCCCCTTTACCCGGAATTTTCCCTATTTTGGTTCTTCATCAATTCTCACTCAATTGCTCACCATGAACCACCCACACCTTCAATTTGAATAATCTAACCAAAATCCTGAGCTACACACCCAAAACCCGAAATGTCCAAAGAGGGCTTACTTATTTTCGCCCAAATTGGGCTCCTCACGGGCAAGACGATTATTGCCAGCCCACTACCCGACAATCTCAGGCCAAAATCGCCCGAAAACGGCTGGTGATCGGAGCCAATTCCGGCTCGTCACCATCAGCCTTGAACAGAACCGAAACAGAGGAGAAAACCGAGCCTTACCGTCGGTTCGTGCGTGGAGACAGGCCGGAACTTCTCGTTGCCGTCGTCTGGCCGGAGAACGCCGGAGTCGCCGATGTTCGTCGGAGGAGGGACGTCGCTCGTCGCCGTCGTCTCCCTCTCCTCTCCCTTGCTCCTCGCGTTCGGGGCTCGACAGAATAGCTTCGGCTATTCTGTTGATTTTATTTTTATAAAAATAATAATAATAATAATAATAATAATAATAATAATAATAATAATAATAATAATAATAATAATAATAATAATAATAATAATAATAATAATAATAATAATAATAATAATAATAATAATAATAATAATAATAATAATAATAATAATAATAATAATAATAATAATAATAATAATAATAATAATAATAATAATAATAATAATAATAATAATAATAATAATAATAATAATAATAATAATAATAATAATAATAATAATAATAATAATAATAATAATAATAATAATAATAATAATAATAATAATAATAATAATAATAATAATAATAATAATAATAATAATAATAATAATAATAATAATAATAATAATAATAATAATAATAATAATAATAATAATAATAATAATAATAATAATAATAATAATAATAATAATAATAATAATAATAATAATAATAATAATAATAATAATAATAATAATAATAATAATAATAATAATAATAATAATAATAATAAAATATAATAACACAACATAATAACAATAATACCATTTTGCCCTTCCGTACTTTCGACCATTTCAAATTTTGTTAAATCTCGTTCTTTAATTATAACCCCCGGTTTAATTTTACTAGGACCCGAACTTAAATTAGAAACTTCACTTTTCTTTTAAACTAATTAAAATAACCTATTTATTAAACAATTAACTTATCATTTTATTTTCTCTCCAATTTTTCCTTCTTAAAAAAAAATCTCGGGTGTTACAATCCACCCTCCTTACAAAAATTTTGTCCTCAAAATTTGCGTACCCTAGGTATTCCTCAACTTATTTATCTCAACTCTACCCTCTTAACTTTAGAGTTGCCACACTAAGTCTTAACTACTTCTACGACTTTAGTCAGTTATCAGTAGTGAAAATTTCTACATCCCAAAAGTTTGACTTTACCTATCTCTACACTCTATAACTCGAATACTGATACTTCCATTAACTTTAGCCTAAACACTTATCACTTAGACCCTCTATCTTACCAACTTAGTTCTCAACTCTAGCTTTTCCTCAGGCTAAGTTTATTTAATTCCTCAACTTACACTACTAATTACTTAAGGTTCAGACCTCAAAGTCTAACCTTCCAATTTCTATAGTATACGGCTTCTAATAGTATACAACTTCTAATTTCTTCCCAAGTTTCTTAACACTAATACAAATATTTTCCTAACTCTCTTTACAATACGTCACCTAACTTAAACTTTCATAACCCTTCTGAATCAACCTTACTTCTACATTCACTCATACAATTTCCCATGTGAACTTCCCTTTCTTCTTACCAGATATTCTCTAAATTCCACAGCTTCACCCCACTTACTAAATTCTTACGGGTTCATTTTCTTCTCTTAACTTTCCATTAAAGGTGATTAATCTTCTCACTCATAGTCTTAATCCTTTATTGAGTAGTAACACTTCCTAAATCTTCAAAGTTCTAATCACACTAACCATATCTTCCAACACTCGATCATTGACCACAATTCACTCAATCGTACATAAGCGTTCAAATTCTAAAGCGGATCTCTTTATCTATTCCATCTAATAATCCTTATGATTGTATCCACTGTTTTTAACTTTTCCCTTACTCATACTCTAATAACACTTGAGTTCTACTTTACATCTCACTCTTAAGTTCGTCAACATTATCCTTAGCTATTTACGAAATTCCAGGCTTCGACTCACTCATGCTAACTCATTATACCTCTTAACAAAGACATTCAGTTCTATACCCTAAGTATTATCTTGCATCTAACTTTGATCTCCTAATGCCCAATTTATTAGTTGCTCCATTCTAAGTAAATCTCTCAACCCTCTCAACTTACATCCTTAATTCTACATAATCGCTCAGATCATAATCTCTCAATCATTTACTTAAACTAACTCTGGAATACAGTCCACATCCAAATACTCCCAAGGGTTTGCTAACTAGGCCCCAATTCTATCTATTCTAATTTTATATCACATAAGATATAACTCTCTAAGGGAAACCCATCCTATGTGTATCATTCTTACACTCACCCAAGTTTATCTATTCTAAGGTGTGTCTCGCCTTACATCCGCCTTACATTCAACTCGGGTCAATCATACCTCTTTTTCTCACATTCTTAGTTTATCAATCTTACATTCCCATCCTAAGATTCTCTAATCTTTCTATACTCCATTCTACTTCTATCTATCCTACAGATATTACCTTGTCTGTTTCGCTTTTCAATTAAATTCATAACTATTAAATTCCTAGCTATTCGAACCATAAGTTCACTACATCTATAAGTTGGTTAATGGGATCCACCGAAGTTGTCACGGTACATTCAAGATTTTCGGTCTAATCCTGAACAAGGCTAAAAAAATCTACTCTCAGCTAACTAACTAAAGGTAAAGAAATACTTACAGTCGGTGAAGCACATTGCATGGCGGCCGGCATTGTCGGGTAATCCTTTGAACGACTCGACCATTTTGCTCTGATACCATCTTGTAACGCCCCCGAACCCACCCTAGTTCGGTGCGCTACTTTGCTAACCAATCCCACATTAAAACATAATTTAAAATAAGCCTAGACTCAATAATTTCCCTTAATCCTAACCGCTAAGCACCACGGCGTCTTTCCTGAAAATTTCGGCAAAGTAACGCCTGAAAATGGCGCCTCCAAAATGCTAAGTATCTGCACACAGTCCAATCTCAACCAAATCCAGAATACCTATACTCAACTATCCAGCATACGAAATCTCAAAAGAGCAGTAAAGAGGTAAACTAAAATACGAACATACCTAAGTGAAGAAAGTCTACAATCTAGGACGATACATCACCCTTAACTTAGCTATATACCACAAAACAAATAGCTATCCCCATAACTGTCAAAAACATTAACCAAAATAATACTTACGCATTCCCATCAATTCAAAACAGACATTTACAATATTACTAAAATACAAAACCCCACATTCTCCCAAAGACCATGGTCGAGGCGCCCCAACAACTGCCCGCACCGGCATGCTCCGTGAATCTCTGACTGCACCAAATCCTTGGTTCCTTTATCAAGCTCACCTGTATCCGCGCCGTTACCTACACCATAGAACACACACACACAAGTAAGCTTACGCTTAGCAAGTAGGGGAATAACGAATATAAACATGCACAATGCACGCACACAACCTCCTAACACATACAGCTTCTACTATATGCTCATACATGCTAACGACGAGACGTTAAACCCTGTAGTGCATCTTACACTTTAACGACGAGGCATTTAACTCTCTAGTGCTTTTCTTACACATTTCAACCATGACTCTCTTGTAGACACCTCCCCAACTGTCATACTTTCAGACACTAATTCGCGACGAGGTGACTCACACAAACACCTCCCGAACTGTCATACTTTCAGACACTAATTCGCGACGAGGTGACTCACACAAACACCTCCCGAACTGTCATACTTTCAGACACTAATTCGCGACGAGGTGACTCACACAAACACCTTCCTAACTGTCATACTTCAGACACTAATTCGCGACGAGGTGACTCACACAAACACATTGCCTCACATATCTTTACAGTTCACTTTCAAAATTTGCATAAACAATGCAACCAACAACTTAACACAACACAACACCAAACAAAACCACTAACCAAGCATGCCACTCACACAATACTCAAACACCAAACCACAAACCAACACAAGACAAAGAAATTACCAAACAAATACATGTCAAATCAACCAGTACACCAAAACAATACAAGGCAACCACACAACCAAAACAAGACAAAGCAATAACACAACAAATTTCCTACCGTTCCATGGTGTAGGCCCGAAGACAAAACACACGTCCACTACTTACCTGGCATCCTAGCTCGCTGAGGATACTCGATTACCTGTCCATCTACAGCTCAACCTACGACAAATATTCAAACCTCATTAAAATTAAGCCTATATTTACCAATTACTCTCAAACTACTATTTCTAGCCTAATCCAACTTAAACTTAACTAAACGGGCCACTAATTTGGGTTCGGAAAAAACCGACCCAAAACTTCGAACGCGCGTAACTTTTGCGTCGGATATCGGAATCAATTGATTCCAGTGGCCACGTACTCCTCTAATAACCTATATTAATCCGCCAAAAGGAATTTTAAAACAAACGACCGTAGCTAGGTCAAATTGGCAAAAACCCGAACTGCCCCTTTACCCGGAATTTTCCCTATTTTGGTTCTTCATCAATTCTCACTCAATTGCTCACCAATGAACCACCCACACCTTCAATTTGAATAATCTAACCAAAATCCTGAGCTACACACACCAAAACCCGAAATGTCCAAAGAGGGCTTACTGATTTTCGCCCAAATTGGGCTCCTCACGGCCAGGCGATTATTGCCAGCCCACTACCCGACAATCTCAGGCCAAAATCGCCCGAAAACGGCCGGTGATCGGAGCTAATTCCGGCTCGTCACCGTCGGCCTTGAACAGAACCGAAACAGGAGAGAAAACTGAGCCTTACCGTTGGTTCGTGCGTGGAGACAGGCCGGAACCTCTCGTCGTCGTCGTCTGGCCGGAGAACGCAGGAGTCGCCGGTGTTCGTCGGAGGAGGGACGTCGCTCGTCGCCGTCGACTCCCTCTCCTCTCCCCTACTCCTCGCGTTCGGGGCTCGACAGAATAGCTTCGGCTATTCTGTTGATTTTATTTTTATAAAATAATAATAATAATAATAACATTAATAACAATAATACCATTTTGCCCTTCCGTACTTTCGACCATTTCAAATTTCGTTAAATCTCGTTCTTAAATTATAACCTCCGGCTTAATTTCACTAGGACCCGAAGTTAAATTAGAAACTTCACTTTTCTTTTAAACTAATTAAAATAACCTATTTATTAAACAATTACCTTATCATTTTATTTTCTCTCCAATTTTTCATTCTTGAAAAAAAATCTCGGGTGTTACAAAACGGGTATCCTATAATCCTAATTTTGTTTAGAGAGATGATAGAAGAGTTGGGTGAAATTCCCATGGAGGTCCGAGCACTTTTGGACCACTATCAAGATTTTTTTCCAGAGGAACTCCCACAAGGGTTACCACCCCTTCGGGGTTAGCCAAGCCATCAACCAAATCACCATCAAATATAGTTTTCTCATTCCTAGACTCGAAGACATGTTGTATGAGCTTAGTGGTGCTTCTTTCTTTTTCAGGGTGAACTTAAAGAGCGGTTACCACCAAATAAGAATGAAGGCAGGAGATGAATGGAAGACGACGTTCAAGACCAAGTATGAACTATTTGAATGGTTAGTAATGCCTTTTGGCTTCTCAAATGCTCATAGTACTTTGATGAGACTTATGCATTTTGTCCTTAAAGAATTTTTGAGAAAATTTATTGTAATCTACTTTGATGATATCTTGGTATATAGTTCGGATCTTGCCTTGCATTTTGAACATCTTAGAGTCCTCTTTGATACTCTTAGAAATGCTAAACTTAATGGGAACCTCAAAAAACGGCTCTTTTGTCCAAGAGAGGGTACACTTACTCGGGTTCATCATCATAAAAGGGAGCATGGAAGTGGATGAATCAAATATCAAAGCCATTAAGGGATGGCTGTTCCAAAGGGAATTTCATAGGTGAGGAGTTTTCACGGCCTAGCCTCATTTTATAGAATATTCATCAAGGATTTTAGCTCGATTATGGCTCCGATAACCAATTGTACCAAGAAGGAGAAAGAATTTCATTGGTATCAAGCTTGCCAACAAAGTTTTGAGTTGATTAAAGAGAAGCTTTGCCACGCCCCTATTCTTATGTTACCCGATTTCAACAAAGTTTTTGACGTGGAGTGTGATGCGTCAGAAGTAGGGATTGGAGTATTACTCATGCAAGAAGAAAAACCTCCTGAATATTTTAGCAAAAAACTCAAATGAGTTGTTTTCAACTACTCAACTTATGACAAGGAATTTTTAGCTGTCATTAGAGCTCTCGAAGTGTGGCAACAATATTTACTTCATAGGGAGTTCATTATTCACATCGATCATCAAGCCCTCAAGCATATCAAGAGTCAAGAAAAGTTAAATAAGAGACATGCTAAATGGGTGAAGTTCCTTGAGTGCTACCCCTACATCATCAAGTACAAAAAAGGTGAAGCTAATATAGCAGCCAACGCCCTCTCTAGAAGGTACGTCTTCTTAACCGAGTTGAGTACTAAATTTATTGGGTTTGAATGGATCAAGGAAGCCTATGAAAGAGACCAAGACTTTGGTTGATGGTGTCACGACCCGAGAGCCATCCCTCAGTTTTCAGGTCACAACTCGCCCGACTCGACGCTTAATAATTTTTTTCTCATTTTTAAAACCCGATAAAATATTTGGAAGCATCGCGGAAGTGTTTGATTAAAAACATCGTTTAAAATCAAAACATAAAAGCAAACATATATAAAATTATTTATTTTTGTTTTTATTTTTTATTTTTGGCATTGGCTGATCGGTCGGCTCAAACCGCCGATCAGTCGGCACCTCCCCTGCTCTACCCTTATTTCATTCTCTAAAAAAACACTAGTAACGAGCCACAACCCCATTCCTCAATCAAAACCTCCATTTCCAACCTAATTCAAATCCAATTCATCAAAAACATCAACTTTTATCAAAATATCAAAGTTTCAACATATTCGTTCCAAAACTACTATTTTAAACAAAAACAACCTTTGACTAAACATTTACATCCAAAAACGAATCCAATATCATAAACCCAAAAAATCTATACATCAAGATCTATCAAGATCCCAAAATATAAAATCCCAAAACCCTTCATACCGTCACTCCACGGGTTGGGTCGCCCTAACAAAGTCCGCCGGGCCGGAGCCATGGTCGTGCGCCGCCAACTACTCCCCTTGTCCTAGCTGGGCTCTAGGAACTCACCAATCTGTTCCTCCACATTTGCACCACAGAACTCAAAACAAAAGCCTAATACTCAGTAAATAGTGCGTAATGAAATGAAAAGCTGTAAATGCAACCCTAGCATATGCAATCTCTACTCTCTCACACTCATTTAAGTTTTCATGTTCTCGTAGCGTATGATCCTCCTGCAGAGATGGGAAGCAGATCAGGTTTCCCAAGTCGATTCTCTATCTCGTCGAATGGCGAATCACTTCCTTCGAGGTTATAAAGATCTTCCTGCCGAGTTGGGAACCAGATCAATTTTCCCAAGTCATAAGGTTCTCTATCTCGTCGAAGAGCGAATCACTTCCTTCGAGGATATACGATTCTTATACCGAGTCAGGATGCAGATCAGGTTTCCCAAGTTGATTCTCTATCTCATTGAAGGGCGAATCACTTCCTTCAAGGTTCGTAATCGTTATCTTCACCGTTCACATGTCACAACTCTCACTCATACGTGAAAACCTTGCATAATTTCATTTTCGTGCTCTTTCCAAAACATGATGCATGAACGGAATAAAACACACATAAACATGCAACTCATCCCTAATGTTCTGTAATGTAGGCCTGTTAGGGCAACACGCATGCATACACTACTTACTTGGCGTCCTTAGCTTTTGAGGGTTTTCAGGTTCTATTCGGCTTTCAGGCTATACCTATCACTTAACCATTTCATATCAAAATTCATATCTCAATCCATTCTACATGTTAAAATTATGGTCACTAACACAATTCACCAAAAACTAACCCAAACTGTTCACCAACTCAACTTGGCCTAAATATTACCTAAATTTCGAAAATGTATAACTTTTTCTACAGTTATTGGAACGACTTGATTTCAACGGTAAAACGCTCCTTAGAGAGCCTATTTTAACATACTAGAAGGGTTTTTAAAACAAATAATTGGAGATTGGGCGAAAAACACCAAAACCGATCTATTTTATGCTTAAAACTTACATTTCCACATTCCAACAAATTCCCAAACTCCCTCACATTTCAAACATATACATAAATTCATTTCAATCCATTAAACACCATAAAAGTGGTTCTTGACAGCAACTAGAACCCAAATTTCGTGCACTCACATTCATCAATATAAAACCCTTCATTTTCCTAATCAAAACTCAACATTTATCTAAACAAACTCATCTCCATCCTTAAACCAATCAATCCAAGCAAAAGTTGAGTATTAAATCTAAGAAAACCTAACTAACCAACATCCAACTTCTCACCTTAACGTCTAGAATGATCCAAGAGGAAAGGACACTTTCTGTGGCGTTTGAGGAGAAAAATTAGCGTGCAGAGAGGGAGCTTGGGCTAGAGGAAAAACGTCGTGAAGGGATACGAGTGATGAAGAAAGAGGAAAAAGGAAGGAGTGAGTGTTCTGCTGGTGTGAAGGGGGGGGGGGGGGGTTGGTTGTGTTGTTTGGTAATGAGGATTGGTGTAATGCCCCGAGTCTTCCAGACCCGGTTTTGCTACCCAAAAATTGAACTGAACTAAGAGAAATTACGGAAAATTTTAAATTATCTCTCAGTGATGATAATTCTATCTTTAATCCTCGTCTTTACAGCGGAAAACTCAATAACTAGATAACGTTTATAATTAGACAAAACGTTAAGACATTTGGCCGAAGGGAATTGAAAACTCAAGGACATCTATCGATTGACACATGCATCCCACATGATTCATTAAACCTCATCCGATCACAAAACGACAAGACTTAATACATACTCCTGCCGATAATGGAAAAACCTACATCTACCGATTGACACATGCATCCCACGTGATTCATTAAACCTCATCCGATCATAAAACGACAAGACTTAATATCGACTTCTGCTGATAATGAAAAAACCACATCTACCGATTGACACATGCATCCCACGTGATTCATTAAACCTCATCTGATCACAAAATGACAAGACTTAATATCGACTTCTGTCGATAATGGAAAAACCACATCTACCAATTGACACATGCACATCACGTGACTCATCATACTTCTTCTGATAGAAGACATCATCCGATAGAAGACATCATCCAATAGAAGACATCATCCGATGGAAGACATCATCCGATAGAAGACATCATCCGATGGAAGACATCATCTGATGGAAGACATCATCCGATAGATAGGAAACTTTCAGAATTTCACAAACTTCAACATGACTGAATAAACTAACACACAGTTGGACCATAGTCTCATCTAGAATATTTGTAGCGAGAGACTCTAACAAACAAATCATTCTATCATTTCACAATCATTCTCAAACTCAGAAGTTAGTCAGTCAGGTTCCAATATCCATTGTTTTAAGAAAGCATCCTACATAGACCTCAGTATTCATTACCTTACTAATATGATAAAAGTAGTAACCAAGAGTTGAAATCGCCTTTCCAACCACAAACTGTCACCCTGAGCACCATCCAGCAACCAGTCCTAGACATCTTCGTTGGGTTTGAAATCCTCACCTGATAATTCGTCACCTACACCATAAGGTTTAAACTATAAGCCTAATGCTTAGTAAGGAGTGCAATGCTGTAACATCCCTAAAACTGTACCCATCTTTCCGTACCTATTTTATTTATTTATTTTTTATCCTTATACTTTAAATAAACTCTAAGCGGAATTTAAACCGGAATCAGAATTCGTTTTGAAAATTATTTAAAACATATCTCAAATCAATTTATTAAAACTAAAAAAAATATTTAATAAAACAATTAAAATTAAATCAGAAATAGAAAGGAGGGCAGAATAGACATTTTTCAAGGGAAGGAGAGCAGCGACCGATCGCTGCTCATTGCAGCGATCGATCGCTGCATCAGCAATCGATCGCAGTGATCGATCCCCCGACATCGATCGCTGCAGCGATCCAAGGCATGCCTCTCTGGAATCCGATTCCAGAGAGCAAAACTCAAATTTTTATTTAACTAACCCTGCACACCAAAATTCACAAATTTCTCACAAACTCTAACATAATATCACTCGTTTCCTGAAGTCACACAACCGATATACACGTTAAACTTTCGGGAAAATGATTTGCATGGATACGTTTGAAACTGACAAATCCACCTGTTTTAAAATCACTAAGCAGTTTCCAACAAAACTTTATAAAAACAGTTTATAAAACAGGTTTCCCAAAAAACGTTTAAAACATCAACATAAACCTGTCCACTATCAGATCCAATCATCCTAAAATGTTCTAACTTTATACGTATATACCAAAATAACCCAATACCCTCAAAATGCATACGTACATCCCCTTAAAATCACTAAGCAGTTTCCAACAAAACTTTATAAAAACAGTTTATAAAACAGGTTTCCCAAAAACGTTTAAAACATCAACATAAACCTGTCCACTATCAGATCCAATCATCCTAAAATGTTCTAACTTTATACGTATATACCCAAAATAACCCAATACCCTCAAAATGCATACGTACATCCCCACGGGTCGGTTAAGCATCGACTGCGCAACACACCACCGCAATCCATCTTCCGCCAACTGCCTCACACATCAGGAGGAGGAACGTTGTCCTCACCTGGCTCAATGTCACCTAAAACGTCACCTACACCATACAGACACACTATGAGCTAAAGGCTCAGTAAATTCTACGTAAATGCTGATGCGTGCAGTGCATATGGAGTTCAGAAATCATGCATAACATACAGAGTGTCGCAGACAGAATATCACTGAGATCTCATCCCTCTAACCGAAGGGGGCCCATCCAGCAGTCGGACTACCCCGTGCGGTTAGAGGAGGGGGGTACACGCTTACAACACGTATAGCCGTGCCTGAGCCCCACCTCGCGTGACCAGATAACAGATTACGTTCATTAATTACATTACATGAGATGTGGTATTGGTCAGACCCTTAATCGGTCCACACAATAGATCGATAGCCCCCAATATCTGGGCCACATCGGTTTTCTGAAAACATCGTGCAGAAATTCATTTTCATGCCAAGTTAAAATACGTGATGCATGAACAGTTATAAGCATAAAATAAACAACCAACATACATACCATCAAGACGAATAAAAACATAACCTAATAAGCGATTAACCTAACTACCCAACCAAAACAGTTTAAACATACAATACTCTAAGATCCTCGACGTGACATCGAAGTACGGTGTAGGTCAATCGGCCAGAGTAAGTCACGAGAACTTACCTTGAGCGCGCTGAACTTCGAGCTCTGTCCACGAGAGTCGTTCACCAAAGGCAATTTAGAATCATCGACGTTAAAACGAGTTTAAGCTTCTAAACGTCCAAATTGACAAAACTTTAACTAAAGAAATTTCCTAGAGCTTAATTTCAATTCATTGAACTCTTTCATCGAGCAATTCACGCTCGGCACCTCAAGTCCCAAATTTACGAGTTTTTCCCTAAATCTCGAAATTTCACGAAATCTAACATTTGTCCTAAATCAATTGGATTCGTCCAATAACGTCCAATACGTTCAATATATACTTAATCACGGCAAACCTATAAATTTCGAACCCTAAATCGCATTTTTAACAAAACCCTAATCGTAAACCCTAAAATTAAATCAGCCCGAAAACTAAAAACTAACGCTCTAGAATCGTAGATTCATACCTAGGGTTGCGAGAGGAGGAGAAAGCATGAAGAACCAGAGTCGAACGGAGGAGAAACGGAGGTCGGATTGGAAGTCGCCGTCGACGGCAGAAAGGAAATCGCTCTCTGGTTTTTCTCACGCAGCAGGGAATAAGTGAGGAAGAAAGAAGTTTAAGTTATTTTTATAATTTTGGTTTGGCAAATTACCGTTTTGCCCTTCCTTTGATTTTCTATTTGTTTCATCCTTCGTTTCGTTAATTGGCTAACGATTCGACTTCTCTAAATTTCCTTATTTCACCAATAGGTCCAACTTATTATTTGGAATTTATTAAAACTTTTCGTTCGTAAATCGGACCTCGTTTACTGTTTTTACTAAAACGTCTTTTATATTAAGAGAAACGTTATTACTCGAAATATAGCGTTATTACTCCGAAAAATCCCATAATTTCCTTAAAATTCCTATTAATAATTAGGATTCTAATGACGCTTTTTTTTCGTAAAACGGGTTTGATTTGACATATTTACAAATACCATCATGTAATATAATATTAATATCCCGTAAAGCCGGGTATTACAAATGCTAACATGTATGCATGAATGCACAGTTGAAAAGAACACGTTTTCATAATCATTTCTCGTCACATTCTTGTTCATGTTCTTGTTCATCGTTTACATCATGTGGATTAAGGGAGGATTTGTGCCGAAAAGGGGGTTGACAGTGAAAGTGTACATAGTCCCTTGCGGGCCGTATTCATGGTCCTCCTTTTGGACAGTGACATACGTCAAACCGCCCCCAACCCTCTCTTAATCCTTGTTGCATAAGTTTCATGTTCATATCTTGTTCATGGGAGAAATCATGCACTTAAAACATTTTCATATGCTTGAGAAATATTCATGATACATGAGCATGAGTAATCTTAGTTCATCAGCCTACTGAACAAGTCATTCATTCATCAAAGGATCATAACATCAACTCGAGTACTGAAGACAAGTAGACGTTAGCACAGGTACTTTTAACATCATAAACAACTTCTACTTAGTACCCTTGTGATGTAGGGCCCTAATGGCCGGAAGTCTTACTCACTCACTTACCTGGTTTCCTTAGCAATTTGAGCACTTCTCTTCAAACTTCTTCACCTAGAAACACTTCACATTACAGTGTTAAATCAAAATCCTAACTAAAAGTCATCATAGTATCTAACATAATTATTTCTTAATCTTCCTAGTCGAGCGCCTAGTGTGTACAGATTAAACTTCCAGAACCTAAATAACCGGATTAAGTCTAACAACAAAACACGGTCTGTTATCTTAATTTTCAGAATCGAATCGGAAATGCCATTACTAAACACAGATCATGATTGTCTGTGACACCTCGAGTTACCTGAACCCGGTTCGTCACATTTGCTGTTCATGTGTCTAACTGTACTCGAAAATCCATAAAAAATTAAAATTTTGCCCATCGTTTAAAACGTCATCGTTAAAACATTAAATGTTTGCAGCGGAAAGAAAAGATTACTTTATAGAAGACTCATTATAAAATCTTTGAACTGAATAAAATAAGAGAATGAAATCTTGCTTTATATTCACTATCGTTAAAAAAAAAACCGACAATATAACGTTTAAAACTATAAAACCAAAACCTGCAATGTGAAACTAGATTTCTAATATAATTTCCACAATATATTCATACATCAAAATAGACACTACAGTTTAAAGACAACTAAACTTGTCATTTACATACAAATCTGCAACTTCAAAACCTTTTGTCCATACATTATCCCAAAATTACCTATGCATTCGCCCACAGGTCAAAATCGCCCTAGCGGCTACAAGCACACCCCATGGACGTCCTCCACCAACTACTCCATCAACCTTCTTGAGGATCAAGACCCTCACCTGTATCAAATTCACCTACACCACAAAATAAACTAATGAGCTTAATGCTCAGTAAGTGATGTAGTAAAATAAAATGCATGCTCATGATTATGCTATGCTGTTCGTAAAAGCATGTACTGAGTCTTCTTTATGTTTCTTGCATGACATGAGTTATTGGAGTACTGCTTCTAGAGAAGAGATGGCCTAACTGATTGTCCACCTGGCGGGACGACCAACTCTCTCTAGGGGAAGTGGAATGGCATATATGACATTCCCTCTGACGGAACCGGTTCCTCTGGCAGAACTACCAAACTCAGTTCCCTACCCACAACAACTATTACGTATTTTACTGTTCTATATTCTGTTACTCTTGTTTACATGAAAACTATGTATAAAAACCATTTTCTATGCTTTAGGAAAACCATGATGCATGATTACATGTTGCACACATATCCTTCAATTCTATAACATAATATAACTAATAAGCAAATCATTCATTAAAAAAACAACTAGCATAATTAACTCACTCACAACCTAAGAGTTCTACCCAACCAACTCTCAAAACTATATTCACCAAATCCTCAATCTCATAATCTTTTGTGGTGTAGGCCAATCAGCCAAAACGCATGCATACATACACTTACCTCGTCTCTTGAGTTTGGTTTCATTAATGTGCTCAAGTTCCTTCTTGACTTGTATACCTAAAGCATGCCAATCAACAAGATTCATAAAAATTCACTTAACAACCTAATTTTCGGAATTCCCTTCAAATAAACAACAAATTTAAAAATCTCATAACTTTTGCTATACATAACCAAATTCGATAATTCTTGAGGCTATGGAATCCTTAAGGAGTCTACTTTAACATGGTAAAGTCAATTTATCAAGATAAACTAGCTCAATGTGACAAAATTACAGATTTCCAATCTGCCCTGTATTTTAGTATTTTCAACTATTCATGCATTACTTCATGTTTTTCCTTCATCTCCAACCATAAGCAACCATTACAATTCATTCAAACCCTAAAACATCAAGAAATTAAGGAGGGAAAACCAAATTTTCGTGCAGCCATCTAGGGTTTATCAATTTCTCCATAATCTCAAGAAAACTCCAATTTTATCAACCTATAACTAGTAGTTTACATGAACATAACCTAAAATCTAACTTACCTTGATTCTTCTTACAAAAGACCGAGCTTTGAGAGAAGGGAGAGCTCTGAAAATGGAGGAGAAATTTCGTGGCTCTTGGTCATACTAAGAGTTACTTTACATAGAATGAAGATGAGTAGGAGGTAATGTGTCATTTTGAGGTTTAAAGGAGGAATTTTGACTTTTCTTCATGTTTATCCTCTTTTTCTCTCTTCACTTCTTCCTTTGATTTCCAGCATGGTTTCCTTCTCCCTTTGTCTTTTGAAAGTTTGACTCATTCATACCTCCCCTCCATTGGTTCTTCATTGTTGACTATTCAAACTCAACACTATTCTTCATTCCTATTGGTCCTTATTTTCTTTTGACTTTTGAAACTCTCTTCAATTGGTTTATCATTCTTCTTTAGATGTTAAAGTTAATTGCTATTGGTCTAATACTTGTTGACTTCTCAATATTCCATTGCTTCTCTTTATTTCTAAAATTGAGAAGTTTTAAATCATAAAACACTATGCACGAGTAATAGGGTGTAAGATGAAATTTTTGGTTATTACATTGTCACTACCATTACTCTGTTAGTGAAGAATCTAAAACCTCAAGTTCTAGCTGAAGACAGATCTCTAAGTAACTACCCAGTAACTACATTGTCTTAGTCTTACCTAGAGCGTGGATTGTCAGAGTGGAGGCTGAAGAACTGGTCGCCGACGAAGGAATAGTTGGCAGAAAGGGAGCTTTGGAAGGAAGGGAATCGCCGAGAGAGGAAATGTCGGCTACAGCGAGGTTTTAATGAGGTTTAAGAATTCCCATAACCTATTTATACCAATTAAAATCCACCTTAATTACAAACTTGCCACCCAACCTAGTTTCACTCAACTTGTAATAAATAAGTCTTGGCATTAAATTTAAAATCATAAAGGTCAATAAAAGGGTGACAATTAAAATGGTTAAGAAAATCACCTGGCCGAAATTATCGTGTGTTACATTCCTTGTCTTGGTTCCCTCGGCATAATGCTAGTCCTGGACAAGTTAACATCACACTAAGTCTAAAAGAAATAGACAAGTTCTAAAGAAATACTTACAGTTGGTGGAGCACTTCCATGCAGCGGCTGGCGGTGTTAGGAAATCTAATGAACGACTTCGATCCCATGGTTCTGATACCATAACTTGTCATGACCCGAGAGCTCTCCCTCGATTTTTAGGTCGTGACTCGCCCGACTCGACACTCAATAATTTTTTTTCTCATTTTTAAAACCCAATACAATATTTGGAAGCGTAGCGAAAGCGTTTGATTAAAAACATCGTCTAAAATCAAAACATAAAAGCAAACATATATAAAATTATTTAGTTTTTTTTTTGTTTTTATTTTTGGCATTGGCTGATCGGTCGGCTCAAACCGCCGATCGGTTGGCACCTCCGCTGCTCTACCCCTCCTTCATTCCCTAAAAAAAACCAACAGTAACGACCTAAAACCCCTTTCCTCATCAAAACATCCTGCTAACAATCAAAACCTCCATTTCCAGCCTAATTCAAATCCAATTCATCAAAAATGTCAACTTTTATCAAAATATCGAAGTTTCAACATATCCGTTCCACAACTACTATTTTAAACGAAAACAGCCTTTGACTAAACATTTACATACAAAAATGACAACCATAAACCCAAAAAATCTATACATCAAGATCTATCTAGATCCCAAAATATAAAATCACAAAACCCTCATACCGTCACTCAACGGGTCAGGTCGCCCTAACAAAGTTTGTCGGGCCAGTGTCGTGGTTGTGCACCGCCAACTGCTCCCCTAGTCCTAGCTGGGCTCTAGGAACTCACCAATCTGTTCCTCCACACCTACACCACAAAACTCAAAACATAAGCTTAATGCTTAGTAAGTAGTTCCTAATGAAATGAAAAGCTATAAATGCAGCATATGCAATCGCTCTACTCTCTCACACTCGTTTCAGTTTTCATGTTCTCGTAATGTATGATCCTCCTGCAGAGATGGGAAATGGATCAGGTTTCCTAAGTCGATTCTCTGTCTCGTCAAAGGGTGAATCACTTCCTTCGAGGTTATAAAGATCTTCTTGTCGAGTTGGGAACCAGATCAATTTTCCCAAGTCATAAGATTCTCTATCTCGTTGAAGAGCGAATCATTTCCTTCGAGGTTATACGATCCTTATACCAAGTCGGGATGCGGATCAGGTTTCCCGAGTCGATTCTCTATCTTGTTGAAGGGCGAATCACTTCCTTCGAGGTTCGTAATCGTTATCCTCACCGTTCACATGTCACAACTCTCACTCATACGTGAAAACCTTGCATAATTTCATTTTCGTGCTCTTTCCAAAACATGGTGTATGAACGGAATAAAACACACATAAACATGCAACTCATCCCTAATGTTCTGTAATGTAGGCCCATTAGGGCAACACGCATGCATACACTACTTATTTGGCGTCCTTAGCTTTTGAGGGTTTTCGGGTTCTATTCGGCTTTCAGGCTGAACCTATCACTTAACCATTTGATATCAACATTCATATCTCAATCCATTCTACGTGTTAAAACTATGGTCACTAACACAATTCACCAAAATCTAACCAAAACTGTTCACCAACTCAACTTGGCTTAAATATTACCTAAACTTCGAAAATGTATAACTTTTTCTACGGTTATTGGAACGACTTGATTTCAAAGGTAAAACGCTCCTTAGAGAGTCTATTTTAACATACTAGAAGGGTTTTTAAAACGAATAATTGGAGATTGGGTGAAAAACACCAAAACTAATCTGTTTTATGCTTAAAACTCACATTTCCACATTCCACCAAATTCCCAAACTCCCTTACATTTGAAACATATACATAAATTCATTTCAATCCATTAAACACCATAAAAGAGGTTCATGACAGCAACTAGAACCCAAATTTTGTGCACTCACATTCATCAATATAAAACCCTTCCTTTTCCTAATCAAAACTCAACATTTATCTAAACAAACTCATCTCCATCCTTAAACCAATCAATCCAAGCAAAAGTTGAGTATTAAATCCTAGAAAACCTAACTAACCAACATCCAACTTCTCACCTTAACGTCTAGAATGATCCAAGAGGAGAGGACACTTTATGTGGCGTTTGAGGAGAAAAATTAGCGCAAAGAGAGGGAGCTTGGGTGAGAGGGAAAATGTTGTGGAGGGAGACGAGGGCTGAAGAAAGAGGAAACAGGAAGGAGGGAGTGTTATGCTAGCTTTAAGAAGGAGAAGAAAAAGGGGAGAAGAAAAAGGGGAAGGGGGGGGGGGGGGGGGGGGGTTGTGTTGTTTGGTAATGAGGATTGGAGTGGCTTCTTGAATAAGCTACTCCAATTGTTAAATCAAAATTCCATTTTTCTTTTCTTTATCTTTTATCTCACTTCTTCCTTTATAAACATATACCTTTAATCCCCCATTATACTATCCCCCTTCCTCATAATTCAAATTAGTAATCCTTTTAAAACCTCTAGTAGTTTTATGCACAAAATAGCCGATTTATTTTTCAAGAAAGTGGTGCGCATACATGGAATTCCTAAGTCCATCGTCTCGGATAGAGATACTAAGTTATTGTGTAACGACCCCAACCCCGTAGGGCCGTCACAGGACTTGACTTTACATTAACATAACCTTTACCTAAGCTCTCGTGTTTTCGAATAAGATTTTTCATTTTTACTTAACACTTTAAAAGAAAACGGACTTAGACAATTGACCCACCTCTAACAACCTTTAGGGTCTAACTTTGACTTAAACATTTTGAGCGTAAAACATTTCGACTTTTAAAACATTTAAAACTAGACTAAAACCATTAATAACTTAAAACAATTAACAATTAAAGTAAGATCAATTAAAACAAAACACTCATTCATCGATCATCAAAACACGACACTAATATAACCTATACTTTCGGGAAGAACTCAAGAAAACGAACCGCATGGATCGCTCTAAAAATCGAGCGTATCCTTACCTGTTTTAAAGTAACCAAACAGTTCAAAATAACCAAACAGTTCCAGTATATTTCTAGAATTAAGACTCCACATTCTAAACGTTCTACTTCCACTACATTTACATCAAAACTCAACCTTTCATACATTTTTCTATCAAATCATCCGATCCACATACTTACACATTTTCATACTTTGACAAACAAAACCGACACATAGACCTACTAACAATAGACTCGTACTCATACTAACCACGGACACATACTAACCATGGTCGGAATCGCCCTAACAATATTGTCGGGTTGCCACCATGGTCGTACTCCAACAACTGCGTCCGTAATCCTAGCATGCTCGTGAAAACTCACCGTACCTATTCTTCTGCACCTACATCACAGAACTCAAACTATAAGCCTAATGCTTAGCAAGTAGTGACTATATGAATTTAAAACATTTTACTTAACATATGCAGTTTCTACAGTTTCATCATACATAATCGTTTCGTTTCAATTTATGTCGTTTCCATCATACATAATCATTTCGTTTCCATCGTACATAATCATTTCGTTTCCATCATACATACATGTAATCCTCTACCAATGGAGGGCGGATTAGTTTCTTCATCTCTAGGCGTTCCACAACTTCATCTGAAGGGTGAACCACTTCCCTCAGACGTTCTATATTTTCTGGACGTTCCACACTTTACATCTGAAGGGTGAACCACTTCCCTCAGACACTTTACATTTTCAATGTTATACTTTTGAAACATATGCATAAAACATTTTCGTATTGTTTCTAAAACATGATGCATGGACTAAACATATATAAAACATGCAAACAAATCCTAACGTCCTGTGATGTAGGCCAAAAGGGCAACACGTAAACCTACACTACTTACCTAGCGTCCTTAGCAATTTGTCTCTATCTGAAATCTTAACCGTGGAACCTGAAAATCGTAAATATCAAAACATTGCATTAGAACTCGCTCGGCATAACTAAACTCTCATTTTCGTGAAAACATTTTAAACTACTATTTCTAGCCTAATCTAACTAAAATCTAACTAAACGGGCCACTATTTTGGGTTTGGTAAAACCGACCCGAAACTTCGAACGCGACTAACTTTTGCGTCGGGTATCGGAATTGAACGATTCCAGTGGCCATGTACTCCTCTAATAACCTATTTTAACTTGCCAAAAGGAATTTCAAAATAAACGATCGTAGCTAGGTCAATTCAGGCAAAACCCGAACTGCCCTAATCCGGGAAATTTCACCATTCTCGGTTTTCCATCAATTCTCATCAATTTCTTCACCAATCGACCACACATATACACTCAATTAACAATATCTAACCAAAAATCCCGAGGCATCAAGCAAAACCCGAAATGCCCTAAATCGGGCTTCACTGAATTTCGCCCAAATTGGGCACCTCACGGCCAGGCGACTAAAGCCGGCCTAATGTCCAGCAATCCTGAGCCAAGACCAACCAAAAACGGCCGGTGATCGGAGCTCAATCGAGCTTGTCACCCTCGGCCACTACCGAACCGAAAACATGGCAATAATAGGGCTCATCGTTCGGTTTGTGCGCAGAGATGGACCGGAGCCTCTCGTCGCCGTTGTCTGGCCGGAGAACGGCGAGAAATCACCGGCGTTCGTCGAAGGAGAGTCGCCGTTGTCTCCCTCCTCTCTCTCGGCGTCGGGCTCGAGCTCGAGCATAACAACAGAATGGTTTTAACCATTCTGTTGTTTTAATTAATAATAATAATAATAATAATAATCGTAATTTTAATTCCTATTTAAAACATCAATATACCGTTTTGCCCTCCCGTGCTTTGGCATCTTTTGAAATTTCGTTAAATCTTGTATATCTCCACAAATTCAAATTAATCGTTGATTTACTATTTTTACGAATTAACATACTAAAAGGTTAAAACGGGAACTCTAGCATTACTCTTTTGATTTGGGTTTCTAAAATCTCACTTATTCCTCTAAAAATTCTCATAAATTCCTAGGGCTCTAAGGAGACATCCCGCTCAAGAAAATACTTTAATTTGCTATTTTACGAAAATAACCTAAGAAATTAGAAAATCCTAGGATCCGAAAACCCGGGCGTTACATCCTTCCCTCCTTAAATGAAATTTTGTCCTCAAAATTGCTGCTTGGTTAAGCTTCCAATTACTCCCCCTCACATCACCTAAGTAATTATACTCTCAATACAATCTCGACACTCCTTTAGTCTAAATAAATCATCGACATTGACAGCTTCGTACGTCTCCAAAGTTCCAAGTCCTCCTAGTTAGGCACTCAATCGCTCAATTGTCTATGCGTCCAACGACTTCCACTTAATCAATCTTGGATTAAACGCTCAAATTCTTCTATTTTAACTTCAACCCTAGTCCTTCCTCGAATTGAATTCAATCGGTTCTCTACTTTTCTCACACCTCATCCATCCAACGCATCTAAAACATCATAATTCCTCAAAGATTCATCTATTGCTTAATACTAAGGGCCTATTACATAGCCTCCTTATACTATTTCTTTCTATTCCAAGTCCTCCTCTACCTTACTATCTTATTTCTAATCCATCACACACATCCTTTACACCCATGGACAATGGGCATTCATGACGTTCCATTAGTCACTATAACACAATCCTGGTACTCAAGGCTCTCAATACTTAAATCTATCCCTTTTTCTTTCAAAGTATTTTCTAAGTTTCTATACTTATGTCTACAATGCTCGATTTATCCAACTTTCACATCAGTTGTCACCAAACAATATCAAACTCTCAAGTCTAACTAATTAATTACATTATTCACCCAATGCCTTAATGGTGCATAAACACTTCGACATAGCTTACGAGTCGAATCTTTCCTAAACCTACAGGCTTATCTTCACTTCTAGGTCCACTTGCACAATCTCCGTGCAACTTTCTATCCTTTCATCCAATATTTTCTAAATTCTTCAACATCACAAACCCTCAATGTTTCACTCTTATTTTGACTATTCACTTATTCTAATAAATCTATTCATTTACCCTTATGACGTTGTCCAAAAATCTACCTAATCGCCCATTTTATCTTACCTCACATAGTCTCCATTTTCCTTCATCCATGAACTAAGAACCATCCCTCACGGTATGAATCTTTTATATAAGCTAACATCCATATCCTCGATCAACGATCTTCTAAAGACCTTATGTTCCTCGAGTTGGAATTTACGTTCCATACCTAAGCTCATTTATCCGAACCCTAGTTACTTACGAAATCGTCGGCCTTTTTTTCGTTACATACTAGCCAAACCCTTGAAATTCTCTAACTTAACCTCATCCCTAATGCATTTGACCATCCTCCTCATTCAAAATTTCATATGTTTCCTCAAATCTCACACCACTAAATACTTAAATGATAACCTTCTTATTTTAACTCTCAATTAAACCTAAAGGCCTTTACACTTACCATTATAAATCTATACACAATTCTAAATCTATCCTATCATCCTTTTTACCTTACATCACATAGTTCCTATTTTTCTCATTCAAAATTTCCTATATTTTCCCAATTTGCACACCACTAGATTCTAATGAATTAAACCTAAACTTTCAACCTTCCCCTTTTTTTTTCCTTCTTCATAAACTATATAATACCAATTCTAATCATTTCCCTAAGTTTCTCAACACATAAACAAATATTTATTTCCTCTCCGGGTTTTCTCTAAAATTCACTAATTAGTATTCTCCTCAAATATTTATTAATCTATCCACTTCTGCTTTCTCAAAAATCAGGTCCTAAGTATTCTCCTCAATCCTTTACATCAATTTCCTCACGATTATATTCTAACATTTCTACATTAGTATCTTCTATAGATAATTAACATGACACGTACCTGTAACTACGGTAGGCTGCTCTTCATTGTCTGCACTACTGAGGGAGGAGACCCTTGGCGATACTCCTGCGGGTCCTTTAATCCGTGTCGGGCAGTCCCTGGCAAGATGGCCTGTCCTATTGCAAACAAAACACGGCCCTTTACCCTTCTTCGGACAGTTCTTGTAGAGATGTCCTATCTCTTGACACTTGAAACACCTTCCTAGATTCTTCCTTGGGCAGTCCGAAGAAATATGACCTTGCTCATTACAGATAAAACATCGGCCTGAACCTGCCTTGCACACCCCATCATGGAACTTCTTACACGTTAGGCATTGAGGGAACTGCGAATATCCAGAGGCACGTTTTCCATTTCCTTGACTAATTTCTTCATCACTCGTCATTTTTGTGCCCCTCGGTGGTTGTTGTTCTTCGCCACTTTCTTGAGTCATAGATTCTCTAAAGGGCTTCCTCGACGCTTCATTTTGTTGTCGTAGCTTCATCTCAATATCATCCAGTTCTAAGGCCTTAGCAACAACCAAATGGTACGATACGTCGTCGATGCCCGCAGTCTTTACTCCTTTCAGAATCTCTAACTTTAAACCTTCCATAAACTGAAAAACTTTGTCCTTATCGTTTCCAACCAAAGGACCTGCATAGCGAGATAAAGACTCAAACCTTTGTACATATTCGGCCACTGTTCCCATTTGACGTAGTTTGGAAAACTCTGCTCTCTTGTTGGCTCGGTGAGTGCGACTAAAATACTTGTTGTAGAATGTCGTCTTGAACTGTTCCCACGTCATAACCTTCGTATCCGTAGCGGCCATCACTGTATCCCACCAGAAAATGGCATCTTTATCCAAGTTAAATACCGCACACGTTACCTTATCGGTTTCCTCCACCTTAGCATAAGCAAACATGCTCTCGATCTTGCGGATCCACTCCTCGGCACAAGTCGGATCCGAAGACTGTCCATCGAATGTCGGGGGCCTAAGCCGTCTAAACCTTTCTCCACCTTGGTCCTGAGAATCGTTGCCCTGTCCATTTCGATTTAACAAAACCCTTATCTGTTCTGACTGTTGGCGTAATATGTCCATAAACTGGCTATTGGGATCCATTAGGGTTACTTAAGTACTCGTGGCCTTTTCTTGTACCTAGACATGTTAGAAACACAAAACACTATAAAAATCTATAGATCATTACTTAAACTTAAATACTTACAGTTGGCGAAGCACTTCCATGAGGCGAGTGGCATTGTTAGGTAATCAACTGAACGATTGCGACCACGTGTCTCTGATACCATAACTGTAACGACCCCAACCCCGTAGGGCCGTCACAGGACTTGACTTTACATTAACATAACCTTTACCTAAGCTCTCGTGTTTTCGAATAAGATTTTTCATTTTTACTTAACACTTTAAAAGAAAACGGACTTAGACAATTGACCCACCTCTAACAACCTTTAGGGTCTAACTTTGACTTAAACATTTTGAGCGTAAAACATTTCGACTTTTAAAACATTTAAAACTAGACTAAAACCATTAATAACTTAAAACAATTAACAATTAAAGTAAGATCAATTAAAACAAAACACTCATTCATCGATCATCAAAACACGACACTAATATAACCTATACTTTCGGGAAGAACTCAAGAAAACGAACCGCATGGATCGCTCTAAAAATCGAGCGTATCCTTACCTGTTTTAAAGTAACCAAACAGTTCAAAATAACCAAACAGTTCCAGTATATTTCTAGAATTAAGACTCCACATTCTAAACGTTCTACTTCCACTACATTTACATCAAAACTCAACCTTTCATACATTTTTCTATCAAATCATCCGATCCACATACTTACACATTTTCATACTTTGACAAACAAAACCGACACATAGACCTACTAACAATAGACTCGTACTCATACTAACCACGGACACATACTAACCACGGTCGGAATCGCCCTAACAATATTGCTGGGTTGCCACCATGGTCGTACTCCAACAACTGCATCCGTAATCCTAGCATGCTCGTGAAAACTCACCGTACCTATTCTTCTGCACCTACATCACAGAACTCAAACTATAAGTCTAATGCTTAGTAAGTAGTGACTATATGAATTTAAAACATTTTACTTAACATATGCAGTTTCTACAGTTTCATCATACATAATCGTTTCGTTTCAATTTATGTCGTTTCCATCATACATAATCATTTCGTTTCCATCGTACATAATCATTTCGTTTCCATCATACATACATGTAATCCTCTACCAATGGAGGGCGGATTAGTTTCTTCATCTCTAGGCGTTCCACAACTTCATCTGAAGGGTGAACCACTTCCCTCAGACGTTCTATATTTTCTGGACGTTCCACACTTTATATCTGAAGGGTGAACCACTTCCCTCAGACACTTTACATTTTCAATGTTATACTTTTGAAACATATGCATAAAACATTTTCGTATCGTTTCTAAAACATGATGCATGGACTAAACATATATAAAACATGCAAACAAATCTTAACGTCCTGTGATGTAGGCCAAAAGGGCAACACGTAAACTTACACTACTTACTTGGCGTCCTTAGCAATTTGTCTCTCTCTGAAATCTTAACCATGGAACCTGAAAAACCTAAATAGCAAAACATTGCATTAGAACTCGCTCGGCATAACTAAACTTTTATTTTCATGAAAACATCTTAAACTACTATTTCTAGCCTAATCTAACTAAAATCTAACTAAACGGGCCACTATTTTGGGTTTGGTAAAACCGACCTGAAGCTTCGAACGCGCGTAACTTTTGCATCGGGTATCGGAATCGAACGATTCCAGCGGCCACGTACTCCTCTAATAACCTATTTTAACCTGCCAAAAGGAATCTCAAAATAAACGATCGTAGCTAGGTCAATTCAGGCAAAACCCGAACTGCCCTAATCCAAGAAATTTCACAATTCTCGGTTTTCCATCAATTCTCATCAATTTCTTCACCAATCGACCACATATACATTCAATTAACAATATCTAACCAAAAATCCCGAGGCATCAAGCAAAACCCGAAATGCCCTAAATCGGGCTTCACTGAATTTCACCCAAATTGGGCACCTCACGGCCAGGCGACTAAAGCCGGCCTAATGTCCGGCAATCCCGAGCCAAGACCAACCAAAAACGGTCGGTGATCGGAGCTCAATCGAGCTCGTCACCCTCGGCTACGACCGAACCGAAAACAGGGCAAGAATAGGGCTCACCGTTCGGTTTGTGCGCGGAGATGGACCGGAGCCTCTCGTCGCCGTTGTCTGGATGGAGAGCGGCGAGAAATCACCGGCGTTCTTCGGAGGAGAGTCGCCGTTGTCTCCCTCGTCTCTCTCGGCGTCGGGCTCGAGCTTGAGCATAACAACAGAATGGTTTTAACCATTCTGTTGTTTTAATTAATAATAATAATAATAATAATAATCCTAATTTTAATTCCTATTTAAAACATCAATATACCGTTTTGTCCTCCCGTGCTTTCGGCATCTTTTGAAATTTCGTTAAATCCCGTATATCTCCGCAAATTCAAATTAATCGTTAGGACCCTAATAACACTTTCTTTTCGTAAAACGGACTTGATTTACTATTTTTACGAATTAACATACTAAAAGGTTAAAACGGGAACTCTAGCATTACTCTTTTCGATTTGGGTTTCTAAAATCTCACTTATTTCTCTAAAAATTTCCATAAATTTCTAGGGGTCTAAGAAGACATCCCGCTCAAGAAAATACTTTAATTTGTTATTTTATGAAAATAACCTAAGAAATTAGAAAATTCTAAGATCCAAAAACCTGAGCGTTACATATTGAGTTCGTTTTGGAAAACACTATGGGGGAAGTTAAGCACTAAATTACTATTTAGTACCTCGTTTCATCCCCAAACCGATGGCCAAACCGAAGTGGTGAATATGACCTTAGGAACTTTATTGAGGAACATAGTAGGCAAGCGGCTCTCTGATTGGGACATTCAACTCCCCTACATTGAGTTTGCCTATAATAGGAGTGTACACAATTCAACCCAAATGACTCCTTTTGAGGTAGTGTATGCCTTTAATCCACTCATGCCGTTGAATCTAACTCATTTGCCTACCAATGAAATGTCAAATCCTAGTGGAGCTAGCGAGACCGATCAAATTAAGACCATGCTTGAAAAGGTAAGGAGGACGATTCAAAAGAAGAACGAGAGTTATGTATGCCAACCAAGGAAGGAACAAGATCATCTTCAAGGAGGAGGATCTAGTTTGGCTTATTTAAAAAAGGAAAGATTTTTCAAGCAAAGGAAATCCAAACTCCTCTATAGAGTTGATGGTCCATTCAAGATATTGGAAACGATCAATAACAACGCCTACAAGCTTGAATTGCTTGGTGACTATGGAGTTTTGGCTACCTTTAACATTCAAGATCTATCTCTTTACTTTGGAGAGGGGGAAGAGGAAAAAGAGGATACCCATTTGGATTTGAGGACAAATCCTCAACCACCAGAGGAGGATGATATGCCAAAGAGCAACTACTCGGTCACGAGTCAAGAGTTTATCTAATTTGTGTACTAATTTTATAGGTGATTCAATTGAAAACCAAATGGAGCTAGGGCTGAGCACTCAAGACAAGGAGAGGCCATTTCACTTATTGACATGGGAGCATCCTCAAGTCCAAACTGAGCTTGAAGAAGGAACCAATGTCTTCTTTGAAACAATTTGATGTAATCGATCACCTAGTTTATTTGTTAGTATTTTCTTTTGCTGTCTTGGTGTTTGACCGAACACTCTTAGCATTAGAGACTTCCTTTTAGTTGTGTTTTGTGGGAGAGAGGACCACTTGAAAGTGTCACTTAGAGAGAAGTGTGACTTTGCCAAAATTGACAAGCATTCATGTACTCGGCTAGGTGTGCTAGCCGAACACACCTCTTTTGATCCCTCTTTGTGGCTTCTCTTTGGAAGCCTAATTTTGTAAAGTGAAGGCAGCTTAGTTGGAATAGAAAAGCTGAAGGTTCATCATCTTCCCAAAACATTGAAGCTTCTTGACCTCAGGTCCACATCCCCTCGGTGAGTTACATTCCGTGTGTTGTTGGACTCCATTTTCGTGAGTGTAGTGATTTCCATCTTATTGCTCCATTCTCTACCTCCTCCTTAAGAGTAGAACAATCAACAAGGGTGTATAAAGCTCTCTCCATAGCAAGTTGGAGTGCTCATCCTCAAAGGAGAGCCAAGAGCCGAGGGAGTGTCATCCTAACACTTCCCAGACCAGCTAACACTAAGTCATCCATATCACGCCATTTCCATCAAGTTAAGCCCTGATTTTTGGAGGGCATTTCCACCACATTCAGAGTAAGATCTCTCTGAAATTTCAGCTCCATTGGAGTCCTTTTGAAGAAGTTGTGCAGTTGGGAAAGTGGGCTATTTCCGGCCAAAATCATTTTGTTTTGCTGAGACCTTTTGTGCTTCATCTTCATTACCTTAGTTGAAGTACATCATGAACTACAAGAATAAAGTGACAAAGAATATAGTTGGTACTTTGATGACAAGGTATCTACCATTAAATGATTTAATTTTTTGATTTACTAGATTGGTTAGATTGGAAATTTCTTTGATATTGGGGCTGTTTTAGAATATTGGAAAGAAAGTTTTAATGTTTTGGTTTAGGTTACCAATTTTAAGCATAAAGGTTTTTCATTGGCGGGATAATCTATAAAGGTTAATGAATGGCATTTAGTGAAGCTCTCGACCACCATGAAAGGTTGTGTAATCATCAATCTCATATTCTAAGACATGCTGAATTCCCAAAGTTTGCTGCCATGGAGTGGTTGCAAACAAGTCAACTATATTAAAGCATCCATCTTTTCATTTGTAGGTTTCAAATGGTTATTTTCTAACCCGATGGACGGAAGGTATAACCTTGTTAGCCATGCATTTTTTTACTTTAAACTTCAATATATTCTTTATGAAATTATGGATTTATATGCTTGTTGAATACAAGAAAGAGCCTTTAATCACAAACAAAATTATCTCCTTGATCGATGTTAGCAATTTGACTCGAAATTTGAACAATTCTCAAAGGTATTGTTGTTGATTAGTGGATTGTAACTTTATGTTATTACAAAGGGTTACTCATTGTTTTCCATGGTAGTTAATTACCTTGTGACTCATGTTGAAGGCCATTCACATACTTTGGAAGACTTTGATAATTGGCATATACACCTTGTGAAATTGAGATTGAAAATGGTATTATTCGAGTCCTTTTGAGCGAAATGACTTTTAATGGAGCACATATCATTTGTTATGGATTGAAGAAATTGTATGGAGCTATGGAAGAAGGTTATTTTTGGGGTTGCCATTAAAGGGAGCTAATTATATAGTTGTGGAAGAAACAACAAGTGCACAATGATCACTAACCGACTACAGTTCCTTGTTTTGTTGATGCATATATGTTTCCTAGTTTCCTTTGGAACAAGTTGCACTTGGAGGTGTTTTGGAGCTATAAAAAACAATTAGAGAAGAAGCTTCTAGAGTGGTTGCATACTCGCTTACAAGGAGGGAAGACAATGTTTCAATTGGAGGGCAATTTGAATTTGAGGTCAAATCCTTACTTACCCGAGGAGGATGACGTACCACGAGACCCCTCACAAGAGTCCAAGCAAAGAATTATTCTAACCTCTTATTCATTGTGTAGGTCTCTCTTCCTTAGCTTGCTTAGAGGAGAATATTAATTGAATCCACAAAGGGGAGTCAAATAATTCGGATCAATGGGGTAATTGCATGAAATCCGCATCAAACATCTTTCCAACTTGCAACACCATTCATGAGATCTTTCGCCACTTTCTCTTTAAAAGCATGAAGAACAATAATAGCTCAAGATACACCAAAAGGAGCAAAGGCATTAAGGACAATGGAGCATTTAGCTCGGATCCCAAAGCCAAATATCAACCAACCAAGCATCACCTTTGGGAAGCATCAAGGATATTTTCCATTCTAATTTATGCAACTTTATTTCAAATATTGGACGTTTATCTTAGAGTCTAAGGGCTGATGTTTTAATATTAGCTTTTGTAATATTAATGGTGATGGACCATCTTTTGGGGACGTGAAAGTATAAAGGCTATGGATAGCCAAAAAAAGGTCCTCATACCCTTGTCTAGCTAAGCACTCTTTTTTCTTTTTTGGATTGCTTGTGTAAAAGAGCGTTTAGGATTATAACCCTAGTTTCCTCTAAGGGAGGTATTTAAACCCTATGTTATGAGTTGCTCTAGGGGAGACTTTTTGAAATAAAAAAAACATGCTGAAGTTTTCTTCACAAACTTGGAGTTATATCTAAAGTGTCGCTTCTTTCATTGGTGAGTAATATCTTAATGGTTGAGTGTGTTTTGAATCCATTCTTTGTGAGTATAGGTGAATTCTCTTATACTATACCTTTACCTTTCTCTTGCCATAGAGTTAGAACCCCCAATAAAGGTGTAGAAACTCTTATAGAAACAAGTTGAAAAGTTTTCTTTCAAGGAAGCATAAAAACTCAATAGGTGCAGCCGCAACTCTTATTCAAATCAACTTGCACTCCAATGTGCATATCTTTTCATTCCCAACGTTTCTGCTCTTGATTTTTGGAGGAAGTCACTGTCACATATAAAGCAAGTTATTTTCCAAAAATCACATCAAGAGGACATCAATCAATTGAGTATACCTTCCTCAAGAGGTCCATTTTCTCGGCCAGAGTTGTAATCCGTTTATCCAACGCCTTCCACCTCTCCATCATATGTCCAGATTTACAGAGCTTTTGGCTACGATATTTGGAGAACATTTCCTTCACTCCAAAGCTCAAAACTATCCAAATTTTAACTCCAAAATTCAAGTATTGGTCTTTTGTGCTTATGGGAAGATACTGGCCTTTCTCGGACAAACAACCAATAGCCTAGTGCATTTTTCGAGTTCCTCCTCCCATTATATGGCACATCACTCTTAGAAGATCAATAAAGGAGAATGATAACGCCCTGAAATAGTTGTAAAGGTTTGATTGACACCCAAAAATTCAACCACTTGTAACTGGAAGGGTTATAGACAAAGTAATCGTCAATTAGGAGTCTTGGAGCACAAACATAAGGAGTTTGGCCAAATGACGTTAACAAATTTGTTTGCAATTTCTTTCCCTTGTCTCTTTATTTTATTGTTATTGCTTGCATATTAGAATCACACATATAAGTAAGAGATAATATATGATTTGACGTTGAAAACAAATAGAAATTTTAATCACACAAAAAGTTATTAAACTTAATTCACCCTCCCTCTTAGGTTGTATTGATCCTACACCTTATTCATCTATTTACTGTTGTTGTTTTTCATTCTATCACGAACTAAACTTGTTTCTAGAATTGTAATTTGAAATCGACATGTAATCTAATTATATTTCTATCTGTTTTAGTTTTATTGATTCGTATTGACTTTTTTATTCACTCTAATAGTAATTATGATCTGATTAACATGTCATTAGTTGAATAATTTTATTGCACGTGTAGAATTGGGAAAAAAGACTTGTATGTTTAGATTTGAATAAGATAGCATATGATCAATGTGTGAAGAGCTTGAGTTTGTGTTGGATCAGAATATACCTGCATAATGTATGAATCTGTTTGTGAGCTTGAACTTAATGGATCATTATACTTTTTATTCTCATAAGGATATAGTGAATTAAATCTTAACAACATTTCTAACTAATCATTGGAAGATATTTTTAGATATTTAGCTTTCTTGATTGATAAACTCAGACATTGAATTAATTGAAAAAGTTAATAATAAAGTTAGGTGAAACATTGAGGAATAATTGAAATCCTAGTTTTGTTTCATAGAAGGTCAATTACTTTTAACTTTATGTAGTTATTAAATTAGTTGCTTCATTACCAAAAATAAAAATCTCAATGTTTAAATAAAATTGAGGTGAGATAATACTTATTTGTAACCATTCCTTGTATGTATGTTACTCTACTTTTACTACATTATTTGAGGTGATACGTGCATTAGTATTGTAAAATCACTAGTGGATTTTGTGGATGAAAACAAACTTGCCAAATTTCAAACAAGTGTCATGGTTCCATGGATCAACACTTGCAACAGATTAGCTAGCATTGATGATAAGGTTGTATCAAGCTTCGCCTGTAATGCAAAATCTGCTTGGGGCTGTTGGATTAGATGTTCATGTCATGGTGCTCACTCAGATCTTTCAAATCCAAGTGCAATAATTTGTTTCACGAAATCTTCTTGAATCTCCTTTAAAATATTCTTATAAGATGAGATATTGTATCCAAGATTTGAAATACAAAATATTTATTTTGAATTTCAAATTTGGGTGAAGATTGTTCTGACTATGGAAAGTTTCATAGTTGCGGGATGACATACAAAATTTAAATAAATTATTAAAAAAAAGATAAATAATTATGATAAATTGTGAAAGTGTTAAAAAATAACGAAACTTTAAAGAATTTATTTCTATGATATGGTGGACATGTGGTAAAAATTTTAAGAAAAGCCGATATTGTTTGATATATTTTTTGAAATAGCTACTAATATTTTAGAGATTTTCATCAGGAACGGACTCATGTTCTAGTTTTTTTAAAGAATTGATAGTTTAAAGTTTGATTTGTTAACGAATATAGTTCAATGTTTATTTTGTAAATGATCCCATAGTTCAAGGTTTTCATGTAGATTACCCTAATTAATTCATAATATTTATGAATTGTGTGCTAATTATTCGATTCATTAATTGAAAAACACGAGAATCAAATAATAGATTCCATTGTATGAGTGCTATCATTCTAAGTTACTCATTAATTTATTTATGAAAAAAAAAAATTTATGAAGATGAGCCCGCTAAACAATGAATTATGATGAAATTAATTGTTATTTCTTTAATATAAATTTTAATAACAAAATAATTTCGTTTGACTAAGTTAGATATAATCATGTTAAATAAAATATATACTTTCTATATCAGTACACATATAGTCAGAATTTGATCATACATTTTAAGTAGAATGAATTATGCTTATCACTTTATATTATTTTGAAGATTCAATATTCAAATATAAGTATCAGACTTTGTGACGACTCGACGACGAGATAAGTCAGAAACACTAGGTCTAATGTTCGACCCTCAAAGAGAATTTGAACGCCAAATTAAAGGTTTTGGTCCATGATTCACAACAAACTTTAAACCAAAATTAAAATCAAGGTATAACCCACACGAAATGAGCCGAGACCCATATAGTGATCACAATAGCATACAAATAGTGAAATAAATTAACTCGAACAGGAAATACTGTGCATGAAATTAAATGTGCAAAGACAGAGTGCAAACACACAGTGCAAATTATATAGGCCCGTATCTAAAGCAGGAGATTCTCAGCAAAGGAAATGAAACACTTGGAACAAAAAAAGAATAAAAGGTTTCCTACTCCTAGTCTTGACCATTAGATTTTTCCTTCAGAAAAATAGAGTCATTTGAGATAACTTAACTCAATAGAGATCCTATTACTATATCAATGATAGAAAATCTAATTTTATTTATTAATTTAAATAAAGTGTTAGAAAATATGCGCATCCATAAATTTTTATATTCAAAACTTTACCATTTTGAAATCTAGTTGATGTGAACCAAGGTGACACTCGGCTCAAGCCCAAGTACCATGACTTATTACAAAATATTGGAGTTCCAATGACAAATTTAAGAAGCAATAAAAGGTAAAAAAAAAAATGCATAAAAACCCTCCATAATTTGCTCAAAGACCAACAAGGGAAAGAATCATCACAACAAGCAAAGACCAATAATGATGCTTAAAGTTGATAAGAAATTAATGGAGGAAGAAATATCATAGTACCAAGGAGTTGTATGCATGGAGTGCAAGGTGGTGTCGCACACCGCATGCCAACCCACGCCCACGACCTGACAGCATGCACCCATTTTGTCCATGGCCCAGAAGCACGCGTCCCGTGCGTCCACAACCCACCCACGAGAGCTTAGCGCGCACCTGGCACTCCCACGACCCAACAATGTCCGTCAACGAGAGCTCAACGCCCGAGGCCTCTGCGCACACCTAACAAGTGCACGCCAGGAAACCCACCCACTCACCCAGTGCACCCCTGAGCGCACTAGAAACCCTAATTAATTTTATTTTTTCTTTTTTCTTTTATTTTCATATTTTTACATATTTTGCTTATTTAAACACCGTTGAAACCCTAAATATATAGATTTTGAGAGATTAATAAAAATTCATTTTTTAGCCTCTTGAGAGTTCATGAGAATTCTTCTCTTAAGTTCTTTATGAAGAATTTGATCTTCATCAAGTATTGACTTGATATATCATCTTTGATAGCTTTGGTTCAGCCAACAAGTGTGGCTCGGGTCAAGCTCCTAAATTGATAACTACAATTCCATCAGTAAAGTTCAATCGAACTCTAGTTTCTTTATTTTCTTGAATCACATGACGATTCTGTTCTTTACTCTGCGTTGTAGATGAGTCATAAATTTCAAAAAACTTGAGGTTTGCATCACTAGTTCCATGAATCATCAATTAAGTATAAAAAAACCAATGTCACTTACTGTATCATAGCATATATGAAAAATAATGCCACCACTGTTTTTCGAAGAAAACATTTCCATTGAATATGATCAACTCATTAACCTTTACACATCATTACTTGAAGGATATAAGATAGACAAACTACTATCCTAAGACTAGTCGTGATGTACAAACACAGTGATCAAATTTAAAGATTTTACCAAGAACACAGTATCGTGAAAGATTTTCCCATAACATAAAAATACCTTCTCAGTTAATTAAAGGTGCAAAACAAACAAGTTACCCTAATATCTTGTCTCTATTCAATAAGAAGCTATGTTCAGTAAATCAAATAAAATACACTGCATGTTAAAAGTAAACATGTAAAATCACCTTACATGTAATATAAAAATTGAGATTTTACGACAGGACATATCAGATTTTTTGCATGATCTATTATAAAATAAGAATTTTAAAAACCTTGATACATTAGGGAATATAATAAAAAAAAGTTCTATAAAGTCCAAGTCGAAAAACTTCTTTGAACCTACAACAATATTGACATCAGAACCCTTTAAAAATTTAAAGTTCATGGTGAAATCCTATACCTGGAATGAGAACCAAAATTAAAGAGACAAGACATCTGGGCGTTGCATCTCGCCGAAGGGTTATGCACTTCAGCGACAAAGTGCAACCATAAGCAAAACCATTGTGCAATTGATTTGAACAAAGAGTGTCGGTTGACCGAAAACAGAAGATGGTCGACCAGACAACATGTCAACATTGTCTGAACCACTGTCACGCAGTCGAATTGATAACATCAAGCAGTCAACTGATGATGTCACCCCTAGAAAATAAGTGGTTGGTCAACCCACATGAGGAGCGATGGGACCTCAAAGATGCCTGAGAAGTACGTCTAAAGTTCCGGTGCATATATCGAAGACCGGACCATTGACACAATCAATCAAAGATGGATTAGAATGTCAAACTGATGGGTAAATAGTTGAATTTCACAAAAAACCTGACTTTTCTATTGATTCTCCTTCAATTGGTTTTAAACATTGCATAAAAACATTATATGCCTAGATCTGCCAACATAAACCAGATTTAGCAAATGATTTCAATTTTCCATCTTTGAAACTAGATTCCAATGAAAATACACAAAAAACTGACAAAAATAGAGTTAGAAAAATATAGTCTTGAAGACCTTTCACAAAACACGAAGATTCAACTTCAAGTTCCTCCCTCACTCACGACCCTCTCTGTCTCTCTGCACTCGTTTTTACTAAAAGTGAAGGGCTCTTGTGCTTTTTATAAAAAGAAATTTAATCCTTTATTGAACTTATTTTTATGAAAATAATAAGCTATATATAATATACTATATATTTTAAAAGAAAATCTCAAAATCATATTTATCAAAAATCTAAATGTTGTTCAAAATGTTATCTCAATTTAACTTTCATTTACCGAGAATTAGTTTAGATTAGAGTATCAAATTGTGGGAAAAATTATTGGTATCTGTGCCACATGTGTGGACCGGGATTGATAATGGGTAATGGCCCATTATCAATCCAGGATGGAAAGGTGAGGAAGCTGAAGAAGTGTGAGAAACTGTTGTTGCTAACCCTCCAGGAAGTGACAGAAGTAGCTGCTAACCCTCCAGGAATTTCGACGACTGCCAGACGCGACGGAGATGTTGTTCTTTCTCTTTAACTGGTATCAGAGCAAGGTTGCTCTTTTTCAACAAAGAGGGAAAACATCGTATGTCCATCATCGAGCAGAATCGATGCCGTCGCCCGTCAAACTGAAGCAGAGCTTCTACTTAGTTCTCTGACGAGTTAGTCGTGCGTAGAATCGCTGTGCCTCCACCGTGCATGGCCCCCATTTTTGCGCGGCGTGTTATCAGCCTCCGTCCTTCATTGTCTCTGTTTATCGATCAACCTCTGCATCAAGCCTTGATTTTGTTCGAGTGTTTGTCTGAAGCAGAGAGTTTTTCCTCAGTTTGCCACTCGCACGTTGCTGAAATAATCTTCAGCACTGTTGTTTTGTGCACATAAATAGCAATTCGTCACTAATTGAGTGATGATCAGACTCCGAACAGCTGCTCCGACCTGTTCGTTCTCTGTGGGTCTGTTATTGGTGAAACAGTGCACAAATTAAAAGTTTAATTAGATTTTGGGAAAATCTGTTCTGTTGGAGATATTATGAATTTGAAGAATTTATTTTTGGGTTCTAAAATTTGTGGCAATTTTGAGTATTTGGGATATTCTATTCGAAAATTTTTATTTTTAGAGAAATTTGAGTAAACATGGTATTAAGAAGTAAAAATATCACACAATAGTATATTATCTTGAACAAATCCTCCACCCTTAACATGATTCCTATACTCAATCGTAGGTTTTAAAGAATGCGAATAGTAGGTTTTAAAGCATGCAAATCAACATTAACATAAATCAGACTGTAGCATCATGACAACATTACTAGTTGTGAATTTAAACACTTTGAGCACTAACTCCCATCCTTGGATATTGTTTGATTATCTTTGCCGACATTGCCCCATTGACACCACCAGCCTGGCTCTTGTTGTAGGCCGAGAGATGCAGACCAAGTGCATCTCTACCAGAAGGATCAAGGTTTTTGGACCAAGCAGTATCCAACTCCACTGCTTTTGCTGTACTGCAAGCTACACTTGCTCCTCCAGGGATGGTGAGCCGAGCCGAGTTTTGTGGGAAGACATTAGTCGAGTTCTTTATGCGTTTGCAGTTGGCAGTTTTATGTACGCCATGGTTTGGACTTGATTCGATATTGCTCATTCAGTTAGAGTAGTCAGCCGGTTCCTTTCCAATCTTGGCAAAGAACACTGGGAAGCAGTGAAGTGGATACTCAGATATCTCTGAGGTACTTCTAGATTATGTTTGTGTTTCGGTGATAGTGATCCTATGCTAGTTGGGTATACCGATTCAGATATGGCCTGTGAAGTTGATTCCAAGAGGTCAGTTTCAGGATTCTTGATGACTTTTCCAGAGGGAGCCTTGTCTTGGCAATCGAAGCTGCAAAAGCATGTTTCAATATCCATCACAGAAGCCGAGTACATTGCGATTACTGAGGGTTGTAAGGAGGCTTTGTGGATGAGGAGATTCATTGGGAAATTGGGTTTGTGCCAAGAGAAGTATGTTGTGTTCAGCGATAGCTAGAGTGCTATCCATCTCTCCTAGAATTTTTCATTTTATTTGAGATCCAAGCATATTGATGTGAGATATCATTGGGTTCAGGACTTGCTCGAGATGAAGCAGTTACACTTGGCAAAAGTGCACACTAGTGAGAACAGTACGAATATGTTGACGAAGGCTTTGCCGAAGGAGAAGCTCGAGGTTTGTCGACGAAGAGCGAATTTCTTGGAGCCCACCACATGAGCCAGAGGAGGAGTTTGTTAGGATCCGGGCCACATGTGTGGACCTGGATCAATAATGGGCAATGACCCATTATCAATACAAGAGGGAGAGGTAAAGAAGCTAAAGAAGTGTGAGAAACTGCTGCTGCTAACCCTCCATGAAGTGAGAGAAGCTACTGCTAACCCTCGAGGAATTCCGACGATGACCAAACGGGACAAAAAGGTTGTTATTTCTCTTTAAAAATGTGACATTACTCATACAATATACATGTTAATATAAAATTTGCATACTAACCAAACAATTTTCATTAATTTCATTAAACATACATATAGTGTAAACAGAAAAATTAACCAACCAAAAATATTTATAAAATCAATGGTTATTACATTTGCCTATTGAGCACAAAACATATAATACCTATCTTATTACTTAAGTAAATTTTATATTCACAATAAACTGCATCGATATCAATGAATAGATCTCTTGAATGGGTTTATAAATTTAACTGAGATACACATAACATAAAACTATCAATGAAAAAACATTCTTTAAATCATATTTATTTTAGTAGTTTCTTTGTGGCTATATATGTCACGACCTGAATTAAGCTAGAGACAGAATGCAAAAGAATTCAATCCATAAGACTCGATTGAACTGTCCAACCCTTAACAAAAGTTATTTAACGTAACAGTTGAAGACTAGAAAGAAAAGTTTATAACAGAGCCCAAAAAAATGAGCTAATTTGAAGATCTAACAGAGACATCTCAAATAATATAATAATATAAGTCTACTATAAAATGTGCGATAATGTAAATAACAGATAGTCTAACTAGGAAAAGATAGTAGTAACAAAGAGTTTAAATAAAAAATACGTAAGTCATATCTCACCAAAAAATTACTCTCTAGGAAATGAAATACGATATAAGATATCAACCCAGCTCCCTGATCATCCTAACTAAAACTTGAAAGGGGATGTCATTGTGTTGAGTTAACTAAAATCAGCAGGGATCAAGTTTTATATGGAACAATAGTGACAAAAAAATGAGTGATCATGCTAAATAAAATAATGGCATAAATCTAGAGGGAAAAATACCAAATAGGGACAAAGTCAAAATAATCCATTATAATGTGGGGTTTTGAATTACAACTCGAAGATATAAATCTTGAAATGACACTAACCTTTAAATAGATTTTAGGAAAGAGAGTGAGGAGAGTAAAAGCAAATTTTGCAAAAGGAATATTTTATGCATTGCGTATCAATATTTGCACAACTAGTGTTTATATACAACAACCTCTACAAAACGTGGCTCTATAATGCAGGTTATATAACATATAAGAAAATGCTGGAGAGTTCTACCACCTATAATCCCCCTCAAACTTATTGTCGCATGGCCAAAAGCTTGGATAGCAAATATTGAAATTGAGAAATGGGCAACAGATTGGTTAATAGTTTGAAATCTGATAAGCAAAAGTGATGTGGTACAAAAACCTAACTCTAGACAAACACCATAGAGGCTAGCCTTATATCTTACTTCTCTTATTTTTGTAGAAAAAATGACTTGAAAAGAAGTAAGGAAGAACCGCTACCACATAGTCATAAGGAGATGTCAAAACCCACACTCAAGAGGAGATCCAAACATCCAAAGCATATGTTAGTGTGGGAGCCGAAAGGAAGAAAACAAGGGCTGATCACTTTTGCCATGTTAGATCACTTGGGCTGAGGTTCTTTTCTTCTTTGAGGAGCTTGAAGATCTTCTCTTTGAACTACTCTTTATGTTTAAGTTGTGCTATTTTATCATTAGACTTTATTTTAGTTCTTTACACTTTTTGGACAAAAAAGGGTAACTTCCACTCAGCTCATCCTAGTTGGCCGAGGGGACTATGTGTTGTGTTTTAGTTTTGGACCATAGTCTTGTTGTAATTGAGTGCTAAGAAGGACATATTGAGACACCTTCTTAAAGGCTGTGAAGAGGTCAAGAACTAGCCTTGTACCTTTTTGTGTGATGACCCTGGATGTGTACGTATGAGTATGACTGCGAGGCAAATCTCGGGTTGTGGGGTGGATCCCAGACTCGAGTATAGGAGAATCTTGGGTCGTAAAGAGGGGGTCGTAAAGAGGGGGTCGTCATAATCCCACATCACTTGGGGAAGTATATGAAAATGAAACATATGTAAGGAAACCCTCCCAAGATAGTAATACGCATTTTGGAGCACAATTGGCATTGGATCCCATAAGAACTCCAAAGTTGAAAGTGCTTTGGCGAGAGTAGTACCAGGTTGGGTGATCAACTGGAAAGTCTTCGCCAAACAAAGCCGTGAGGGGAGGATATTGGGTTACGGCCCAATCCCCAAAACGGACAATATCTTATTGGGAAAAGGTCGTTACAGATGGTATCAGAACCTGTACCCAACTAGAAATGTGGCCAACGGGGACGTTGGGCCCCCGAGGGGGGTGATTGTGATGACCCAGATGTGTACGTATGAGTATGACTCTGAGGCAAACCTCGGGTTGCGGGGTGAATCCCGGGTCGTAAATAGGGGGTCTTCACAATCCCACATTGCTTGGGGAAGTATATGGAAATGAAACATATGTAAGGAAACCCTCCTAAGATAGTAAGATGCGTTTTGGAGCACAATTGGCAACAGATTCCATAAGAACTCCGAAGTTAAAAGTGCTTCGGCGAGAGTAGTACCATGTTGGGTGACTGACTGGAAAGTCTTCGTCAAACAAAGCCGTGAGGGAAGGATATTGGATCACGGCTCAATCCCCAGAGCAGACAATATCTTATGGGAAAAGGAGTCGTTACATTTTGTTCTAAGCTATTTGGAGTAAGTCTAGCCAAACACTCAATTCCTCTTTTGACCTTGCCTTTGTAAAAGGGCCATTAGCATCGCAATTATGATTCCCTCTAGGGGTTCTATATATCTCTCCTTATGAACTGCTGCAAATGTTGAAGTTATCTTCTTCAAACCTGAAGTTTCCTTCAAGTAGCCACCCCTAATTTGGTGAGTAATAATATTCAATTGGAGTGTTGGTGTTTTGATTCCACTCTTTGTGAGTGTAGGTGAAATCCATTACTTACCACACATTTATCTTCTTCTCCCCATATAGGTTGAACACCTAGTAAAGGTATAGAAAACTCGCATCACAACAAGTTGCAGCGTTTATCCAAGAAAGCCGCACAAAACCAAGAAGGTGCAACCGTAGCACTTTCTAGATCAACTGTATTTTCCACATCAATATATTTTCATCAACAACGATTAAGCCCTTCATTTTTTGAGACAATCATTCTCACATATAAAGTTTCATTCTATCCAAAATTAGGATAACTCTCTCTTCAGGCCATGTTTGATCGATAAATTTGGAGGAGACTCCTACCACACCCAGGACTAGAATTGAAAATTATGTTGGCAAAATGATCAAAACAGAACTCTACAAATCGTGGCTAAGTTTATGGGGCATAGAATGGATGAAGGTTAGGAAAACATGCTCAACAGAAAATATGCAAATCGTTACAGTTTATTGGATTGTTGAATAAACACTCAAACAATGTTTTGTCCTTCAACACAACTGTGATAGTAAGTTTATAAGAAGGACAATATATTTCAATGCATACTTCCAGAAAGAAAGGGAACATGAGAGTAATTGAGTAAAATAAGAGCCATTTCTGATAAGAATAATTGAGTGTTTGTTTGAAGAGAGAAGGAGAATGAGAAAGACACTACTCTAAAGCTTGACAAATATATTTATATTTCTCTTGTCTCTAATTTGACAATGAGACGTATTGCGCTATTTATAGAGTCATACTTGACTCTTTACATTCATAACATAAACATAATTAAAACTCGGAATACAAAACATTACATTTATTCCTAACCCTTCATTACTAAATGGTCATAATTTCTTATAGAGAATCTAAACTGACTTGAAACTTAAACTATTTGAAAGTAGACATCTGAGCCTTCAAATCCATAGGTCATACATTAAAAATGAATAACGTTTGGTCATTCAAATTCTTGTTTGAAACAGCCCTTATGAAACTGTTGTTTGAGTTTAATTCTCAACAAATTCCTCCCTTACGCTCAAATATTTTTGATCTTTCATTCCAATCATCTCCCTGAAGTTTTCAAACAGCATTGTTGGCAGCAGGTTTGTCAAAAAATGTCTGTCACTTTTTGTCGCCGGTAACTTTCTTTTACGTGACGATGAATCAATTTTCTTTCCTTTTGTTTCTTTCTTCTCAAAAAGTTTCTCTTCGATTTAGGAATCAGTGATTCCACGTTGATCTTGAGCATACGTGGGGATGGGGGTATCTCTCCTTCCTCTACACATATGCTTTCCGCTAATCTTCTGGTATTGTCGATCATCGTAAACTCTGGATGCCCAAGAAGCCATTTGAATTTCTTGATAGCCTCATGATCCATGCCGAACTTCGCCGTATTTTCAATTCTTTTTAGAGCTTCTCTTTCTCTTTTCCTCTGCTTTTTCAGCCGAATCTCCCTTTCTCTCTTACTTTGTTCTATCACTTTGAACTGAACCTCCCTTTTAAGATCACGGTTAGTAAGAGCAGAAGCAGCGAGCTCCTTTTTGGCTTTCTTTATCGTCCTAGAAAATCTATCCATTAACACTACAATTCTCGCTGCGCTCCTTGGAGATTCTAGCTTCCCGGTAGATTTATTTGATAAGCTGCAAACAATGATTATCTCCAAACTTTTTTCATCTTTTCTTTTCACCAAGTGAGTTCCAATTGTCTTTTCTACCTGATTCTTGTCACACGTTTTTCAAATTGAGTTTAGACAATGGATTCTTTGTCATCTCCACGTGTGCGAGTAAGCGACCATCTTTGTCCTTCAAGTGAAACATCTGGTCTTTCATGAAGACTGAACATCCCTTCTCCAATAATTGACCCATGCTAAGAATGTTACTTTTCAAGTTGGGTACATAGTAGACATCTTCTATTGATCATTCTTTTTCATTCTTTTGGGTAAAACATATTTTTCCTCGGCCTTTGACTTGAACCTTTGACGCGTCTCAAAAAAACATGTTTCCTTCTTTTATCTCTTGCATAGCAACGAAGAGATGTTTGTGTCCACACATATGATTGCTAGCACCGGTGTCGATATACCAATACCGTGTCGCTATCCAAAGTGGAACCCTCTTGGGTCATCTTGAGAACACTGTTGTCCTTCATCTCATCTTTCGCGACTAGATTTGCGTTTTCGTCCACTTTCTTTTGGGAATAGCACTCTTTGTGTGGTGTCCATACTTGCCGCAGCTGTAACACTCAATATTTGAACGATTCGACTGGCCACTAATTCCATGACCGCGTCCTCGTCCACGCCAATTTTGTTGGCTGGTCTCGCCCTTCTCTTCAAGATTATATCCGCGACCACGGCCTCCGCCGTGACCAAAATCATGATAACCACGACCGCGTCCTCTTCCTCGGTTGTGTTGCGTGTACATTGCCTTATCTTCATTGATAGTCTCCTTCGTTTGTAAGGCCTCCTCCAAGACTTCTTGTGTCTTCTTCTTCTTCATTTGTTCATGTGCCTCAAGAGAGCCCGCGAGTTCATCGACGGTCATCTCTTCCAAATTCTTCGACTCCTCTATTGCGCATACAACATTCTCAAAATTCTCCGTTAATGACCGAAGAATTTTCTCCACGACCCTTACGGTAAGGTTTTTCCATTGTGTTTAAGTTGATTCACCATCATTTACACACGCGTTATGTAGGTTGATATGTCTTTTGTCTCCTTCATTTTCATAGCCTCCAACTCGCCTTGAAGAGTTTGAAGCTGCACTTGTTTAACTCGGTCGGCACCCTTGTACACCTTTTGCAAAGTGTCCCATGCTTCCTTTGAAGTTGATGCATCGACAATCTTGTCAAAACCCGACTACTCTACTGCTTGAAACAAAAGATAGAGAGCGGTCTTGTCCTTCACTTGTGTTTCTTTCAACGCTTTTAATTGATTCGCCGTCAAGGAATCAATAGCTTCCACCTCTGTGAAGCCGGTTTCAACAACTTTCCATGCGTCTTGTGTAACACCTGGAAATTTTCTATAACATACGTAGTCCTCGTTAGGGTATGTCGTGAGAGTTTAACGTTAGTCCTAGAGTTATCCTAGCAAATTGAGTTGGAAAGTGAAATAGGAAGAGTAATTGAGAGAAAACCATAGGATTGAAGTAGTTAGAAATTGTGTTGAGTTGAATTGATATAAAGGTAAATTTAAGAGAACAAAAGGGGAAAGAATTGAGAGCTTTCACGTTGGAACATGATGAGGACGAAAGGTGAGGTTAATTTACAAAAATTAAAAGATTGGTGGGGAAGTTTTAAAAGAGGAAAAGTTGGTGTTTTATACAAATTGGTAAAGTGAGGGTAAAAAGACAATTTCATTGTCTTTCCTCTCCTCCTCCCACGAAACCCTCATCAGCCATTGAAGGATTTTCCCACCTTCATCTCTTCAATTTGAGCAAAGATTTAAGGTAAGATTTAGTTGGGTTTTTAGTTGGATACAATTATTTGATAGTTTTTAGTGTTGTGGTGGAGTTTTTGAGGAGTTTTGTTAGGGTTTGGAAACCCTAAGGGGGGAGCTACGAAATTTCCATTCTTTTGTGAGTTTTCTTCATACTTTTGATGGTTTAAACCTTAGATAGGTTGGTTTAGGTTGTTTAGGTAGTTAGATTGGAAATTTGGTAGAAGTTAGAGAAAAACCTGAATTTTTGTGTTAAGTGGCCGATTCTGTTTTGGTGTAATTCGATTTGGCCATATTGTTTGGTTGCTAAATTTGATTGTTTCAATGGATAGTATTCGTGTAGAGGTTTATGGGATAGGGTGGAACGTCTAAATCTGTTGAAAAACGAGTAAGTTATGGCCGATTGAAGTTGGGTGATGGAAATTGTAGAAAAATCTGGATTTTGTAGTTTGGATGTTTAGAGTTAGCTAGTTGTTGAGTAAATGTTCCTTAGTTTTAGTTGTATGATTACTAAGTGAATTTTCTTATATTGTTAGGTTAACGAGCGAGTAAATTGTGTACTCGGAGTGAGCCAGCATGTGCGGAGTAATTAGGTAAGTAGAGGATGTTTGTGTTTTGCCTTCAGGCCTACACCATTGAACACTAGGGATTTGTCTGTTTGTTTGGTTGTTTTGTTTTGTGTTGAATTAAGCAATTGGGTGACATGCATCATAGTTTTGAATTACGAAAATACGAGTTTTAGCATGAAATGCACTGTGATCATTATGGGAGTTGCCCCGTCATGTTAGGGTGACACCTGCGAGGGACTTTATGGGAGTTGCCCCATCGCGTTAGGGTGACACCTGCGAGGGACTCTATGGGAGTTGTCCCGTCCCGTTAGGGTGACACCTGCTAAGGACTCTATTGGAGTCGTCCAGTCGTGTTAGGGTGCTAGGTTAGCACTCGCGAGAGGCTTTATGAAAGATAAAAAAATGAAACGAGAATAATAGAGTTGGAGTCGCCCCGCCGTGTTAGGGTGACACTCGCGAGGGACTCTATGGGAGTTGCCCCGTCGCGTTAGGGTGACACTTGCGAGGGACTCAATTGGAAGTTAGGGTGGCACTCGCGAGGGACTCTATTGGAGTCGCCTCGTCGCGTTAGGGTGACACCTGTGAGAGACTTTATTGGAGCTGCCCAATCGTGTTAGGGTGCTAGATTATCACTCGCGAGGGGCTCCATGAATGAGTAATGAAACGAAAACGAAACGAGAATAACAGAGCGAGTAGAAACTGCGTGTGTTAGGGTTGTGTGTACATTGTGTATGTTGACATTCATTAATCGTGTTAGGGTGCTAGATTATCACTCGCGAGGGGCTCCATGAATGAGTAATGAAACGAAAACGAAACGAGACTAACAGAGCGAGTAGAAACTGCATGTGTTAGGGTTGTGTGTACATTGTGTATGTTGACATTCATTATTCCCTATTTGTTAAGGGTTTACATTTTTTGTTCTATGGTGTAGGTGACGATGGGATTGCAGGCGAGCTCCATGAGGGAGGCTAGGATTAGGGCGCAGTCGGTGACGCACGAGACATGCCGGTGCGAACAGTTGTTGGGGCGTCTCGACCATTGTTGTTGGGAGGTGTGGGTTTTGGTAGTTCTGTTTAGATTTTTGTTTGTATAAATGACGGAGATTTACAACTATTTTGGTTGATGTTTTGGGAGTTATTGTATAGATGTTTGTTTTTATGTTTTGGTTTTTGAAATATTAACTGTTATGCTGCTTGGTTTTTCGTAGAGTAAACGACGTTTGTTTTCGTAAATTTTCACGTTTTCGCTGATGTTTTAGAGTCGGATTTCTGGGATTTTCACGTGTTGGAAAGAGGAAAATGTCGAGAAAAGTTTTGGGTAAATTTTAGGTGATTTAGTTGTGAGAGATTTGAAGAAAAGTGAAAAAGAGGAGAAAATAGTGTAGGTGTGCGCTGGTGGCCGGAGGTGGCGCGCAAGAGGGCACTGGTGCCAAGTGGGGCGGGCGCAACAGGCACGCGGTGCGCGCTGCTGGGACGTGCGTAGCGCTCAGCGCCGATAGATCGGCTAGGTTACTGTTCCTCAATCGGGCAACGCGAGAGGTTGCCGATCGATCGGCGCTGTGCGCCGATTGATCGGCACCTCGCGTGCTGCTTGGGTGACGCGCGCACCCAGTGCGTGCGCACGCTGCCTAGGCGACGCGCGCACCCAGTGGGTGCGCGCGCCCATGGTGGCCAATCCGATTTTTTTTCAAATTTTTTCTACTTCAAATATGTTTTGACCTGACCTTTTCCGACACATTTTGCACGTGTTTTACGCATGTTTTGCAACCATTTTTGAGGGTTCTAAAAGCCCAAAAATCGATTCAAAATTTTAACGAAAATTATTTTAAATTACATTTTAAATGTGGTATGGATGTGCAAAGTAGCGCACCGAGGCGAGGTGGGTTCGGGGGTGTTACATCTTGTGCGTTGAGCAATGCACGCATTTGAATACTCCAATTGTCGTAGTTCTTCTCTGTGAGTCATGGCTGCGGCATCTGCCCTGATGTGCTCCTATAATTCGTCATGCTCTGATACCAATTTGATAAGAATAATTGAGTGTTTGTTTGAAGAGAGAATGAGAAAGAGAAGAAGAAGGACACTACTCTAAAGCTTCACAAATATATTTCTATGTCTTGTCTTCCCTCTTATTTGACAATTAAACATATTGCACTATTTATATCGTCATTCTTTACTCTTTACATTCATAATATAAACATAATTAAAACTCGGAATAGAAAACATCACATTTATTCATAATTCTTCATTACTAAAATGGTCATAACTTCTTCTAGAGAACTCCAAACGACTTGAAACTTGAATCATTGGAAAGTAGACATTTGAGACTTCAAATCCATAGGTCATATGTTAAAAATGAATAACGTTTGGTCCTTCCAAGTCTTGTTTGAAACAGCCCATACGAAACTGTTGTTTGAGTTTAATTCTCAACAATTTCAACAATATGACAATTTTTTCGGTCGCCTTGATCATTTTGGCAGTCTTTTAGGGGCTGGAAATTCAATGATGAATGTCAGATTGAAAGTGTTTAATGGAGGTGCCAAATGTTTTTTAATAAGAGCATGAAAATGCAGAAACTTTGTACAAACCTCATCCTTCATTTTTAAAAAAATAAATCCATGAATATCGGCAATAGTCATCAACAAATAATAGAAAATATTTTGCATCGATTACAAAATTAATAGGAGATGCACCCCAAATATCCGTATGGATTATTACTAAAGCTCTAAAGGTAGATTTAGAAAAGGGCAGTCTATGGGACTTGACATGCATTGCAAAAAGGAAAAGAACTGTTAAAAGGCACCTGCAATGAAAAACTTTGCCTACTGTTGACGTAGAGAGATGACCGAGGCAATGAAGCTATAAGGTGGAGGTTGAACCTGAACGAGTAGAAGTATGAAGCATAGACAGAACAGTGGAAACAGATGGAGGTTTAAGAGACCAATATAGACACTTATGAAGTTGGCCTGACAGAAGAGTCTCCTAGGTTGGTTAGTCCTTGACACAACAAAAAATGTTGAAATTTGACATAAACATTATTATCATGACATAATTTGGTAATATTTAGAAGATTATGTGATATTGTTGAGTTGTGAAGGACATTATTAAGGTGTAGAGGAAAGGAAGAAGTCATAAGTGTTGCATGACCTATATGTGAGATGGGAATAGAATTACCATTCCCAAGAGTGAATCTGCTTGAAGCCACTGTAAAGAGGAGTAACCTGTTGGAGATTGCAAACATTTGAAGAGAAATGATGGGTTGAACGTGAGTCCATCACCTAAGAAGATTGATGAGGTGTTTGATCTGGGAAGGACATGCGAGGTGATTGGAGTGAACAATCAGTGGGTATAACCATGCTATTAAATGTTTTAGGACAAGAATGTCTGAAAGAAGCATTTGATATGTGGTAGCACACAACAGTTGCATGACATTTTTTATGAAAATTTGACATCGAGGCTTGAAGTGAGGAGGTCTGGAAGGACGCCATCTAGGAGGATCCATTGGGAGACTACGTAGACTTTGTGAGGGTGGAACTGGAACAAAGGGTGAAGGGCATGAAAATGAGAAAGGCTCAATATATTACGGTTTCTTAGTCTGAACAAAGTGATGAGCTTGATAATGAGTCATTTGAGGTGGGTTATTTTGGCGCTCAAGGCAAAATCCATAGTTAAGTAATAAGATGTGAATTTCCTCCATTCATCATAATGACTTGTGATTGCAATAACAAAATGGTTATAATCAATATCAAGACCCCCAAACAAATAGATTAGCTGATCTTTGTCAGAAATCGACACTCCAATTGCAACCAAATTATTGTAAATAGAGGACAATTTCTTGGTATAGGCACTTACTGAAAGGCTATCATTAGAACTGGTTTGTAATTGACTTAACAATTAAGTGATGGGAGCTATGGAAGAAGAAGAGTAAATCTTCGGGAGGGCATTCCAAATCTCCCAAACAGTGTTGTAACGGGACGGATTTGACAAAGAGGCATAAAGCCGACTCATGACCAACCTATTGTATCGTTGCCAATTTCAATAATCTAGAATAGGTTGAGAATCAAGGAGAAATTGAGGTAAAGAGGAGGAAGAGCCTTTTAGAACCGATGCAAGGCCATTTGCGATAACAATATTTACAGTAAGGTGTTTCCAGATGAGGAAATTTTTGGAGTTGAGTTTAACAATGAGAGATTATTGGAACGAGGAAGTGAGATTTTTGGAGAAGGAAAAAAAAAAGTGTATAAGAGAAAACTTGAGTGAAACTCTTTTATTGAAATGCTTTGATTATTGCTTGATTTCAAATGTCTAGACTCACATTCTATTTATAAGATTATTTGATACATGTATAAAACAATACATGTACTAACACTTAATGAATCACTTAAGTACATGAATCAATATATTATACATGAATCTCAACTCTCTAGGTGACTCTTCACAAATAAACGAACTCTAACAAAAACACATTAAAAACATACATTAACCAAAACCATATTAATTGAATTAAGCTTATAATTTCAACATCCTTCTTTAACCTTAATCCCTTGTAACTTTTAGCATCATCCTTAGCTTGCTAAAAGTGTAATACTTAAGAGGTTTCATAAAAATATCAACAACTTGATCGTTGGTCTTCACGTACTTTACTTACACTTCACTCTTTGCAATGCAGTCATGAAAGAAATGATATCTCGTATCTATATGCTTGCTTCTATCATGAATTACTGGACTCCTTGCCAATGCAATAATTGACTTATTGTCAATAAAAATCTCTGTAGTTTCACGCTTTGCAATGCAGTCATGAAAGAAATGATATCTCGTATCTATATGCTTGCTTCTATCATGAAATACTGGACTCCTTGCCAATGTAATAATTGACTTATTGTCAGTAAAAATCTCTGTAGTTTCTTCTTGTGATATTTGTAACTCCTTCAATAGTCTTCTCAGCTATGTAGCATGATATACACAAGATGTAGCTGCAATATATTCAGCTTCTCAGGTGGATAGAGTCACAATTTGTTGTTTCTTCAAACTTCATGTAAAAGTTGTAGAAACCATGTAAAAAACAAAACTTGTTGTACTCTTATGATCATCTATATCTCCACCCTAATTGCTATCGCTATATCTGACAAGCTTGATTTCATCAGAAAATGAATAAAGCAAGTCAAAATTAATTGTAACTTTGATATATGGAAGAATCCGCTTTGTCGCCTGAAAATGTATACTGGTTGGTGATTCCATGAATCGACTAACAAGTCCAAGTCCAAAAAGAATGTCTGGTCTTGTGCAAGTTAAATATCTCAAACTTCCACCTAGTTGTCAATCTTAATAAATTTGTGTTTGTCGCCACACATGTGATTGTTGGTTGCGTTGTCAAGATACCACAGGTTGCTCTTGCTTCATTCTCCTCCTTTGTAAGAAAGAAACAATTTTTTCTCCACCTCTTTGTTTTAAGCATAATTTTCCGTTTCTTTGACATTTTGAGAACTCCAAAAATCATGAGCATAGTGTCCGTGCTTTTGAAAATTGTAGCATTGAACACTTAATCGATCATTTTGTCTTCAGTGGCTTCCTCTACTACATTGTTTCACTAAGTGACTCTTCTCTTCATTGTCGAGATCATGTCATCCTCAACCTTATCTCCAAACGTGACTAATCCGGTCACCAAGTTGTTGATCTCTATAAATTTCCTCTTGTTGCCATACATGTTATTGTTTACTGCGTTTTTAATATACCACATGTTGCTCTTGCTTTCTTCTCCTCCTTTGTAAGCAAGAAACAAATTTTCATCTACCTCTTTGTTTTGAACATAATTCGCTGTTTCTTTGACATTTTGAGGACTTTAAACATCACGAGCATATTGTCTGTGCTTTTGGAAATTGTAGCATTGAACACTTGATCGATAATTTTGTCTTGAGTGGCTTCCTCTATTGTGCTCTTTCACGAAGTGGTTATTCTCTTCATTGTCGAGATTATGTCGTTCTCAACCTCTCCCTCTACCTTGGCCACGTTCCTGTTCACATCTTCTTTTTTGTTGGCTTCCATTGCTTCTCCATATCTCTTCATTTGGTTTATGATCGCCAAAACTCTTGAAAAGAAATCTGCTATGGACTCGAATTCTTGCAATTGCAATGCTTCAAATTCTTCTCGTAGGATTTGAAGACGTACATTCTTTACCTTATCAACTCGTTGATAAGAATTTTATAGAATTTCTCATGCTTGCTTGGCGGTGGTTGCATTTAAGACTCTCTTGAACATGGCTTCATCTAAACATTGATGAATAAGGATGAGAGCTTGTTGATAACTCTTACGCGTTCTTTGAAGAGTCTCTATTTGGTTAGGAGTCATGGCGGAATCATAACGAGGCTCTTTGTAGCCTCTATCGACAATTTCCCACACATCTTATGAGCCGAGCAAAGCCTTCATACAAATGTACCAATTCTCGCAATTGTCTTCCGTGAGCTGAGAGAAGTGGAATTGAAGTATAGAATTCGATATTTCTACAAGATCGAAAAATAGAACTGATATACCAATTTGTTGGAATGAGGAAAAGAGATTTTTGAAAAGGAAAAAAATAAAATGGAGAAGAAAGAACTTGAGAGAAACTTTTTTATTGAAATGCTTTACTTATTGCTTGATTTCAAATGCCTAAACTCACATCCTATTTATAAGTTAATTTAGTACATGTACAAAACAATACATGAACAACCTATTTATTCTAATACATGTACTATTACTTAATGAATCACCTAAGTACATGAAATAATATACCTACACATACATTAGATTTTCATTCGACCTAATAAATCACCTCAATTTCATTTGACTCTCGATTTAGAGTGGTCAGTGGGTTAGTTTTTTTTTTTTTAAAAAAAAAACAAACCATGTACACTAGTCACTTCGATTTAGTTCGGCTTTGGTCGATTTACCTTAATCAAAACCGACAACCGAACCGAACTATTCAGTTCTAATCAGTTCGGTTCAAAATTTGGGTTTTCCCTTCACAAAACCAAACCGAATTGAACTGAACCAAATTTTTGGTTCTGTTCGGTTACCCGATTCGAACTAAACCGATTCTCACCCCTATATACAACAACCTTTACAACAATCGTGGCTCCATAATACATGTCAATACCATGTAAGAAAACGTGGGAGAATTCTATCGCATATCACCTTCCATGTGGTAGAAGATAACCCACTTATCTAAGACAATTAGCAAAAAAGTTTTGCTCTGAATTTATTCCCCCTCGTATCTCTCTCTCTATGCTCTGAATTTATTCCCCCCCTCCTATCTCTCTCTATGCGCTGACACCAGTAAGAGAAATTTATGAGTGGGTTTTCCCCCCTCCCAGCGAATTGCTGAAGTTAAAGAGATGTGGTCCCCTACCGAGAAGGTAACGATAACCCGTTTCATAAAAATAAATAAAATAATCAATAAAATAAGTAATTAATTTAAAATTATACCCTTTCATTTAATACAACATACATTAATTTTCTCTCAAGACATTTATGGTCACTATGCTTTGCAATTTTTAAAATTGGAATTAGTATGTTCATCAGTATCATCATCTGAAACCACAATCATATTTATTAATTAATCAGCCAAACATTTTTTTAAAGAAGTTTATAGAAAATTATACAGATACAAAGATAACCCATAAGAGATAAAATGAATGATCATTTCCATCATATTTGGTGAAGGATAAATATTAATGCAGAATGCAAACATTATGGAATAGACAAAAGCTTATAGCTATCATACATAATCTATATAGTGTATTACAGATTTGGATTACTGACTAAAAGCCTGCAAAAACCTAAGATAATTAATATAACAGACTAGAAACTGTACAGTACTATGCAGATGATCATGGTATTGATCTTTCATTTTCATATTCATTTTTTATAATATTAGTAAGCTCGTCTTCACTGCATGGGAAGTAGAAAGGTACGTAAGAAAAAGGCAGAGCCTGTTCAATTAGGGATGAGCTTGAAAGGTGGCTTCACCAGTGTTGGTGACGGGTCGTATCTTCCATAATCTTTGGTGTTCACTCTCAGAACCCTTTCGTGAATCATCATCGTTTCCATTTCTCTCTGAGTTGATGAAGATTCACCGTCGTCCCTTGATATCTCCTGCTTTCATGCATGGCATCTTGCTTGAGAGAGAGAGAGAGAGAGAGAGAGAGAGAGAGAGAGAGAGAGAGAGATTCTGATCATAAGTTTACAGACCTCATGGGTTGTTGAAACCACATCGTTAGCAAGCTTCTTACCAGACTGATAACCTGGGCGACCTGCATGGCCAATCAATGCAGATTTCAAATTTTCTAATGCAGATTTCAAATTTTCTAATGCAGATGTTCAAACGATAAAGTACATCAAATTACTTGGAAGTGTAAAAAACAAAACGTCGTAAATATACACTCAACTCTTAGCATTCAGGGTTAAAGTACGATAAAAAGTACAAATAATTACATTGACTTCAGCTCCATAGCTTAACTTTTTGAGATTATTGATCATTTATCAAAATAGATGATTCTTAAAGCCCGTTTACAAGAACCTTAAACTGAGAGCATGCGAAAAGAGAGCCATTGAATGATGATGTAGTGTAGGTAGATAGTTTCTTCCATATTTCTGATGTCTAATCGTTTGTCAAAAACATCCATTACTTTCTGTGTCTTTTTCTGTAAGAATGACCAACAACGTGGCAATATGATTGGAACAAAATTAGAATGTTAGAATCCCAAAACCGACATAAAAGACATCCAACCTGCCATAGAAGCTGACAAAAGTGAAGCTGAAATGAGGAGGAAGAAGAAGACCAACTTGTTGAAATGCATGTCGAGGAAATTTAGACTTCAAATGGAAGAGATCTCTATCACATTCTTAGAACAAGTAGAAATTTAGTCGACAGGAATCAGTCTTAAAGATAAAACTAAAGATTGAAAAAATTAAGAATAAAGAACATGTATTAAGCAGTGTCTCTTCTTTTGAGTTTAAAAATTCAAATGGAAAAGTGAAGAAAGGCCACTTTTCCTTTTGTAGGGGGACTAAGTCTAACAAGTAGTTGATTGACGTGTTCTTCATTAAGATAATAGAACTCAGCATAATCTCGAGTGGAAATTACAGAAAACCCTTGAATCTTAAAGAAATAACGCAATATATCAATTGAAAAATCGTCTGTTATGACTCCGTGGCAAAAGCTCAAGTCGAGATGCAAAAGGGCTTTCGTGGAAACACAAAATAAGGCATGCTTGGTTAGTAGTGGATGAAGATGATGATGTATGTGCTAAAAAGATGAAAATTAGGTTGGCACGAATGAAAAAAAGCAATATTTTAGAAGACGAGTGCTTTCAATTATCGTAAAAGACAAAGACAACCCACCAAATACCACTGAAACGACAGTGGTGGAGAATAAAGAGCACTCCCTTCTATAAACTACTCCCTCATTATTTCCTATAAAGTTCACTTTATGGACACCTCTGCCCCCTATTTTACGAGTATTTCCCTCAATTATTGTTCATTTTTGGGCTCAAATAATCTGTATTTAGCTAAGGCATTTACTGTTGTTAACAGTAAACTTGTTCATTTTGACTTATTTTGTACTGATATTGACTGCAATTAGTGGTCTTAAGGGTCATCCTTTCTGGCGTTGTTGCTTTCTTGAATCAGCAAAAATGGATGCTTCTATTGAAAAGCAAGGGCATGGGCGTCTTCTTTTTGGACAACAGGTGGGTTTGACGTATCTGCACTGCTTTCTTATGATTGGATGACTTATCTCCAACCCCAGAAACACCAGAAAAATAAAACAGTAAAACTTTTGACCATTGGCTTTTCTCTATTGGCACGTTTCGACAACTAGGTAGTAAGGCATAAACGAGGTATTGAAGTGCGTATCTTGAATTTGTAGTAAAAACAAGCGCAAGAGAGATGAAATCAAGGATGTCATAACACATGTTGTTCAAGTTACGTTCTTAAAGCTAAACAGCTAATGAAAGTTCTTTTTTATTTTCGAAAAACTGTGGAACCTTCCGACCCAACACTATGGGATAAAGCCAAATTTTAACCCAGCTTCAGCCTTTCAGCACTGGGTGGTCCCCACTCACGGCATTCTCCTCCCCTGGTTGAAGAGTTTTTATTTTCCTAGCACTCGAACTCAGAACCTCTAGGCTACTAGATCCATGAGCTACAAGTACTAGTACTACTTAAGCTACCCCAAAAAATGAAATTGAAGTGTCGGAATCCGATCACAATCATCGGGATGAGGCATGATGATCATCGAGTGGTTTGCCACTTTCATGGCGGGGGCTGTTTACTCCACCGTAAGCAGCATTGGCAGCCTGACAAGTAACAAAATTACATTTTAAAAGAACTTACGATGAAAACAAAGAAAAATGATCAAACCAACATATTTTTGTTGGGAATAAAAACAATTTGGTGGGAACAGTAATAATAATGTCGTCACTGTATTACGTAGAGAGTACTGATCAGGATAATTCATAGGAAAGACTGTACGAAACAATCTGCTAAACAGAATTACCTTTTCAAGTAAGTTCCAGGAAAGTCTGAAGAGGTCACAAATGGTCACACTTAAAATCCAGTCTTCTAGACAAAACTCACTTACACAGAACAATTACATCACTAAATAAGTGTACGAAAAACGATAGCAGATATGATCCGAAAAATACTAAAATATTTTCTCACACCGTAAAAATATAACGGCCAAGAAGTACGAGAAATAATGGTTAAAATGAACACCGGTAATTTTTACGTGAAAACCCAAATCAGAAAAAAATTACGAGAACCGAATCCAGAAAGATCTCACCGTGGAAAATAAGATTTACAATAATTTTCTAGATACCAAATATTCTAGAAAACTTTCACTAAAAGAAATCACCACTCTTATAATTCTCACTGTACTCAAAAGTACCTCACATATTTTTCCTCTTCCTCTTCTCACAGAATAAACTCTCTTTGGATATATCTTTCTTCTTCGCCAGGAATCTTATTTATAGGGAGAGAGTCCTGCTAGAAGACACCATACTATAAGATCCAAAAATCTTGCAGTATGGAGAGATGCAGAAGGAAGAGATTTCTTCCTTCTGCTTTTCCCATTTTAATTTATGAAATGGATTCCTCATCATAATGGAGGGACCCCACAAATCTCCTCCTCCCGACTTATGATGAGATATCTCCAATCATGATGAGCTTCTACAAAGTTCATGTTTATTCTTCTATAAGATCTTTATCATCATGTCTGAGCAATTATCATCTATGTGGATTTTCTCAAGATATACTTGCTTAGTGTTTAACACATCTCGTATCCAATGATACCTGATATCTATGTGTTTCGACTTCGAATGAAAGCTCGAGTTCTTACTCAAATGAATAAAATTTTGACTCTCACAGTACAAGATATACTTACCTTGTTTATGACCAAATTCTGTTAGATATTTTTGCATCCACCACATTTCTTTGCATGCTTCTGTAACCGCAATAAACTCAGCTTCTGTTGTAGATAGTGCAACTGAATTTTGCCATTTAGATTGCCATGATACAACTCCCTCTCCAATGTAAACATATACCCTGATGTTGATATTCTGGAGTCAATATCTCCAGCCATGTCTGCATCAGTATAGCCAACTAACGAAGGTTCTTTACTTCCAAAACACAAATTGAATTCAGAAGTACCTTTAAGATACCTAAGAATCCATTTCACTGCATTCCAATGCTCTCTGTCTGGATTTGTTAGAAATTGACTGATACTTCAAAAGAATGTGAAATATCAGGTCTCGTACAGACCATGACATACATCAAACTGCCAACTGCTGAGGCATACAAAATTCTTTGCATTTCTGCTTTTCCTTCTTTAGTGTAATGACTTTGTTCAGAAGTAAGTTTGAAATATTTAGCAAGAGAAGTACTGACCGGCTTCACCTTATCCATATAGAATCGGCTAAGAACTTTTTTGATATATTTCTCCTATGATAGCCATAATTTTCCATTCTTTCTATCAAGAGTGATTCTCATCCCAATCATCTGTTTCACCGGTCCTAAATCTTTCATGGAAAAAGACTTGTTAAGTTTATTTTTTAACTTAACAATCTTTTTTCTGTCTGGAACCATAATCAACATGTCGTCGACATAAAGTAGGAGAATTATAAATGTGTCATCCGTGAACTTTTTCACGAACACACAATGGTCTGAGAAAGTTTTCATATATCCTTGATTTCCCATAAAGAAATCGAACTTCTTGTGCTATTGTCTTGGGGCTTTCTTTAATCCATACAGGCTCTTCTTCAATCTACATACCAGATATTCATTTTCCTTGACAACGAACCATTCTGGCTGTTTCTATAATACCCTAGATTTTTTGGGTTAATTTAATTAATTTAAGTTAGGCTAGTTATTTGGTTAATTAATTATTTTAGGGGAGTTTCGGTGGAGGAGTTAGACCGAGGGTGAGGTGAAGGATAATTTATACAAATTTAACGGTCAAAGAACAGGATTTAACAGAGTTTCGGAGGGGTTGAATTTACGAGAGGGCAAAACGGTAAATGTTATTTTTATTAATGTTTTAAAAGAAAATATATATTTTTATTTATTTTTTTAAAACAACTGAATGACTTCGAAGAAGCCATTCAGCTTTTACTTCCCGCGGGCGTAGAACAGAACAGGGGAGAGGGAAGGGAAGAACGACGATCACCGATCAAGACCGCCGACGACTCCCGACGTTTTCCGGCCAAACGATGTCGGCGATTCCAGGCTGCCATTTTCGGCCGTCTTCACACACAGGACTGACCGGTAAGCCCCATTTTCGCCCTATTTCGGTTCTGTTCATGGCCGAGGGTGACGAGCTTGATTAAGCTCCGATCACTGGCCGTTTTTGGGCGGTCTTGGCCTTAGATTGTCGGATATTGGGCTGGCAATAATCGCCTGGCCATGAAGAGCCCTGTTTGGGCAAAAATTAGCAAGCCCAATTAGGGCATTTCGAGTTTTTGTTGTGTGTAGCCTTGAGATTTTGATTAGATTATGCTAATTGAGGGTTAGGGTGATCGATTGGTGAAAAAGTTTGTAGAATTTGATTGAAGTGGAAATTTTGGATATTTTAGGGTAAAAACCGGTTCTGTTTTTTGAGGATTTGACCTAGCTATTGTTAATTGTTTTGAATTCTTTCTTGGTATGTTAAACTAGGTTATTTGGGGAGTACGTGGCTGCTAGAATCGTTCGATTCTGATAACCAACGCAAAAGTTACGTGCGTCTGAAGTTTTAGGTCGGTTTTTACCGAACCCAAATTAGTAGCCCGTTTAGTTACGTTTTAGTTGGGTTAGGCTAGAAATAGTAGTTTAAGAGTAAATTGGTGAATGTAAGCTTAATTTTAATGAAGTTTGAATATTTGTCGTAAGTCGAGCCGTAGGTGGACAGGGAACCGAGCATCCCGAGCGAGCTAGGACGCCAGGTAAGTAGTAGTGTGGTTGAGAATGTTTGAGAGTCGCCCAGAAGGGCCTACACCACAGTTGTGGCATGTTGTGAGTCGCGTGTATGTCGTGAGTAATCGGTATGTGATGTGGATGTGAAGTCGTCATTGGTTGGTCATGGTATGTAGGTTATGAGTCGTAGGTACGTGTGTGATGTGATGGGAATGTATAGTCATCGTTAGTAGTAGGTTGTGAGTTTTGTGTAGGTCATGGGCTAGTTGTGTGTAGGTTGTGAGTCATGTGTAGGTTGTAGGCTAGTTGTGGGTAGTTTGTAAGTCCTGTGCAGGCTATAAGCCAGTTTTGTGTAGGTTGTGAGTCCTGTGTAGGTTGTGGGCTAGTTTTGAGTAGGTTGTGAGTCATGTGTAGGTTGTGGGCTAGTTGTGGGTAGGTTGTGAGTCCTGTGCAGGCTATAGGCCAGTTTGTGTAGGTGGTGAGTCCTGGGCTAGTTTTGTGTAGTTGTGAGTCATGTGTAGGTTGTGGGCTAGTTGTGGGTAGGTTGTGAGTCATGTGTAGGTTGTGGGCTAGTTTTGTGTAGGTTGTGAGTCTGTGTAGGTTGTGGGCTAGTTTTGTGTAGGTGTGAGTCATGTGTAGGTTGTGGGCTAGTTTTGTGTAGGTTGTGAGTCATGTGTAGGTTGTGGGCTAGTTTTGTGTAGGTTGTGAGTCATGTGTAGGTTGTGAGTCATGTGTAGGTTGTGAGTCATGTGTAGGTTGTGGGCTAGTTGTGTGTAGGTTGTGGGCTAGTTTTGTGTAGGTTGTGAGTCATGTGTAGGTTGTGGGCTAGTTTTGTGTAGGTTGTGAGTCCTGTGTAGGTTGTGAGTCATGTGTAGGTTGTGAGTCATGTGTAGGTTGTGAGTTTTGTGTAGGTTGTGAGTCCTGTGTAGGTTGTGAGTCATGTGTAGGTTGTGAGTTTTGTGTAGGTTGTGAGTCATGTGTAGGTTGTGAGTCATGTGTAGGTTGTGAGTCATGTGTAGGTTGTGAGTCATGTGTAGGTTGTGAGTCATGTGTAGGTTGTGGGCTAGTTTTGTGTAGGTTGTGAGTCATGTGTAGGTTGTGAGTCATGTGTAGGTTGTGAGTCCTGTGTAGGTTGTGAGTCCTGTGTAGGTTGTGAGTCATGTGTAGGTTGTGAGTCCTGTGTAGGTTGTGGGCTAGTTTTGTGTAGGTTGTGGGCTAGTTTTGTGTAGGTTGTGAGTCCTGTGTAGGTTGTGAGTCCTGTGTAGGTTGTGAGTCCTGTGTAGGTTGTGAGTCATGTGTAGGTTGTGGGCTAGTTTTGTGTAGGTTGTGAGTCCTGTGTAGGTTGTGAGTCCTGTGTAGGTTGTGAGTCATGTGTAGGTTGTGAGTCCTGTGTAGGTTGTGAGTTTTGTGTAGGTTGTGAGTCCTGTGTAGGTTGTGAGTCATGTGTAGGTTGTGAGTCATGTGTAGGTTGTGAGTCCTGTGTAGGTTGTGAGTCCTGTGTAGGTTGTGAGTCATGTGTAGGTTGTGAGTCATGTGTAGGTTGTGAGTCATGTGTAGGTTGTGAGTCCTGTGTAGGTTGTGAGTCCTGTGTAGGTTGTGAGTCCTGTGTAGGTTGTGAGTCATGTGTAGGTTGTGAGTCATGTGTAGGTTGTGAGTCATGTGTAGGTTGTGAGTCATGTGTAGGTTGTGAGTCCTGTGTAGGTTGTGAGTTTTGTGTAGGTTGTGAGTCCTGTGTAGGTTGTGAGTCATGTGTAGGTTGTGAGTTTTGTGTAGGTTGTGAGTCCTGTGTAGGTTGTGAGTTTTGTGTAGGTTGTGAGTCATGTGTAGGTTGTGAGTCATGTGTAGGTTGTGAGTCCTGTGTAGGTTGTGAGTCATGTGTAGGTTGTGAGTCCTGTGTAGGTTGTGAGTCCTGTGTAGGTTGTGAGTCCTGTGTAGGTTGTGAGTCCTGTGTAGGTTGTGAGTCCTGTGTAGGTTGTGAGTCATGTGTAAGTTTTGTGTAGGTTGTGAGTCGTGTGCAGGTTATGGGTCAGTGATATTGTAACATCTCTAATACTGTACCCAATTTCCCGTACACACATATATATATATATTTTTTAACCTTATACTTTAAATAAACTCTAAGCGGAAATCAAATCGAAATTGAAATTGCGAAAACCTATTTATTTAAACCATTTAAATTAAACTTAAAACTAATTTAAATAAAACTTAAAACATTTAATAAAAACTATAAAACAATCGATTTAAAAGAGGGAGGGCAGAAGGGACATTTGTCTCTGAAGACATGAAGGCGATCGATCGCTGCACCAGCGATCGATCGCTGCACCAGCAATCGATCACAGCGATCGATCGCTGCACAATGCAGCGCTCGATCGCTGCACAATGCAGCGCCCAATCGCTGCCAGCGATCGATCCCATCGATCGATCGCTGCAGTAGCATGTTCTGGCCAATCTCTCTGGAATCCGAAATTCCAAAGAGCAAACTTCACCTTTTCTCTTTTCTTTGTTTTCCTGCATAACACTTAAACATATTCCTCACAATTTACTAACACTACTCTAGCTATATCCTCATCATTCATTTCAACATCAAATCTCTCAACACTCATACATCCTCCGAAATACCGTCCAAAACCGACTTGAGACGTAAATAAAACAAAACACGTTTTCATGAAAACGAACCGCGTGGTTCCGTTTGAAAGTCTAATATATCCTCCTGTTTTAAAATCACCAAACAGTTACAAATACTTTCAATAAAAGATTTTTTTTTTAAACAATTATAAATCAATTTCCAAAACGCTTAAAACATTTAACCTATCAACTATCAGATCCAAACAATCCCAATAACCCCAAAACCTATACATACATCCCCACGGGTCAGGTAAGCGTCGACTGCGCCAGCACACCACCGCAACCATCCTTCGTCAACTGGACTCATGCCTCAGGAGGAGGAATCTCGTCCTCACCTGTTTCCTCGTAATCACCTACACCATACAGACATCTACGAGATAAAAATCTCAGCAAGTCTCATAAATGCAGATGCGTGTAGATGCGTGCAATGCGTATATCATTCATAAAACATGCAGATAACAGATTCAGATTCAGATTCATATTCATTACGTCGCAGACAGATTGTCACCGAGGTCTAAACCACCTCGTCGTGACCAGATACAGATTACGTAGATTTTGTTGATTCATTTTACATTTTAATTAGGTCGCAGACAGAATGTCACTGAGGTCTCAACCACCTCGCGTGACCAGATAACAGATTACGTAGATTCATTTCGTTCGTTGGTTCATTTTACCTTTTAATTAGGTCGCAGACAGAATGTCACAGAGGGCTAAACCACCTCGCCGTGACCAGATAACAGATTACGTAGATTCATTTCGTTGGTTCTCTTAAACATATGCTTTAACAGACGTGATGCATGAGCAATCAAATGCATAAAGTAAACAACCAGCATGTGTACCATCAAGACGATAAACAAACATAATCTATAAACGACTAACCTAACTACCCATCCAAAACAATTTAAACAAAAACATCACCAAAACTCCTCGAGACGACTTCGACGTACGGTGTAGGCCAATCGGCCAGAGAAGATCACGAGAACTTACCTCGTGTCCATTGCAGCTCAAGCTCCGTCCACGAGCGTCGTTCACCTAAGGCAATTCAGAACGATCGACGTTAAAACGAGTTTAAGCTCCAAAACTTCCAAATTGACAAAATCCTTAACAAAGGAAATTCCTAAAACTTTAATCCAATTCATTGAGCTATTTCATTGAGCAATACACGCTCGGGACCTCAAATCCCAAATTACGAGTTTTTCCCCAAATCTCAAAATTTCACAAAATCAAACATTTGTCCTAAATCAATTAGATTCGTCCAATAACGTTCAATATGTCTATTATATCTATAACAACGGTAAACCTATTAATTTCAAACTCTAATTTACGTTTTTCGCAAAACCCTAAACGGAACCCTAATCGTTAAACGACCCAAAAACCGAACTATAACGTTCCAAAAGCGTTGAGTCATACCTAGGGTTGAGAGAGGAGGAGAAAACACGAAGAACCGGAGTCGAACGGAAGGAAAATCGGTCGTCGGAAGTGGGAGAATCGCCGGCGTGCGTGAGGGAGAAATCGCCAAAACTCTTCTGGCGTTCGCGAGGCAGAGAAGAAAATGAGGGAGGAGAGAGCTTCTCTCCAATTAATATAATTGACTTTGTAAATGACCATTTTGCCCTTCATTGATTTTCTATTTGTTTCGTCCTTTGTTTCGTTAATTGCCTAACGAGTCGGTTTCTCCAAATCTCTTTATTTCTCCAATAAATCCAACTTAATATTAGGGTTCCATTAAAACTGTCCGTTCGCAAAACGGACCTCGTTTACTATTTTTACTAAAACATCTTTAATATTTAGAGAAATGTAATTACTCGAAATATAGCGTTATTACCCCGAAAAATTCCATAATTTTTTAAAATCCATATTAATCATTAGGATTCTAATGACGCTTTCTTTTCGTAAAACGGGTTTGATTTGACATATTTACTAAAATGTCATCATATATTATAATATTAATATCCCGTAAAGCCGGGTATTACAGATACATATGTTACGAGTCTTGTACTAGTTGTGGGTTAGTGGCACGTATGTTATGAGTCTTGTGCAGGTTATGGGTTAGTGGTACGTACGTTATGAGTCTTGTGCTGGTTATGGGTTAATGGTATATATGTTATGAGTCTTGTGCAGGTTGTGGGTGAGTTGTACGTAGGTTGTGACTATCGTGTAGGTTGTTGGTCAGTTGTGTGTAGGTTGTGAGTCTTGTGCAGGTTGTAGGTCAGTTGTACGTCAGTTGTGAGTTTTGTGCACGTTATGGGTTGTCGGCACGTTTGTGATGTGATGCGTATGTGAAGTCGTAGTCAGTTGATTGTGATGCGTATGTGGAGTCGTAATTAGTTAATTATGGTCAGCATGCATCATGTTTTAAAAGCTACGCAAAATGTTTTGAGCATGTTTTTAAGCACGAAGGGAGAGTAGTGGAGGTGGGGTACGGTGTGGACAGACGACAGTGGGCTGGAGTGTGATTGTGGGCCCCGCTTTCGGGACGTGTTGGTGGTAGTGCGATGTATTGGCCGACTGCCCCGGGCGGTTGCACTTCGAGTCGAGATTGTGGGCTGGAGTGTGACTGTGGGCCCCGCTTCCGGGACGAGCTGGAGCGGTGGCGACGTCCTGGTGATAGTGCAGTGTATTGGCCGACTGTTCGAACGGTTGCACTTCGAGTGGAGACGGTGGTTGGAGTGTGACTGTGGGCCCCGCTTCCGGGACGAGCTGGAGCGGTGGCGACGTGCTGGTGGTAGTTCGGTGTATTGGCCGACTGCCAGGACGGTTGCACTTCGAGTCGAGACGGTGGCTGGAATGTGACCTGTGGGCCCCGCTTCCGGGACGAGCTGGAGCGGTGGTGACATGCCGATGGTAGTGTAGTGTGTTGTCCGACTGTCTCTGGAGGTTACATTTCGAGTCGGGACAGGGGGTTTTAGGTGTGACTTATGGACCCCGTTCCTGGAGGAACCGGGACGGCGGTGACGTGCCGGTAAACAGTGCGGTGTACGGACTGATTGCCCGGTGTGGTTACATTCCAAACCTCGGTGAGATGCGATGCGGTGAGATGATGACAACGTGTATAGAGACCTGCATGTGTTAGGATTGCATAACTAGTTTTCATGCTTCACGTTTATTTTTTTCAGCACTTTACTTGCTAAGCTTTGAGTTTACGGTGTGTTCTGTGGTGTAGATACTATTGAGCTGGAGGGTAGGTACCGAGAGTCTGACCAGGAGTAGGTGGCAATTGGTGGCGTGCGACCAGGGCCCCGGTTGATGGCAGTGTTAGGGCGACCCGACCCAGGAGAAACCGTAGCATGGTGTTGATAAGGAGTAGGACTTTTTGTCTTTTGTGGGGGTATTTGTATTTGTTGTATATAGTCATAGTTAAGGATGATATGTCGCCATATACTGTAAATTTTCTTCACTTAGGGATGTTAATATTTTAGTTTCCCTCTTTACTGCTATTTGGAGATTTCGTATGCCGTATGCTGGATAGTTGACTAGGAATATTCTGGATTGGTTGGGATTTATTCGTTTGCAGGTACTTAGCATTTTGGAGGCGCCATTTTCAGGCGTTACTCTGTCAAAATTTTCGAGGAAGACGCCGTGGTGCTTAATGGTTAGGATTAAGGAAAATTAGTGAGTCGTTTAGCTCAGAGTAGTCCCTGTAACAAACCGGGAATCCGAGTGGGTTTTCGGGGCGTTACAGTTCTATGTAAATCTTGTCTTCTAATTCACTATGCAAGAAAGTTGTCTTCACATTGAGTTGCTCGATCTCCAAATTGAGACTTGAAGCTAATCCAAGTACCACTTATATGAATGACATTTTCACGACAGGTGAAAAAATTTCCTCAAAGTCAACACCCTTCTTCTGACCAAAACCTTTCACGACCAGTCGTGCATTATACTTTGGTTGCGAATTTTTGTCTTTGATTCTGTATATTCATTTGTTCTTCAGTGATTTTTTCCCTTTTAGAAGATAAACCAACTCATATGTATAGTTCTCATGCAACGATTCTATCTCATTTTGCATTGCATCTAACCAGTTCTTCTTTTGCTGATGCTTCATAGCTTCTTTATAACAGTCAGGTTTATCGCCATCAGTGATCATCACAATACTTTCTTGATAGTCGACAATCTCTTGTTGACCTTCTTAACTCTGGTTCTGCAACTGGTTCAGGAGAAGTCTCTGTTTCTCCATGGTCAACATCAACAGTTGCTTGATCATTGGTTTTGCTCGCATCTCCCCCGTCAAAAGTTGATTTCACTTGATCAACTTTTACTAAATGCTTATCCGTGATCTCCATATCTTTTCTATTGTCTTCAATGATCTAATATTCAAAGAAGAAAACATCTCGGCTTCTGACAATCTTCTGGTCAATCGGACCGTAAAGCCTACATCTGAATGCGTGTCTTCTGTATCCGAGGATGGATTCCTTAGCTTTGCTGTCTAGCTTCGACCTCTCATTTTTAGGAATATGGATGAATACTCTGCATCCAGACACCTTTAGATGTTCATAAGAGACGTCATTTTCTGTCCATAGTCTATTTGACACTTCTCCACTCAGAGGTATTGATGGAGACAAGCTGATGATATTTACTGCAGTATTCATTGCTTCTCCCCATAATGTTTTGGAAAGTTTTGAATGTGATAACATGCGCCTTATCTTCTCCACGATAGTTCTTTTCATTCTTTCTACAACGCCATTTTGTTGAGGAGTCTTTGTAACAGATCTTTCGTGTTTGATCCTGTGCATTTTACAGTATTCATCGAATGATCCCATATATTCACCACCATTGTTTGTGTGAATGCATTTTAACTTCTTTATAGTTTCTTGCTCTGTGAGAGCATGAAACTATTTGAAAACATAAACACATCTTTGGTCTTGAGTGCATAAGTCCAAACTTTCCTTGAGTGATCATTAATAAATGTGAGTATGTATTGGGCACCTCCTAACGTTTTTGTTGACATAGGACCGCAGACATCTAAATAAATCGTTTGGTTTCCTTGATGCAGAATTTTTTTGAAAGTAAACTCTGTGTTGTTTTTCTGCCAAACAATGAACACAACTTGATAAATGTTCATTTATGATATGTGGCCAACAATCTCTTTTGCCAAGCAATTGAAGTCCTTTTTCGCTTATGTGACCAAGCCGTTTGTGTCATAACTCAATGGACGAGTTATCTTGTGCAACATTTACTGATTTTTCCTTCACAATCACATGAGTCACATACAAATTAGATTCTTTGATTCATTTTTCTATGATTAGCGGGCCTTTGTTGAGTTCCCATTTTTCGCCAGCAAATTTGCTCTTATAACCAGCCTCATCAAGAGCGTCGTCTGATATTAGATTTAGTCTAATATTTGGAATATGTCTGACATCTTTAAACACCAATTCACATAATGTGTTGGTCTGAATACAGATGTCCTCTTTTCTAATTTTTATGGAAACGTGAGTGTTCCCTATTTTAACAATGCCAAGATCACTGTTGGGGTAAGATGAAAAATACTCAACTTTTGAAGTAACATGATAAGATGCTCCAGAGTCACACACCCAACGCAATTCATTCATCATGAGCTTGATAATATCTTCGCACATAATGATATCTTCACCCTTTGAGGCAGTTGCAGTCATACTCTTCGTTTCTCCTTTAACACTTTCTGTGCCTTGTGCTTTCTTCAACTTCCAAACAATCCTTTTTCATGTGGCCTATCTTGCTACAATAATAGCACTTAATGCCCTTTTTACTTTTCGACTTTGATCTTCCTATGTAACGTCCCGAGTTATCTAAACCTGGTTTGCCACACATAATACTAAACCGAACTATGACTTTCTGAGAAAATTTTAAAATTTCATTCAACGATCAAGACTTGACCCTTGAACAATAAAACTTACAGCGGAAAAATATTTGTATGAACAACATTTATTAAATAGTTAAAATATTGAAGACAGTTGGTTGAAAAAGAAAAAAAAACAGAACACATCTGCCGCTGAATAGTTCCATCGGTAGATATAGAGACAAAAGAGTCTCGGTGGTAGAAGCCGTACAAATTACGTCTTCCACTCACATAACGACAACGTTTTACACTCGCATTCACCGCTCACAAAACGACAAACATTCTCAGCTCACATCTACCGATAGAATAAACTGCGTCTTCCGATCACTAGGCGACAAAAATCCTCAATTCACATCTACCGATCGCAAAACGACAAATTTCTTCCAACATCTTCCAATATATATAATATTCGACATCACCCGGTCACAAAATGAAAAACATTCTCAGCTCACATCCACCGATGGTCTACATCAACCGATAGACAAAACTCTCGACTACTACCGATGGACTAAATCCACCGATAGACCAAAAATACTCAACATCTGCCGATAGACATCATCTACCGATAGATCAAAAATACTCGACATCTGCCGATAGACATTATCTACCGGTAGATCAAAAATACTCAACTAAAACAGCATAGCAACAATTTCACTTTAAACAGAGAGAACTCCGACTACCAAAAGAACTTGAGAATTTTGCTAAAAACCGTTTAAAACTACTTAAATCCGTGTATTACTCCAAAATTTGGTAAAAACCACTATTAAAACCAACAGAGTATCATTATCAAAAAAGTCTCAAATTGTATTCAAAACATCAAAACTACCACTGCCATAAAAACTCTCAACATACTTAAATTGAATCATGGTTCACCGAACCTTCTCATCTATTGCTACCAGTTAAACCGCCCCATCAGTTGTCAGATCGATACATGAATGCATCCCTCCAACCTTCCTAATCCTCAGCAAACTCAAAGAACACACCTGCTGTCACTTCTTCACCTACATCACAAAACTCATCTATTAGCCTAATGCTAAGTAAGTAAAGCAATAATGAAATGGAATGCTGAAACATAAATTCCTAAATATGCAGTTTCTACTTTCTCATCTCAGTTGCATATGCATTCGTTTCTGATCTGATCCCACTGTGAAATTGGGAGTTGGATCACTTCTCCCAAAGTCATACATCCTCTCTCTCGATTAAGGGGCGGAATAGTTCCCTTAACAACTGTTCAGATCCCCCTGTGAAATTGGGAGTTGGATCACTTCTCCTAAAGTATAAATCCCTTCATAAGTTAAGAGGCGGATTAGTTCCCTTAATAGTTTATCTGTTACAGTCTGTTCATTCCTTACCATGCCATTTCATGTAAATTCATTTTCGCATACTTTCAAAATATGATGCATGACATACAAATACATTCAAGCAAACATAATCCTACTGTTTTGTGATGTAGGCTCGAAGGCACAAGCATACTTCACTTACCTGGTCTCCTGGACAGTTTTGGGTGGAAGACTATCTCAGGAGCTTACTCAAACCTAAAGTCATAGACAGAACATACATTAGACCTTCTCTAAACTCCATTCTAAACCGCTAGAATCTAGAGACACTAGTTTGGAAGCTTAGTTCATTGAGCATTCCCGATATACCACAAAACCCGAACCAGCTCATCCATACAGCATTCACAAAACTCACATTTATACTCTCCCCAATCATCGATAACTACGAGTACAGCAAGGAATCGAAATAGGACTCACCTAGTTTGGAGAAGAATCAAGTAAAAGAATCGCCTAGAGAGCTCTCCTGCTTGAGCTGAAAACCGAAAGAGGAAAAATAGGGAATAGTGGCGGCTATAGTGCATTAATCACAAAGTCTCTTCCCTTAAATAGGTTATCTACTTTATATCTTAATTTACCATTATGCCCTTATTTAGTCACTCATTAACCTAATCAATAATTTCCCTAATATCTTCCATAAAATGTATACTATTAATTGATAAGATAAGTTGGTTCAATGTAACTGGGTGCTACAATCTACCCTCCTTAAAAGAATTTTGTCCTTAAAATTCAATACCTGAATAAATCTGGATGTTGGTCCATCATGTCTTGCTGGCGCTCCCAAGTTGTCTCCTCTATGTTCTGGTTATGCCATAAGACTTTCACCAGTGGAACTTCTATGTTGCGCAACACTTTCACGACGCGGTCTAAGATCCTCACTGGTTTCTCCTCATATGTAAGAGTAGGATGAACTTCAATACTCTGCTGTTCCACAATCTGAGATGGATCTCGTACACACTTCTTCAATATGGAAACATGGAATACATTATGGATCCCTTCCATAGAGGCTGATAATTGCAGTTGATAGGCTGTCTTCCTAATCCTTTTTAAGATTGGAAAGGGTCCAATAAATCTGGGGTTCAACTTGCATCTCTTACCAAATCTCACAACTCCTTTGAATGGTGATACCTTAAGAAAAACTTCATCACCTACTTCAAACTCTAATTCTCTGCGTCTTCTGTCGGCATAGCTCTTCTGTCGGCTTTGAGCTGTCAAAATCCGCTGGCGGATGAGGGCAACCTTCTCAATAGTTTGTTGCACAATGTCAGGACCAAGCAACTGTGCTTCACAAACTTCATCCTAGTACAAAGGTGATCTGTATTTTCGTCCATACAGTGCTTCATACGGGGTCATACCAATAGTTGCCTGAAAACTATTTTATAAGAAAACTCCACTAATGACAAATATTTACTCTAAGATCCTTGAAAATCTAATATGCATGCACGGAGCATATCTTCTAAGGTCTGAATAGTTCTCTCGGATTGTCCGTCTGTTTGAGGGTGAAAAGCTGTGCTAAAACTAAGCTGTGTTCCCATGGCCTTGTGCAAATTTTTCAAAACTTAGATGTGAATCTAGAATCCCGATCTGACACTATGGTACTTGGAACTCCATGTAACCTAACAATCTCTTGCACATACAATTCAGCAAGCTGATCCATCGAGTAAGTCATTCTCATCGGCAGAAAGTGGGCAGATTTAGTTAATCGATCAACTATCACCCAGATTGCATCATGTCCCTTTGCTGTTCTCGGCAATCCCACAACAAAGTCCATCGTTATTTTTTCTCATTTCCATTCAGGAACTGGTAAAGGTTGCAATGTTCCTGAGGGTCTCTGATGCTCAGCTTTAATCTGCTGACAACACAAACATGATCCTACATACTCTGCCACACTCCTTTTCATACTTGGCCACCAATAATGCTGTTTAAGATCCTTGTACATCTTTGTACTTCCAGGGTGAATAGAGAATCTAGAAGAATGTGCCTCCGAAAGGATCTCATTCTGAAGCTCTACCTTAGCCGGAACAAACCATCTGTTTCGAAACTTAAGAGTTCCATCAACAGAATAGTTGAAATATGATTTGTCCGTAGAATCCATGCTTAACTTGTACTTGTTACACTCGTCATCATTCGTCTGAGCTTCCTTTATCTTCTCCAGAATAGTAGGCTTTAAGGTTATGGCTGAAAGCATAGCTGATACACTGGATACTGCTTATAGATTAAACCTTTGGAATTCTGACTCTAAGGCTAATGGCATATCGAAAATCATAGTTGAGGTGTATGTTGTTACTCTACTCAAAGCATCTGCCACAACATTTACTTTGTCGGGATGGTATTTAATCTCAAAATCATAATCCTTTACAAATTCCAACCATCGACGTTGCCTCATATTTAATTCCTTCTGTGTGAAGATATATTTTAGACTTTTATGGTCCGAGAATATTTCACAAGTTTGTCCATACAGGTAATGCCTCCAAATCTTAAGTGCAAATACCACTGCAGCTAATTCCAAATCATGTGTAGGGTAATCTTTCTCATGAGTTTTCAACTGTCTAGAAGCATAGGCTATTACCTTTCCCTCTTGCATCAAGACACAGCCAAGTCCAATCTTGGATGCATCACAGTAAATGCTAAATTTACCATTCTTAACGGGAAGTGTTAATATTGGGGCATTGGTCAATTTCTTTTTCAAGGTCTGAAAACTGGATTCACACTCCTCTGTCCAAGCATACTTGATATCTTTCCTTGTTAACCGAGTGAGGGGTGTTGCAATCTTTGAAAATCCTTCAATAAATTTTCTGTAATATCCTGCTAATCCAATGAAACTCCGAATATCTGCAGCACCCTTCGGTCGGGGCCACTCCTTGACTGCTTGAACCTTGGCTGGATCGACAGATATTCCATCTCCAGAGATCACGTGACCAAGAAAGTGAACTCTGTCCAACCAAAACTCACACTTGAAAAACTTGGCATAAAGTTGGTACTGCCTTAGTAATCCTAACACCAAGCTCAAGTGCTTTGCATGCTCATCCTTAGTACTAGAATAGATTAGAATGTCATCTATAAACACAATGACAAATTTGTCCAAATACTCATGAAACACTCTATTCATAAGGTCCATGAAGGCTGCCGGTGCATTAGTCAATCCAAAGGACATAACCAAAAACTCATAATGTCCATACCTTGTGCGAAAGGCAGTGTTTAGGATATCTTCAGATTTAACCTTCAACTGGTAATAACCGGACCTAAGGTCAATCTTAGAGAAAACTCTTGTACCATTAAGTTGGTCGAATAAATCGCCAATCCTTGGCAATGGATGCTTGTTCTTGAAAGTTAGCTTATTTAGTTCCCGATAATCAATGCACATCCGCATCGATCCATCCTTCTTTTTGACAAAAAGGACATGTGCACCCCACGGTGAAAAGCTAGGGCATATGAACCCTTTCTCCAACAGATTCTCCAACTGCTTCTTTAATTCTTTAAGTTCTGTTGGCGCTAGCCTATTTGGATTCTTAGACACAGGCTTGGCGCCGGGGTAAACATCTACAACAAATTTAATTTCTCTATCTGGCGGCAAGCCAGGAAGGTCATCCAAAAATATTTCTGAAAAGTCTTGGACGACTAAGACATTTTGAGGACTTGCCTTCCCTACAAGTTGTGTGTCTAAAACGCTAACTAAGAAGCACAAGTACTCTCCACATGGGGAAGGTCTAGTGTTAATAGAAGTCATAACAGACATTTCCTTATTCTTCTTCGAAGCTTGAAAGGTATGTTTCAAACTACCAGGGGGGTGGAAGCTAACTATTCCAGTCCTACAATCAATTGTGGCGTGGTGCTTAAACAACCAGTCCATCCCTAGGATTACATCAAATCCCATTATATCCATAATAATGAGATCAGCAGGTAAATTCTTGTTTCCCACTATCACCACACTATTAAGCATCACTCGGATAGAGTGCATGCATTCACCAGAGGGTAACGTGATATTAAACATATGTTCAGATGGCGTAGGTTGTCCATCTAGCTTAACAGCAAATGCAGATGATAAAAATGAATGTGTTGCACCAGAATCTATTAAAGTAAAAGCAGGTATAGAGTTGATCAATATAGTACCTGATACAATAGCGGGCTGTTCCTCACCCGACTCCATCATGGAGAATATCATCGGTTTAATCATAGTAGGGCCACTCTTAGAAGCTGGGCAGTCTCTGCTAATATGGCCGACTTTGTTACAATTGTAGCATCTGGTGATTCTAGGCTTCGGGCATTCTTTGATCATGTGTCCAACCTCCTCACAGTTGAAAGACTTCCCAAAGCCCAATCTGCACTCGCTCGGGTGGTTCTTCAAACACTTAGGACACTGGAGAAATTTCCTGGCGTTCTGTATTTTCCCTTCTGTTCCTTAGCTATACTGGCCTTCACTTGGCCTCTTCATTCCTCTTTGTTGGTGTGACTAGACAAACTTTTGTGGGACCTCCTTTGGTCTAGCACACTTCCTTTCAGGTTCTTCCACCTCCAGAGCAGTGGACACAACTTCGCTGAATGTCAAGCCTTTAATACCACAAAATTTAACTCATCGGTAAATTTCTGGCTTCAGCCCATGCACAAATTTGAACACCTTATCCTCGTCTCTGTGAGCAAAATGTCCAGCAAACCTGGACAGGGACTCAAATTGCCTACTGTACTCGGCCACAGACCCTGTCTGCTTCAAGTTCAGAAACTCCAACTTCTTCGCGGTTTGGACAGTGCTGTCATAGAAGATGTCCTTGAATTGTGACCAAGGCATCGCCAAAACATCAGTGGTGGTCTCTATTGTTTCCCACCAGAGTTGAGCATCACCAGCCAAATGAAATGTTGCCAACGTGACCTTGTCTCATTCTCCAATGTTGGCGCACCTAAACATACTCTCAATCTTCCTAAGCCACCCTTCAGTAATAACCGGATCAGACGACTGTCCATTAAACGTGGGTGGCGTAGCCTCCTGAATCTATCTCCAGAATGTTCATTGCTAGAACTCGAGTTGGCACTTCCTTGTACCTCTCGGTTCAACAGCACTCCTAACTGATCGGACTGCTGACGCACTAGGTTTGTTCGCTGACGCACCAAATCTGTCAGTTGCCTAATCACGCTACGATCTTCTTCACGTCTCGGATTCAGTATCTCTCTTGGTACTCTTGGTCTTCCTGGTCGTCTAGACATCTTACTAGATTTCCTGCACGGGGTTAACTACTATCATAAACATCTAATAACTAAGGCTAACATAAACACTTACAGTTGTTGGAGTACTCCCATGCGACGATCGACATTGATGAGTAAGCTTTTGAACAGTTTAACTGAATGTCTCTGATACCATACTGTGACGCCCCGAGTTATCTGAACCCGGTTCGCCACACATAGTACTAAACCGAACTATGACTTTCTGAGAAAATTTTAAAATTTCATTTAACGATCAAGACTTGACCCATGAACATTAAAACTTACAGCAGAAAAACATTTGTATGAACAACATTTATTAAATAGTTAAAATATTGAAGACAGTTTGTTGAAAAAGAAAAGAAAACAGAACACATCTTCCGCTGAATAGTTCCATCGGTAGATATAGAGACAAAAGAGTCTCGGTGGTAGAAGCCGTACAAATTACGTCTTCCACTCACAGAACGACAACATTTTACACTCGCATTCACCGCTCACAAAACGACAAACATTCTCAGCTCACCTCTATCGATAGAACAAATTGTGTCTTCCGATCACTAGACGACAAAAATCCTCAATTCACATTTACTGATCGCAAAACGACAAATTTCTTCCTACATCTTCCGATAGATATAATATTCGATATCACCCAGTAACAAAACGACAAACATTCTCAGCTCACATTCACCAATAGACAAAACTCTCGACTTCTACTGATGGACTAAATCCACCGATAGACAAAAAATACTCAACATCTGTCGATAGACATCATCTATTGATAGATCAAAAATACTCGACATCTGCCGATAGACATCATCTACCAGTAGATCAAAAATACTCAACTAAAACAGCATAGCAACAATTTCACTCTAAATAGAGAGAACTCCAACTATCAAAAGAACTTGAGCATTTTGCTAAAAACCGTTCAAAACTACTTAAATCCGTGTATTACTCTAAAATTTGGTAAAAACCACTATTAAAACCAACAGAGTATTATTATCAGAAAAGTTTCAAACTGTATTCAAAACATTAAAACTACCACTGTCATAAAAACTCTCAACATACTTAAAATGAATCATGGTTCACCGAACCTTCTCATCTACTGCGACCACTTAAACCGCCCCATCAGTTGCCAGATCGATGCATGAATGCACCCCTCCAACCTGCTTAATCCTCAGCACACTCAGAGAACACACCTGCTGTCACTTCTTCACCTACATCACAAAACTTATCTATTAGCCTAATGCTAAGTAAGTAAAGCAATAATGAAATGGAATGCTGAAACATAAATTCCTAAACATGCAGTTTCTACTTTCTCATCTCAGTTGCATATGCATTCATTTATGATCTGATCCCCCTGTGAAATTGGGAGTTGGATCACTTCTCCCAAAGTCATACATTCTCTCTCTCGATTAAGGGGCAGATTCGTTCCCTTAACAACTGTTCAGATCCCCCTGTGAAATTGGGAGTTGAATCACTTCTCCCAAAGTATAAATCCCTTCATAAGTTAAGGGGCGGATTAGTTCCCTTAATAGTTTATTTGTTACAGTCTGTTCAGTTCTTACCATTCCATTTCATGTAAATTCATTTTCGCATACTTTCAAAATATGATGCATGACATACAAATACATTCAAGCAAACATAATCCTACTGTTTTGTGATGTAGGCCCGAAGGCACAAACATACTTAACTTACCTGGTCTCCTGGACAGTATTGGGTGGAAGACTACCTCGGGAGCTTACTCAAACCTAAAGTCATAGACAGAACATACATTAGACTTTCTCTAAACTCCATTCTAAACCGCTAGATTCTAGAGACACTAGTTTGGAAGCTTAGTTCATTGAGCATTCCCGATTTACCACAAAGCCCGAACCAGCTCACCCATACGGCATTCACAAAACTCACATTTATACTCTCTCCAATCATCGATAGCTACAAGTACAGCAAGGAATCGAAATAGGACTCACCTAGTTTGGAGAAGAATCAAGTAGAAGAATCGCCTAGAGAGCTCTACTGCTTAAGTTGAAAACCAAAAGAGGAAAAATAGGGAATAGTAGCAGCTACAGTGCATTAATCACAAAGTCTCTTCCCTTAAATAGGTTATCCACTTTATATCTCAATTTACCATTATGCTCTTACTTAGTCACTCATTAACCTAATCAATAATTTCCCCAATAACTTCCATAAAATGTATACTATTAATTGATAAGATAAGTTGGTTCAATGGAACCGAGAGCTACATCCTAACGTGTTGGCTCTAGAGACCTCACGTTCCTTTGACCTCCCTCTCATTCTTGATAAAGCCTCCACAGAAGATTGCTCATTGTTCTTCCGCCTACTTTCTTTGTTAAGAACCGCAGCTGCAATACCATTGAACATCAATGTTATTTTTGTAGTGCCGTTGAGAAAATTTATAATGAGGTGATCATATGATTCTGGCAAACTTTGAAATAAAAGTTCAGCTCTTTTATTTTTATCGATTTTGTGCTCCATTGCTGTAAGTTGAGAAAATAATGTCTTTAGAGTATTGATGTGGTCAGTCACTGTTGTCGATTCTGACATCCGAAGAGTGTATAATTTTCTTTTTAAGAAAATTTATTATACCATGACTTCTTCTCATATAGTTTTGTCAATGTATTTCAAATATTTTTGGCAGTTACCATTCCGAGATACTTGAAAAAATTCTATTTACTAGAGTAAGATGCAAAATGGTTATAGCATCCTCATCTGCTTTGTTCCATTTCTCATCTTCAACTTTCATCGGTCTATTGTCAATTGGCGATAGCACAACTATCTCTCCGCAATAGCGCCTTCATTTTTAATTTGCATAGTAAAAAATTATTTCCGTTGAATTTTTTCATTTCAATTTTTTCCGCCATAATCACAAGGCTCTGATACTACTTGTTGGGAATAAACAAAAATTAGTGGGAACAATAATAATAATGTTGCCGATGTAATACGTGGAGAGTACTGATCAAGATAATTCCAAGGAAAGACTGTACTGGACAACCTCCTAGACAAAATTACATTTCCAAGTAAGTTCCTAGGAAAGGCTGAAGGAGTCACAAGCGGTCCAACTTAAAATCAAGTTTTCTAGACATAACTCACTTACACAGAACAATTACACCACTAAATAAGTGGTGTGAGAAACGATACAGATGTGATCCGAAAAATATCAGAAATATTTTTCCACATCGTACAAATATAATGACCAAGAAGTACGAGAAATAATGACTAAAATGACCACCGAGAATTTTTACGTGGAAACCCAAATTGGGAAAAAATTACGGGGACCGAGTCCAAAAAAATCTCACTATGGAAAATAAGATTTACAATAATTTTCTAGACTTCAAATATTCGAGAAAATTTTCACTAAGAGAAATCGCTACTCTTATAATTCTCACTGTACTCAAAAGTACCTTACCTATTTTTCCTCTTCTTCTTCTCACAGAAGAAACTCTACTCGAATCTACCTTTCTTCTTTGTCAGGACTCTTTATTTATAAGGAGAGAGTCCAGTAAGAAGACATCATACTGTAAGATCCAAAAATCATGCAGTATGGAGAGATGCAGAAGGAGAGATTTCTTCCTTCTACTTCTCCCATTTTCATTTAATGAAATGAGTCCCTCATCATAATGGAGGGACCCCACAATTTTTTAGCTTTACGATAGAAGATCGATGAAATATCAAGTTTAAACGCTTACTCAAAAAATCATTCCAAACTTGAAGTAAAGCCGAACTTGTGTTCTTGTTTTTTTTTTTTCAAAAACAAGTCAAAGCCGAATTGAATCGATATTAATTATTTACACAAATTTTTAAAATTTAAAGATTACAAAAACACTGAACCAAACCTACAAAATCCAGCTTAGACCAAGGACAAGTCGAACTAACACGAACTGAGCAAAGACAAAAAATTCAGTTCTTTTTGGTTATGTTCCAAAATTCAAAACATTTGGCTTGAGTTGAAAAATCTTGGAACTGAATCGAACTGGTGTTGCATGGTGAGAGAACGAAAAACCCGAATAAAAGTTTTTCACAGAAAATAACCAAAACACATCCAACATTTGCCTCAAAATCCTAGAGTAGAACACCCTAAACTCAGAAAATAACTATTCTCGTAGAGATAGAAATATTATTTAGATAATTAATTGATAATCCCATCATCACTAACATTAACCCACTATATAGACTCTTGCACTGCTACACATCACTTTCACCACTCACACACCCTACTCTTGTGCTCATAACCAACTATACGCCCACTAATGCTTAATAGAGGTTCACCATTTACTTATAATCGTATCTCAATGATTCTCTTTACCTCACTTCGTGTCATTACTCCACCATTCGAAGTGACCTCATTCTCAAGGTCATGCGTATAATTTTTGATTCGCTCGTCTTACTTTTCCTCCATTTTCTTCTATCTCAAGCTATCCGACATTATTGAAGAGATCTCCTTTGATTGGGCCTAATTGGGTAGTCTAAAGCACACTTCAATATCGTCCACAAGCATGAGTTTCTGTTTTTGGACCCAAGCAGAATAAATTGTAGTTTGGTCCACTAGATTTGGTTGCAAACCCAACATATGAATCATGGAAAGCTTAACTTCATCAAATTGTCCATTGGGCTCTTCACCAATAGTCCTTTCAACAAAATCCCAAGTGCGACCCACTAAATGAATCTGGCCCATTTGAAAATGATTTTTCATCATCTCGACTGAGCCCAATTCTTTATACACAAAACAAGCCCAACTTTTCTTAGTTTGGCCCACCAAAACCTTGGAGAAGAATTGGAGTGCAACCCAAGCTGAAATAAAAAATCCCTCAGCCGCCGTCTCTCTTTTAGCAAGCTTGGCCCCATGGAAGTGAAATGACTTTGCCAAGATTGAGCTTCACGCATACGATTTCCAAAGAAACACAGTTTGACAGTGATCATCCCTTCCCGGCAAGGTTGATGCATCATCTCCGTCTGGCTTCGAAACTTCTTTCTCTGTCTCTTCTTGAACTACTACATCCGCACCAGTGGAATCAGGAAGCATTGATGTCTCGCCAAGATCGCGCTCGTCGTCCTAGCTGGACGTTTCTGAATACAATTGTGGAGCAACGTTGGGATCTGATCGTCAATGGAAACTAGCACAGAACTGCAAGTCTTCTCTCGGTTAGGGTTGACCCTCTGGACTTGCTCAGCCAATCGAAAGGAGGGTGTCAAGAACAGTCGAAACCGCGTTGACCCGAGTCATAGAATGAAGGTAGCACCCCCTTGCCTTATTTATGAGAGAGCACCGCACTAGTACCGTCGTCTGGGAAGCGTCAAGAAGTTTGTTGCAGCAACTTAAACTCTCATCAAATGTTTGGTAAGACACTAATAGCATCCTCCAGTTTGGAATTCTGGGAACTCAATTGAATGATTTCCCCCTCCACACCCCAATAGCTCGTTCGACCTCCTCTATGCGATCCCTGTGAGTAGTCGGATTTGCCATTGGCTTTGATACCAAATTGTTGTGTGGTGGGAGAACGAACAACCTGAATAGAAGATTTCTACAGAAAATAACCAAAACACAACCAAAAATCTAGAGTAGAACACCCTCGACTCGGATAATCACTCTTCACGTAGAGATAGAAATATTCTCTGGATAATTGTTTGATAATCCCCTCAACGTTACCTTTCACCAACTATATAGAATCTTGCCCAGTTACACATCACTTTTACCACCCACTGTACCCCCACTACACTTCCTATCAATTGGACCCACCGCTAATAAATAGTCATTTATTTTAATCTTCTATCCAATCAAAAACTTAAGGTCGTCCATGCTGAGTTAAGAAACGAGAGATGCTGCATATAAACTCTGTGATAAAGCTTACAAACGCTAAATTATTGACCCACAGCTTGGCAAACTTTGGAGAGGGTTGACTCAATGTCAACAACATTAATCTGCCAAAGGGAATTAAGCATCGCATCTTTTTTATCTTCACTGCCTTTAACGAAGTTGCCTTCTCTGTTCTCCTTGAATTACCTTCTTCAACTCTTCATGTATTTGTATTAATGAAATTGTCTCGTGACATTCAAACATGTGCAAAGTCTATTACCTGAAGCGGCCATCACTTGGATTATTCGATAGAATACATTATTGAAAATATCTTCAACAATGTGATGGAAAACTGTATCTTCAACTCTTCCTGAATTTTCTGCTTCTGCAGTTTTCTTCAAGTATACAGATGCCAAAGAGGCGAAACCAAGCTGACCGATATAATTTTCAAATATATCACTGCCAAAAAGCATCCCAAACACGGGGGAAGGATCTACCGTGGCGTCCCTACCAAAAACCAAGCCTTCAATTAAGATAAAACATTGTACTTCCTATCATTTTAACTTCAGATAAGGAGAGAAAAAGATCAAAGAAGATTAACAAGTTGAACTGAGGGAGTGTGTACATAACATGACCAAGTGACACTTGACATTCTTCTGCGGATAACTAATTTTTATCATTTGTGTTTTCTCATTAAACAACAATGTCATTCCTAAGTGTTATTTTTGGAATTAAGTATTCATCATGAGTTAGATGTTTTAAAATGGTATATATTTTATGTTATTCAAAGCATTTTTTTTGGTTCTTATTATTACACATTCTAGCTGACGAGCTTATTTCCTTAGTCTGGGTCATTCTGTTAAGATATTCATGATCAAGAAATACTGAATTCTGACCTAGAAAGAAAAAGGAAGGCTTGGATACCAACATACCTCTATTATTGAATTCACCCGACTCGATAACTCTTTCTTAGAACATCCAGGGCCAATATGACTAAATGAAGACATCAACGATTCAGTATATTTAATTTAAAATTATGATACAAAATGCTCTGGAAGCTTCTTGTGGAATAGGAAGACATAGAAAAGGAAGAAAAGAGAAGTTCAAAGTGCAGCACTACAATAGCTTATAAGCCAAGTGCCAACCATTTGAAAAACTTTTACAAGGCAGGATAGTCAAAAACCAAAACTTCATCTATACAGAATGGCTTTCCTGGAAATTTGCAGCAACCTTTGGATCACCTGAATTTTATCAGGGTGAACATTTCTTGCCTAAAAAAGTTCACAAAACATGGAAGATGTCACCATTTCTCCTGCTCAACGTAAAGCAGCTATTGAAAGTGTCACGACCCTGATCTCGACGCCCCCAAAGACCGAAATAGCGACGTGGATTCTCCACACAGAGAATGCTAAATAAACCATCAATACAGTGGAAATAATAAATTACATGCAATTGAGATATAATAAATAGTAAAATCAACTCACAGTTTATATATAAGTTTTATTATCTAAAAGACTTTATTCATATTTATATATACGGACATAGGCTAGCTAAAATAAAATACGAGAAAAGATAAAACAAAATTCAATACTCTACTGAGCATAAACTGTGTTGAACTTTTTAATCTATTATGCTTTTATCTTTATCTCGTAAGTTGTCACCACCTGTTCCTGAAAAATTAGAGGAAACAATAAAATGAGCTTTATAAAGTTCAGTAAGAATCATAATCTAAAGATTCACCGAACTAAACTGAAATCGCATTTAATCATATACTAATTTCCCTACATGATTATTCGTCACAGCCATCGCTTACATTTATCAACATCGATCAGCTTTCATGATCACATATATCATGATAGGTATTAACAAATTTCTCTAAGCATTAATCATTAATGTTTAACTATGTGTCACACCTTTTTATATAAGAAGTGTATTGTGTTTTGGTATATAATTTAGGTAATCATAGCATAACTCCACTCTTTTCTTGTTCCTTGTACAATTAATCTTTATGCACAATTTTTTTCATTAATTATATTTCATCAGTACTATCTAGATATTCTATTTAATGTCTAATTTCATTGAGCACTCATATGATGATTTATATTTAGCCAAAACTATCTAGACATTTATATTTAGTGTTTAATTACGTTTCTCACCCTCGTCTCATGGTCCATATTTTATCATATTTATCTAGAAATATTTATTTAATGTCTATATCACATCTTTCACAAAACTACTAGATATTTACGATGCATGTCTAATTCTATATTTCTCATAAACTCTCTAGACATATCTACCTAATGTCTATCTTATACTTTTTTCACAACCTTCACTAGACTTCTAAGATGAATGTCTAACCCATTTATTATTATTAATGTCTAACCCAATGGTTCTTTTACATAATTCACTAGACATATATTATTAATGTTTAACTTTATTTATGTTTATCGCATTTCTTAATATGTAGGAATTAATCAATGCATATATAAATATGCCTAGCCAAATAACAATGTAAATAATTGCCTAGATACTAAGACTCACTCATTTCTCATTCTTATACTCAACTATATGCAATGAGTGTGAAATGTAACTCTCACACACCACTTGTGTCATGATAAGTGAATCAATGCAATTGTAAGCAACATATTATTTACTTGATATCGTGTTTATCAAGTACCCATATTAACATGTTATGTGATTGTTAATATGTATGATCCATATCGACATATAATGTGAATGTCAATATGCATGATTAATTATCTCAATGTGTAAAGCGTGACACATATGTACATCCTATTGACTATTTTACAGTAGTGCTTGCACGTCACAATATATCTCCAGAGGGCCATAGATTTCCAAACCAAGGGGGACTCACACTAACTTTCTTTATATTTTCTGACTTTACATATGTCACAAAATACATAGTTGGCGAGATATATATTGAGTTTGAATGAGACAAATCGTACATTCTGTAAATATCTTTTGTATATATAAATAGTTTCATGATGTATTATTTAAACATTCTCACTATGCATACGTTAAATGCATAATACATACTAATAATGCATGACGTATGAGCATTTGAATTTTTGTTAAATGACAAATAATATGATGCATGATTTATGCATGAATGATGTCCTTATCGTTGTCTATACACCCACTAAACATGCCCTAAATAGACATTTTATTCTATTTCAAACCAAAATCAATCATTATAATTCATGAATGCTATTTCTATGCAATATTGATGCATTAACAAACCATTTTAATTTCTACTTTCATTTTACATATTTTCTCAAGATTTAATTTATCTTTCCTTTCAAATCTACGCTAAAACTTCTCTAAAACTTCAATCATGATTTATAATCCTTCAATAGACATTATTAGTCTACTTTAACCTAACACCAAACATTATAATTTATGAATACTTATAACTATACAATATGTGATATATTTTACTAATCACCAAAATCGATACTCTAATTGTCAAATTAGGCATTCAATCATTCCATACTACCCAATTTTAGTCTTCAAAGCATATTAATTTTGTGCTTTCAATTATTATATAAAACCAATCTTACATTGATATACATTAACCAATATCATCTATTTTATTATATATGGAAATTAACATATAACCTAATTTAACAACCCAAGAGTTAATATTTCTCTCAATTGCATTATCTTTAAATTCATCCATAAGCAGCCTTCATTAGCTTATATGAATCTTCTAATTATTTCAATGATTTCCAACTATCAAGATGTATAGTTTCCATGTTTACATCACATCAATATCATTATCTTTCAATTCTTTAAACCAATCCATCTAATAATATCAAAGATGTAACGACCCCGGCCAGGAGCCGTCACGTGATCACCATTTTAATCTCCTAATCATTCGGTTCATGCTTCATGCATCTTATTCATTAACGGTGCGTTTACTTTTATATTATTATTTTTATTTGGAAACACATCTTAATGCATCTGCCGATGGAGTCCTAGGCTCACATCGACCGATAGTCACGTGCCAGCCACGCAACACATCTTTTCTACACCTCTTTTAAGCGGCATCTGCCGATAGTCACAGACACAACATCTGCCGATGAAAAACAGGCTTCATCTACCGATAGAAAACACCACATCCGGGCACTAACGACAAACTTCCTAATACATCTACCGGTGAACATGTGCAGATCACGTGTCCATTAATGAACAACGATCAAGAAGACATCTTCCGGTAGCTTTAACGACAAAATATCTCTTACATATTCCGGTGGAAAAATGCACTACATCTGCCGATGACATAAATACCTACATCTGTCGATGACAAAATACTCTACTTCTGCCGATGGCATAACACTCTACTTCTGCCGATGACGTAATACTCTACTTCTGCCGATGACGTAATACTCTACTTCTGCCGATGACATAACTACCTACACCTGCCGATGACAAAATACTCTACTTCTGCCGATGACATGACACTTTATTTATGCCCCATCTCACGAGCCTCTCCCGTGCCTCATTAACACCACAGATTTCATCTTCGAAAGGGAAAATTTATCTCGACTTCACCGATAGCTAAACCACACTCCGGTCAGAAAACGACTAACTTAGTTTCCATCGATGAGAAACTCTACGACAGAACTCATCCAACATTTATATAGCTCACTTGACCATAAACCGTACTGATAACGACATTCATTACAGAGTATAGATAACGAACGACTTAAGTAAAGCAGACCATTCATTCTGCCGATGACGTAATACTCTACTTCTGCCGATGACGTAATACTCTACTTCTGCCGATGACGTAATACTCTACTTCTGCCGATGACGTAATACTCTACTTCTGCCGATGACGTAATACTCTACTTCTGCCGATGACGTAATACTCTACTTCTGCCGATGACGTAATACTCTACTTCTGCCGATGACGTAATACTCTACTTCTGCCGATGACGTAATACTCTACTTCTGCCGATGACGTAATACTCTACTTCTGCCGATGACGTAATACTCTACTTCTGCCGATGACGTAATACTCTACTTCTGCCGATGACGTAATACTCTACTTCTGCCGATGACGTAATACTCTACTTCTGCCGATGACGTAATACTCTACTTCTGCCGATGACGTAATACTCTACTTCTGCCGATGACGTAATACTCTACTTCTGCCGATGACGTAATACTCTACTTCTGCCGATGACGTAATACTCTACTTCTGCCGATGACGTAATACTCTACTTCTGCCGATGACGTAATACTCTACTTCTGCCGATGACGTAATACTCTACTTCTGCCGATGACGTAATACTCTACTTCTGCCGATGACGTAATACTCTACTTCTGCCGATGACGTAATACTCTACTTCTGCCGATGACGTAATACTCTACTTCTGCCGATGACGTAATACTCTACTTCTGCCGATGACGTAATACTCTACTTCTGCCGATGACGTAATACTCTACTTCTGCCGATGACGTAATACTCTACTTCTGCCGATGACGTAATACTCTACTTCTGCCGATGACGTAATACTCTACTTCTGCCGATGACGTAATACTCTACTTCTGCCGATGACGTAATACTCTACTTCTGCCGATGACGTAATACTCTACTTCTGCCGATGACGTAATACTCTACTTCTGCCGATGACGTAATACTCTACTTCTGCCGATGACGTAATACTCTACTTCTGCCGATGACGTAATACTCTACTTCTGCCGATGACGTAATACTCTACTTCTGCCGATGACGTAATACTCTACTTCTGCCGATGACGTAATACTCTACTTCTGCCGATGACGTAATACTCTACTTCTGCCGATGACGTAATACTCTACTTCTGCCGATGACGTAATACTCTACTTCTGCCGATGACGTAATACTCTACTTCTGCCGATGACGTAATACTCTACTTCTGCCGATGACGTAATACTCTACTTCTGCCGATGACGTAATACTCTACTTCTGCCGATGACGTAATACTCTACTTCTGCCGATGACGTAATACTCTACTTCTGCCGATGACGTAATACTCTACTTCTGCCGATGACGTAATACTCTACTTCTGCCGATGACGTAATACTCTACTTCTGCCGATGACGTAATACTCTACTTCTGCCGATGACGTAATACTCTACTTCTGCCGATGACGTAATACTCTACTTCTGCCGATGACGTAATACTCTACTTCTGCCGATGACGTAATACTCTACTTCTGCCATCATAATCCCGCTCAGCCCCGAAAACCGGCACCTCCACAACCCTAAAATGCTGCTTGGAACAACACCTCACCGGAACCTTCCGGCGCCGCACAGGACTAGACCGATACGAAGTCTCGGGCAACTACCGTGTCAAGATAGCGGCCAACCATCTTAGGCTCCAGAAGTCGAGGACGAGTAATGGGGAAGGGAGAAAGAGGAAAGACAGGGCATAGGCGGCTGGACGGACACAACACCAGAGGAACGACTAACCGCCGCCGCCGAAAGACGCAGACTACCACCACCTCCCCGGCCACCAGAGAGGCAGCGCAAGACATGCGCAGCCAGCCAACCAGAACCAGCGAGGGCGAGCCTCATAGTCCCCGGCGGCACTGAGCAGGAGGCGGTACGGGCGGGCGGACCGCTACGACGCAACTAAGAGGCAAGAAGGCCCAAACGGAACAACAGCCGGACGGTACAGGGCGGCACACTGAAGAGCAGGCAAGACGAGGCCGAGCCGCCAGAAGATGCCGAGACACGGAGGGGAGCCCTAGGGCACGAACTTAAGTACCACCCAGTACCGGGCCGGAGCGGCAAACCGGCACTTGCTGTCGTCCGGCCGTCCGTACGGTCAAGGGTAAAGACTGAACTCAAGAGAAGTCCTACAAAGGCCAACTCTGGGCGATCGTGCCGGCAGCACCGGGGCGGTACCCAGAGCAACAGTCCAGTCAACCGAGCTAGGGACCGCCGGTAGCAAAGGCGCAGCCGGCGGACCAGCCTTACGGGCCGAGGACTCGGCACAACCGACTGCGGGGTGCTGCTACCAGGCCTAAATACGTCCACCTACGGGCACCGGACGCGAAGGGGGGAGTGGCAAAACGATCCGTTGTGTGAGTCCCGGCTGAGAGGACCATACAAAAATAAAGAGAGGGGAGAAAACGGAGAGGAAGTGGCGTCACGGGTTTGGGAATTGGGAGTTCCGTAGCATTTTTTAACCAAAATCCCACTTTATTCCAATCTGCCACCGCACAAGTTTAAGCCAATACATAAAAACTTGGCATTAAGACATTAATCAAAAGGTTAAAAAAAAATAAACAGGTGACAGTTAATTCTATTGAGAAAATCACCTGACCGAAGTTGTCGGGTGTTACATCCACCCCTCCTTAAACAAAATTTTCGTCCTCGAAAATTGGTCAAGCAAATAACTCTGGATATTTGTCCAACATCTCCTGCCGTCTTTCCCATGTGGCTTCTTCAATGCCGTGATTCGTCCATAAAACCTTCACTAATGGAATCTCTTTGTTTCTCAGAGTCTTGACTGCATATTCCAATATCTGTATTGGTTTCTCCTCATACTCCAGTGTCGGCTCTAAACCAATATCTGATGGCTGGATGACCTGCATCGGATCACGCATGCACTTCCTTAACATTGACACATGGAAGACATTATGAACTTTATTCAATGATGGAGGCAGTTGCAGTCTGTAAGCTGTACTCCCGACTTTTGCCAAGACAGGGAAGGGTCCAATAAATCTAGGATTAAGTTTTCCTTTCTTACCAAATCTTAAGACTCCTTTAAATGTGACACCTTTAGAATACCTCATCTCCTACTGCAAACTCGAGTTCCCTTCTCCTTTGATCTGCATAACACTTCTGCCGGCTTTGTGCAGTCATCATTCTTTTTCGAATAATGGCAATCTTATCTGACATTTGCTGCAGAATATCGGGTCCAAGAAGTTTGGCTTCACCAATCTCATCTCAATAAAGAGGTGACCTACATTTCCTACCGTACAGTGCTTCATATGGTGCCATACCAATGGTGGACTGATAACTGTTATTGTAGGAGAACTCAACCAGAGGTAAATGTCTGCTCCAAGTCGTCTGAAAGTCAAGTACACATGCTCTCAACATATCTTCGAGTATTTGAATAGTCCTTTCTGATTGGCCATCGGTCTGTGGGTGAAAAGCCGTGCTGAAAGATAACTTTGTACCTAATGTACCTTGCAAACTTTTCCAGAATCGAGAGGTAAACCTGGGGTCACGGTCAGAAACAATGGATACCGGGATTCCATGCAACCTAATAATTTCCTGAACATAGAGATCAGCAAATTGGTCCATCGTATAGGTGGTCCTTACAGGTAAGAAATGGGCTGATTTTGTCATCCTATCCACCACAACCCAAATACAATCATGTCCTTTTGTCGTCTTAGGTAGTCCTACTACGAAATCCATAGCTATGTGTTCCCACTTCCATTCGGGGATAGGCAAAGGCTGAAGAGTACCTCCTGGACGTTGGTGCTCGGCTTTGACTTGTTGACATACTAAACAGGACTCTACATACTTAGCAACATCCCTTTTTAGGTTAGGCCACCAGTATTGTAACTTCAGGTCTCGGTACATCTTGGTGCAGCCAGGATGTACAGAAAAAGAAGAGGAGTGCGCCTCAGCGAAGATCAACTTGCGCAATTCCACATCATTAGGAATGCACCACCGATTTCTAAACCTCAGGATTCCATTCTTGGAGAGACTGAACTCGGAGATGGTGTCTTTCAACTTATCCATCATGCTGATATTTTCCACTGAATCCCTCTGTTGTGCATCCTTGATCTTTTCCAAAATTGTTGGTTGAATAGTTAACTCAGCGAGCAAGATTGATAACTCTGGAACTATCTCCAAGCCAAACTTCTGAACTTCTGTTCTCAAAGGTATAGACATGGGTGAAACCGCGGGCTGCATTGTTGTTGACATCCTACTCAATGCATCAGCTACAGAGTTAGCCTTCCCCGGGTGATACTTGATCTCAAAATCGTAGTCCTTGACAAATTCCAACCAACGTCTCTGTCTCATGTTCAACTCCTTCTGTGTGAAGAGGTACTTTAGACTTTTATGGTCAGAAACACCTCACACTGCTGTCCATATAAATAGTGTCTCCAAATCTTCAGGGCAAAAACAACAGCAGCTAGTTCTAGATCATGGGTGGGGTAATTCTGCTCGTGATTCTTTAGCTGCCTAGAAGCATACGCTATAACTTTACCCTCTTGCATCAGGACACAACCTAAACCAACTTTAGACGCATCACAGTAAACACTAAATTTTCCTTCTTTCGGTTGGGAGGGTCCATACAAGGGCTTTAGTTAAACGTCAGGTTCAACGTCCCTAAAGCTATCTTCCAACAGTCTTATCCAAGAATACTTAGATGTCCTTCTTTTTCAACTCGTCAGGGTTTAGGCTATCATGAAAATCCCTTGATGACTTTCTTACCTATCCTGCCCAATCCAAGTAAGTTGCGGACTTTCGCTTGCATTCTGTAGTTTGAGGCCATCCTTTACCTACACTGCCTGGATTTGGTCGGGGGTCTACGATATGCCATTACAGAAACTAATGCCAAGAAATTACTTTTCACAACTACCTTGTCACTAACCTTACCCTGCGAATGTGGTTTTTCGAGTGGATACAGAGAAATCGCTCGTTGTGGGGACGTCGCCGGCTGAGAGAGAGCTCCTAGAGTGGAGAATCAGAGGAAAGTGTGACGCTACAGTGAGTTTTTGAGAGGTTTAAGGATTTCCTTATTCTAGTTATATAAGCCACAATCCCACGTATATTACCAATCTCCACCAGCACAAGTTTAAGACAAAATACTACAACTTGGCATTAAGGACATTAAATCAAAAGTAAAAAATAACAGTGACAGTTAATTCTATTGAGAAACTCACCTGACCGTACGTTGTCGGGTGTTACATCCACCCCTCCGTAAACAAAATTTTCGTCCTTGACAATTGGTCAAGCAAATAACTCGGGCTATTTGCCCAACTCTCCGCCGTCTTTCCCATGTGGCTTCTTCAATGCCGTGATTCGTCCATAAACTTCACTTAATGGAATTCTCTTTGTTTCTCAAGTCTTGACTGCATATTCCATATCTGCTTGTTTCTCCCCTCATACTCCATATTCCGGCTCTAACCAATAGCTGATTGCGGATGACCTGCATCTATCACGCTGCACTTCCTTACATTGACACATGAAGACATATGACTTTATTCAAGATGATGCAGTTGCATCGAAGCTGTACTCCGCTTTTGCCAGAACAGGGAAGGTCCAATAACTCTCGATTAAGTTTTCCTTTCTTCCAAACTTAAGACTCATTAAAGGTGACAGCCTTTTAAGAAATCACCCTCCTCTCCTACTGCACACTCAGGTTTCCCTTCTCCTTTGAGCTGCATAACACTTCTGCCGGCTTTGTGCAGTCATCATTCACTTTTTTCGAATAATGGCAATCATCTGACATTGCTGCAGAATATCGGGTCCAAGGAAGTTGGGCTTCACCAATCTCATCTCAATAAAGATGACCTACATTTCCTACCGTACAGTGCTCATATGGTGCCATACCAATGGTGACTGATACTGTTATGAGGAGAACTCAAACCAGAGGTAATGTCTGCTCCAAGTCGCTGAAAGTCAGTTACCCAGCGCTCAACATATCTTCGCGTATTTGAAATAGTCCTTTCTGATTGGCCCATCGGTCTGGGGGTGAAAAGCCGTCTGAAAGATATTGTACCTAATGTCCCTTGCAAACTTTTCCAGAATCGAGAGGTAAAACCGGGGGTCACGGTCGCACAATGGATACCCGGTATTCCATGCAACCTATAATTTCCCTGAACATAGAGATAGCAATGGTCCATCGTATAGGTGTCCTTACAGGTAATAAATTGGCTGATTTGGCACCTAAGCCACCACAACCCAATACAATCATGTCCTTTTCGTCGTCTTAGTAGTCCCTACTAACGAAATCCTAGCTTATGTGTCCCCCTTCCATTCGGGATAGGCAAGGCCTAAGAGTACTCCTGGACGTTGGTGCTCGGCTTTGCGTGTTGACATACTAAACAGACTCTACATACTTAGCACTCCCTTATCTCTCATACAGGTTATACCACCAGTATTGACTTCAGTCTCGTTACTCTTGTGCATTCCGGATACAGAAAAGAAGAGGAGTGCGCCTCAGCGAAGATCACTTGCGCATGCCACATCATTAGAATGCACACCGAAGTTCTAAACTCAAGATTCCATTCTTGGAGAGACTGCCGGAGGTGGGGTCTTTCAACTCAACTTATCCCTATGCTGATATTTTCCACTGATCCCTCTGTTGTGATCTTGATCTTTTCAAAATTGTTGTTGAATAGTTTAACTCAGCGGCAAGATTGATAACTCTGGAACTATCTCCAAGCCAAACTTTCTGAACTTCTGGTTCTCAACGGTAGGACCTGGGAAACCGAGGGCTGCATTGTTGTTGCAATCCTAACTCAATGCATCAGCTTACAGAGTTAGCCTTCCCGGTGATACTTGATCTCAAAAAATCGTATTCCGTGACATCCACCACCGTCTCTGTCTCATGTTTCAACTCCTTCGTGTGAAGAGTACGTTAACTTTTATGGTCAGAAACCCTCCACTGCTGTACATGATAAATGTTTCTCAAAATCTCAGGGGCAAAACAACAGCACTAGTTCTAGATCCGGGGTGGGTAATTCGCTCGTGATTCCTTTAGCTGACTGAGAACATACGCTATACCTTTACCCTCTTGCATCGGACCAACCTAAAAAACGCAACTTTAGACCGCATCACAGCATAAACACTAAATTTTCCTTCTTTCGGTTGGGATGGCAATCATGGGCTATTGTTACCTTTCAGTGTCACGTCCGAAGCTATTCTTTCACAGGCTTCGTCCAAGATACTTCTGGCCTTCTTTGTCAAACTCGTCATGGGTTTACTATCATAGAAAATCCCTTGATGAAACTTTCCCTGTAATAGCCTTGCCAATCCAGGAAGTTTGCGGACGTCGCGCATCTAGGTTGAGGCCATTCTTTACCTGCCTGATCTTGGATCTGGTCGACGGATATGCATTAGCAGAACTACTGGCCAAGGAAATTAACTTTTATCCAACCAAACTCACACTTATACCGCTTGTCATCAATTGATGCTCCTCAATGTTGTAAACTACTTTTCAAAATGTTTCTTCCGTGGTCAGCCACAGTTCGGGAGTTAAATCAAGATATCATCTATGATACAATTCAAACTTAGCCAATACTCACAAACCACTGTTCATTAAGTCCATGCAGGCTGCGGGGGCATTTGTCAATCCAAACGACATGACCAAATTCATTACTGTCCATAGCGGGTTCTGCATGCGGTCTTGGTACATCTTCTTCGTTACACCTTCAGTTTGGGAAGAGCCGCACGTCAAGCTTCTTTCGAAAATACTTGCTCCTTGCAAATTGGTCAAACAAATCATCATCCTAGGTAAGGGGTACCGGTTCCTTGATTGTTCAATTATTTAGTTCCCGTAGTCTATAATGCCATCCTAAGAGACCATCCTTCTTCTTCCTTACAAATAAGACTGGTGCACCCCAAGGAGAACTGCTGGGCGTATGAATCCCTTGTCACCATTCCTGCAGTTGGACCTTCATTCTTTCAACTCACAGTCCATACAGTAAGGATTCTTAGATACGTGAGCCGCAAGGTATGTAGCAATTACAATTCTATTTCTTCTATCAGTGTCTACCCGGTAGAATCATCTAAGAATGCCTCGGGAAACTCTCGGATTTATAGGAATATCTTGTAGCTCAATTTTATGCTCCCCGATCCTCTATTCCACTAGCCAGGTAGCCTCCACAACCACTTCTCAGCTTCGGTAAATTCTAGTGCGGATATAATTGTACTTCTTATTTAGAATAGCTTGGAAAGATCATGATTACCATTTGGGGTCTAAAATCAACTATTCAATCTACAACTTATTGTGGCATGATACCTAAATAACCAATCCTCCCTAATATACTTCATAACCTTTATGTCCAATATAAATTAGTTCCGCATAGAATTCCTATCCTAGGACACAACGTCACCCTTAACAATCTTTTTCTGAAGTAGGGACTTCCCTGGGGTAACATAACACTAGTATGACCTTTCAGCTGGTAAAGATTCTATGGTATGATTGTTATACAAACAAGGTTGATATAAACGAGTGTGTGGCCTCCTTATCTATGTGTTATAAGCTTCACAACACAGATCTGATGGTACCTATACTGACCTGTATGCTTACAGCGTCCTCATCGTCCATCAACGCGTACACTCTGAGGTGCCCTTTGCCGGTTCGGGTCTGCGCATGGACAATCTTTGACCATGTGTCGGGGCTTTATCACACCTGAAACAGCGGCCCGCAACAACCTGTCCCTTCACCTCAGGGTGGTTCTTCTGACATGTAGGCATAGGGTTCCAGAGGGCTCTTTCCTTTTCCTTGGCGCATTCTGGTTGTAAGCCTCTTCACACCCCTCTGGCTCTGTGGTCCCCTATTCTGCTGTGGCTTGCCGCCAGCTCTGTTTGACGTGGTGGCTGTTGAAAACCCCTTGCTGGCTTCTCTTCTTTGACCTGGTTCCGCTGCTCATAACTGTCATTTCACAACAGCCTCTTCCTCTCCCAAGGCTTTAGCCGGACCTCAGTAAAGGCACGTTGGTGATACCAGCGGTTTTGTCACTTTCCAGTACAGACTCGCTTCATTCCTTGGAACAAACTCGGTAAATTTTTTCTCCTCGCATCGACCAACCGGGATGCAAATCGAGACAAGGTCTCAAATCTGCAGATTAATCTGTCACGGAGGCCCGTCTGCTTTAGGTTCATTAAACTCCCTCTTCGATTTTGGCCCGCACAGTCCGATTGAAGACTGTGTCAAGAAGGCATGTCTTGAAACATCTCCCAAGTCATAGCTTCGGCATTAGCGTGTTCTGGCGTCGAGTCCCACCAATGCTTGCCTTACTCCAAGTGAAAGACATCATAGGTGACGCTTAGCCCCTCAGTCAACCTTTGCAGAGTCTTAAACATGTCTTCAATCTTTTCGAATCCATTCCTCAGCATGAATAAGGAGCCGAAACATACCATTTAAACACCGGGGGTCGAAGCCGATGGAAACGCTACCCCCATGATCATAGATTGCGTTAGTACGGGAACGTTGCCTTGTTCTTTCTCTACTGGCAATCAGTCGTTTCTATACTGGTGAGACTGGCGCATGACTAACTCGTCAATGAGCAATAGCCAGTGCTATCCTCCATTGGTCTCATCTCTGCTGACTCTACCCATTTTGGATTCCTGACAATCGGTACAGGTATTATTAACTTATGACATATTGAACATTCTAATACTTACAGTTTTCTGAGGTGGTGCTCATGTGCAAGCATTGCTAGGAGGCAGTCTGCAAACGTTGTTTTAGAACCTGGTTTGGCTTTGATACAATACTTGTTAACGACCCCCGGCCAGAGCCTCAACGTGATCACCATTCTTAATCTCCTACTCATTCGTTCATGCTTCTGTCATGGCATCTTATTCATTAACGGTGCGTTTACTTTTATTATTATTATTTTTCTTTGAAACACATCCTTATGCATATGCGATGGATCCTAGGCTCAATCGAAGATGTCATGTGCAGCCACGCAACCACATGTTTTTCTACACCTCTTTTAAGCGGCATCTGCCGTCAGGCACAGACACAACATCTGCCGATGAAAAACAGCGTCATCTACCAGAGAAACACCCCATCTCCGGGCACTACCGACAACCTTTCCTAATCCATCTAAACCGTGAACATTGCAGATCACTGTCCAGTATAACAACGATCAAGCGAAGCATCTCCGGTAGCTTTAAAAACGAACAAAAATATCCTTACAATCTTCCGGTGGAAAATGCACGACACGTGCCGATGACATAAATACTACATCTGTCGATGACAAAATACTCCACTTCTGCCGATGGCATAACACTCTACTTCTCTGCCGATGACGTAATCTCTACTCCGTTCTGCCGATCCGTAATACGCCTACTCGATGACAACACTCTACTTCTGCCGCTGACATGACCTTTCTGCCCGCTCGACACGTGTGATGACCCGATCTGTAAAGTCACGAATCTCTTGTACTGGTACGATATGGCTGCGACCGAACCGTAACTAGATTGGCGTACGGCCGCCAGCGGGCGAGCCGGAAGGTGCAGGTCGTAACGAGGGTGTCGTCACAATCCCACAGCGCTTGGGGAAGTATGTGGAAATGAAACATATGTAAGAGATCCCTCCCTAAATAGCAAGACGCGTTTTGGAGCATAATTGACAACGGATCCCATAAGAACTCCGAAGTTAAGCGTACTCCGGCGAGAGTAATTCCAGGTTGGGTGACCTCCCGGGAAGTGCTCTCGCCAAACAAAGCCGTGAGGGGAGGATATTGGGCTGCGGCCCAATCCCCGGAGCGGACAATATCTTGCTGAGAACGGGGTCGTTACAACACGAGCCTCTCACGTGCCTCATTAACACCCCAGATTTCATCTTCCGAAAGGGAAAATTTATCTCGACTTCTACCGATAGCTAAACCACATCTACCGGTAGAAAACGCTAACTTAGTTTCCATCGATAGAAACTTCTACGACAGAACTCATTCCAACATTTATATAGCTCAACTTGACCATAAACCTTACTGATAAACTACAATTCATTCAGAGTATAGATAACGGAAGACTTAAGTAAAGCAGACCATTCATTAGTCCTTAAAATCCCTAACAGATTCCGAATTTTAAATCAGCTAATTCAGACTCCATTGTTATAAGAAATCTTAATCCACTTAGACCTTCTTTATCATATAAACCACCGACATACTATGAGCATAACCAAGGGTCATAAATCGCCTCTCCAGTCCTGCACTGTCATTCTGAGCATCCTCCAGCAACCAGCTTTAAACATTCTCTTTGAACATAGCATCCTCACCTGAACCTTCTTCACCTACACCATAAGGTTTAACTATAAGCCTAATGCGTAGTAAGGAATGCATGCTGGCAGACATACACGAGTGTACAAATTAATAAACATAGTCCGTAAATCTTTCTTCATTCGTGCTCATTTTCATTATTTACATAGCATGTATTAAGGCGGGAGACGAGGGAGAAAGACAGGGTACATAGTCATTTGCCTATCGCGGCAATCATAGTAACGACTACCTCGGCCTCCACCAGTGGGAGAATTCGCGAGCCATACACATCATCAACTCGGCCTCCACCAGTGGGAGAATTCGCGAGCCATACATATCATCAACTCGGCCTCACACCAGGGGAGAATCCGCTAGCTATACTTGTCATAGTCTCTTTTTCCCCGTCCTGCACTTAATCATGATTACATTTACTTTTCATGTTCTTAACTCAGTCATAAACGTGGACTCAATGCATAAACATGAAGTTCACAGAGAGAAGTCATAGCATAAGGACAAGCAAAACATCCTGTAACTTAACATCTTCTACACAAATTCTTCATATCATGGCATAACTAGTCCATAGTCAACAGACAGACATCTCAATGATTTCCTAATACCCTTGTGGTGTAGGGCCCTAGTGGCCGGAAATCTTAATACATTCACTTACCTGGATTCCTTAGCTGAGCAGCACCTTCACTTGAGCTTTCCTTGCCTATGACATTTCATATTCGTAGTTAAATAACTTAAACTCAAAACTAATAAGGTCCTAACTAAATGTCATCCTAAACTCTGTATTTCTTAGTCTTTTCCGTCAAGCACCTTGGGTGCGTGGGTTAAGCTGTAACACCCCTAATTCCGTACCCGTATTTCCGTAATAAATTTTTCATTTTATACTTTTTACTTTTCTATGCTTTAAATAAAACTTTGTGTGGAATAAAAACTGAAGTTGAAAACAGAACTGAAATCGGAATAAATTTGAAACCTTAAAAGCATTTAAAACAAACTATAAAAAAATTAAAAAAACTTAAAAACATTAATTAAAAACATTAAAACAGATCAGAAAAAAGGGAGGGCAAAATTGAACTCTGCCCTCGAAAGATGCAGCGACCGGGCGCTGCTATATGCAGCGCTCGTCGCCGAGTGCGCTGCATAATGCAGCGCACGATCGCTGCATTATGCAGCGCCTGATCGCTGCTGATCGCTGCATAATGCAGCGATCTGTTGCTGCCTGCAGCGACCAGCATGGCGCCCAGTCGCCATGCAGCGATCCCCCACGGCGCCCAGTCGCCAGTAGCCGACCATGAACACTTAGCTCTCTGGAATTTCCAGAGAGCAAATACTTCTACTTCACTCTCTGGAATCCAATTCCAGAGAGCAATAACCTCACCATTTATTAACCACTTTCTCATTTTACCTCTCGTTTTCAGTCATTATCACAACACTTATACTTAAACTCAACCGACTCGAGTCGGACTTTGCGAAGTCCAACTGCGTGGATAGCTCTAAACATCGAGCATAACCGTATCAACCTAAAACCAATCAAAAACATTTCCAAAACATTCATTAAACAGTTTAAACCAAAACGTTTTACATACAATTACCAAAACGTTATCTAATCCCTATCCAGATCAAACAACCTAAATATTCTATACCATTATCAATTCAGACATCCCAAAATAAACCCAGAGTCCAGACAGACATCCCCACGGGTCATATCGCGCCGCGACTACTCAGCGCACTCCCACGAGCATCATCCATCAACTGCCTCCGACATCAGGAGGAGGAACGTCGTCCTCACCTGGATCTACGTCACCTAGCAGATCACCTACACCATACAGACACATATGAGATATTGAATCTCAGTAAGCTACGTAAATGCGATGCATGCGTGCGTATGCCATTCAGAAATCATGCTCAGATTCAGATTACAGATACAGAATTACAGATTACAGATTCATTACGTCACAGACAGACAGAATTGTCACCGAGACCTCGACCCACTAACCCAGGGGGCCCGTCCGCGGTTGGACTACCCCGTGGGGTTAGAGAGGGGGGGTACACGCTTGCAACACGCACAGCCGTGCCTGAGCCCCATCTCGCGTGACCAGAAACAGACAGATTACGTTTATTCATTCAGATTTCGTTACAGATTTCATTTCAGATATACGTTCCTTTTCTTAAAACAACGTGCAGAAATTCCTTTTCATGACTTTCGAAAACCGTGATGCATGAACAGTTCATATCAGCGGAAAGTAAACAAACAACATACATATTAACCAGACAATACAGCATAAACCTAGCTACCCAACCTAAACAACGTAAAACAAGGAACCCTCAAGGATCCTTGATACGACGACGAAGTATGGTGTAGACCTTTCGGTCAAGCAAGTCACGAGAACTTACCTTGAGCGCGCTGGATCTCAAGCTTCGTCCACTGGAGTCGCGTGTCTGAGGTAAAACACGATATTTGCCGTTAAAACCGAATTAAGCATTAAACGTCCAAAATTAGCAAAACCTTAACTAAAGATACTTCCTAATGCTTTAATTCGATTTATTAAGCTAATTCATCGAGCAATCGAACTTTTTCCGAAAACCCTAAAATTCTCGGATTTTAAACTTTTCACGAATCGATTTATCTTCGTCCGATAACGTCCAATACGTTCAATATATACGTAATTATAGCTAACCTATTATTACGAAGCCTAAATCGCGTTTTTAGCGAAAAATACCGAAACCCTAATTTGAAACCCTAACTCTAAATCGAACCGAGAACTCGAAATTAAACGTTCAGAGATTGTAGGTACATACCGAGGGTAGCGAGAGGATGAGAAACCGTGAAGAAAACGGGTTGATCGGAGGTCGGACGGAGTCGGAATAGGGAAAGGCGTCGGCGCTCGCGTGAGAGAAAGCTCTCTGTTCGTGATTCCAGAGAATAGAATAGAGAGAAGTAGGAACAGAGAGAAAGTGAGGTTATTTAATAATTTGATTTGGCAAATTACCAAATTGCCCTTAGCTCTTATTTCTATTTTGTTTCGTCCTTCGGTTCGTTAATCGTCCAACTATTTGGATTCTCGAAAGTTCCATATTTTGGCCAACAACTTCTATTCATTGCCAGGGATTTATTAAAACTGTCCGTTCGCATTTGGACCTCGTTCGCTATTTTTACGAGAACGTCTTTTACATTACGAAAAGTGTATTTACTACTCGAATGTATGGTTTTGATCTCCGAAAATTCCCGTAATTTCCTTAAAATTCTTATTATTCGTTAGAATCGTAATGACGCTTTCTTTTTGTGAATCGGAACCTGATTTGACATATTTACCAAAAATGCCATTAAATAAGGAAATGATAATATAACATAATATATAATCAAAGGTCCGTACAAACCGGGTATTACATAAGCTCCAAGATTCCAGACATTCGGATTCAACCTAGCAGTTATTTACAGTCGGTTGTCAAAAGTTCAGATTCAAATCGGCAATGCATTACCAAACTCAGCTTAACAATGTTCCTATGTTACTCTGTCATAACAAAATCCGGACTGCGGGTTTCTAGCTAAAAGCAGAGCTCTAAATAACTTTTCCAACAACTACATTGTCAGAACCTTACCTCGAATGTGGGTTATCGGAGTGGATACAGGAGAAATCGCTCGCTGGTGGAGAAGTCGCTGGCTGAGAGAGAGCTCTGGAGAGTGGAGAAATCGAAGAGGAAAGTGTGACGGCTACAGTGAGGTTTTTGAGAGGTTTAAGGATTTCCTTATTCTATTTATATAAGCCAAAATCCCACTTTATTACCAATCTGCCACCGCACAAGTTTAAGACAAAATACATAAAAACTTGGCATTAAGACATTAAATCAAAAGGTTAAAAAAAAAATAAACAGGTGACAGTTAATTCTATTGAGAAAATCACCTGACCGAAGTTGTCGGGTGTTACAAAAGATCATTAACATGCAATTCTATTAATCCTCCGTGATCATTTTTCCAAATCATCATTTTTTTCACCTAAATTAGGTGAATTTCAACGTAATTTATTAAACACAAAGATTAGAGACTCTTACCTCTTGAAGAACTTTAATTCTTCAATTTCATCTTTTGATTCTTAGCTCAACATATTCCTCTTGATGAGAGGACAATTTCTCTCAAGGGATGGAATGTCAATTTCAACACCTTCGCCTTCAATTTTTCCTTTCTTTCTCTTTCTCTTCTTTTTCTTTTTCTTCTCTCCTCTGTTTTTTCTTCTCTGGTCTTGCAAGAAAATGGCTGAATCCTCAGCCCTTAAACACTTTTCTAGAGAATTTCTAAGATAAATTACCATTTTGTCCAATTTATCCATTAAAATGTACCAATTTACTCTTCCTTGCATGGATTATTACAAAAATACTATAATAATTATACTTTAATCATAATTAGCTCAAACTAAATAATTTAGATTAGTTATAAGCTAATCACCAATATAGTTAATTTAATCTTAATTAGTTAATCTTAATTATCCATAATTACACTTTAATGACATGATTAGTCACTAATCCAATTGTAACATGTGGCACCACATCATTGGTTGTCTAATTTGTTACATGGCCACATACTTCAAGATGTTAGAAACATTTTTCCTTCAATGACTTTTTCTATACTATAACGCCCCGAATTATATAAACTCGGTTCGCTACACATAATACTGAACCATACTATGACATTCTATGAAAATTTCAAAATTTCACTCAACGGGCAAAGTTTGACCCTTAAAATGTTAAAAACTTGCAGCGGAAATTCATTTGTGTAAAACAACATTTATTAATTAATTAAAATATTAAAGACAATTGGTTGAAAGAAAAAAAAACCAAACAGAACACGTCTACTGCTGGACAGCTCCAACGATATAGAAATAGAAACAAAAGGCATCCACCGCTAAACAGTGTTAGAGGAAGAAGCAGAAACAAATAATCTCGGCGGTGGACGTAGAGACAGAATACGTCTATTACAACGAACACCCACCGCTCACGTTAGTCGAACGACACGTCGACTACACACGTCCACCGGTCACGTCAGTCGAATGACGCGTCGACTACACACGTCCACCGATCACAAAACGACAAACTCTATTACTCACATCTACCTCACATCCACCGTCATAAAACGGACAAAACCTATACTCACATCCACCGATCATAAACGACAAAAACTATTACTCAAATCCACCGATCATAAAACGACAAAAACCTAATACTTGCATCCACCGATAGACTACATCCACCGGTAGATTACATCCACCGGTAGATTACATCCACCGATAGACTACATCCACCTGTAGATTACATCCACCGATAGACTACATCCACCGGTGAACAGTAACACTCTAAACAAACAGACAACTCTGCCAACTAAAAGAACTTGTAAATTTTCAGAGCAGCTATTTAAAACAACATAAATCCACACTTTCTAAAAATAAGCTAGCAAAGCAACTACCTCTAAACCAAATTATATTTTCATACTCAGAACAAGAAAACATAAGTTGTTAAAAACATCAAAACTACTATGTTATTAAAACCCTCTGCACACTTCCATAAAACACCTAACCACTGAAACTTCATATATGGACAATAGTTAAACCGCCTCATCAGAACACCAAACCGTGGCATTGAAGTGCTCCCCCAACCAGTCTAGTCCTTAAGTAAAGCAACAATGAAATGATATGCTGAAACATAAATCCTAGACATGTAGTTTCTACTTTCACATCTCTGTTGCATTCACGTTCTTTCACTGATCTGATCCCTCGATTCCATTAGGAGTTGGATCATTTTTTCCAAAGTCATACATCCTCTTCATAAATTAAGGGGCAGATTAGTTCCCTTAACAGCTGATCTGATCCTAAATTCCATTGGGAAGCTGATCAATTTTTCCAAAGTCATACATCCTCTTCATAAATTAAGAGGCGGATTAGTTCTATTAACAGCTGATCTGTTACATTCTGTTCACATTACATGTAAATTCATTTTCGTGTTCTTTTCAAAACATGATACATGACATACAAAAAACATTTAAACAAGCATAAACCTAATGTTTTGTGATGTAGACCCGAAGACACACACATACTCTACTTACCTGACTTCTTGGGAAAAGTTGGGTTGCAAGCTATCTCGGGATTTTGCTCACCTAAAATCATAAACAGAGCGTTAATTCAATCTTCACTATAACTCATTCTAAACCATTTAGAAACCTAAGGAAACTAACTTGGAACTCTATTAATTGTGCATTCTCAGTTTATCACCTAAACCCGAACTTACTCTCATTCACAACATTCCCACAACACACATTGTACTCTCTCTCCTATCTAGCCACTAAAACTCAAAAAAACTCACCTAGGTTAAGGAATGGAAATTGGAGAGGAAATCGCCTGGAGAGCTCTGCTGAGCTTGAGCTGAATACCGAAAGAGGAAGTATAGAAAATAGTGGCGGCTACAGTGCATTAATCGTAAAACCTCTTTCCTTAAATAGGTTATCACTATAAATCTCTATTTACCCTTATGCCCTTGCTTAGTCTCTCATTAACCTAATTAGTAATTCTCCCAATTTCATCCATAAAATGTACACTATTAGTTGACAAGGTAAAATCGGTTCAATGGAACTGGGTGTTACAATCTACCATCCTTAAAAGAATTTTGTCCTCAAAATTCAATATCTGAATAATTCTAGATGTTGGTCCATCATGTCCTGCTGGCGCTCCCAAGTCATCTCCTCTATGCTCTGGTTATGCCATAAAACTTTCACCAATGGGACCTCTTTGTTGCGCAACACCTTCACAGCATAGTCAAGGATCTTTACTGGTTTCTCCTTATAAGCAAGAGTAGGATGAATTTCAATGTTCTGCTGTTCCATAACCTGAGTTGGATCCCACATACACTTCTTTGACATAGAAACATGGAACACATTGTGAATTCCTTTCATAGAGGCTGTCAATTATAACTGATAAGCTGTCTTTCCAATCCTCTTCAAGATTGAGAACGGTCTAATATATCTGGGATTCAACTTGCCTCTCCTTCCAAATCTCACAACTCCCTTGATTGGTGATACCTTAAGAAAAACTTCATTACCAACTTCAAACTCTAATTCTCTACGTCTCCTATCGCATAGCTTTTCTGTCGGCTTTGAGCTGTTAAGATTCTCTGTCGATGAGGGCAATCTTCTCCACTGTTTTTGCTGCAAAATCAGACCAATCAATCGCGCTTCTTCAACCCAACGTCATCCCAATCAAAGGATAGCTGCCTTTTCACCCATACAATGCTACTCCGTTGCCATACCTTATGGTTTGCCTAAAACTGTTGTTATACGAGATGCCCACCAACGTAGTCTACTTACTCCAAGATCTGTAAGCTAAAATGCAGCCACGAAGCTAGCCTCCAACCTTGTGGATAGTCCCTTTCAGATTGCATGCTGTTTAATGTGAAAGCTGGTCTAAAGTGATTGTGTACCCAAGCCTTATGTGACTCTTCTAAAACTTCGACGTAAATCTAGAGTCCCTCGGTCAGAAACTATATTGCTTTGGAACTCCATGCAGTCTAACAATCTCTGCACCTACAATCAGCTCGTTGGGTCCATCGAGTAGTAATGACCCCTCATCCCAGCAATATATTGTCCCTCCGGGATTGGCACGGAGCTGCAGCCCATTCCGCCCCTCACGGCTTTGTTGGCGAGAACTTCCCAGGAGGTCACCCAACTGAAATTACCCTCGCCGAAGCACGCTTAACTTCGGAGTTCTTAGGGATCCGTTGCCAATTGTACTCCAAAAGCGTCTTGCTATGATTTGGAGGGTCCCCTCTTTACATTGTGCATTTCCACATACTTACCCCAAGCGCTGTGGGATGGTGACGACCCCCTTGATTTTTACGACCTGTCACCTCCGGTTCGCCCGCGGCGGACTACCGCCATCCCGGTGCCGTTCGTGCAGCCATCGTACCATAACTTACAGATCCGGGTCATCACAATCCCCCACCCTCGGGGGCCCAACGTCCTCGTTGGCCACCATTCCGGTTTGGGTATTAGGCGTTGAGCCCATTTGTAATGACCCCTTATTGTGATGACCTGATGCTGTAAGTATGTGTACGAATGTCTGCACGAACCGGAACACTATGCTTACGGCCGTGCGTGCGAACCGGAAGTGACGGTCGTAAAAGGGGTCGTCACAATCCCACAGAGCTTGGGATTATGTGAAATGCAGACATATGTAAAGAGATAATGACTTAGCCATTGAAGAACCGAAAGTACAAGTTCAACTGGAACAGAGTTCTAAAGACTACCGGCATTTCTACATTGTCAAAATTTTACCTAGAATGCGGGTTACCGGAGTAGAGGCTGAAAACCAGTTGCTGGGGAGGAAGAAAGTTTACAGAGAAGAAGGGATAGTCGCCGAGAGGAAATGTCGGCTTGTGCAG
>CM039513.1:15162057-15335755 GCA_022432975.1 Begonia masoniana
GTTGGTGAAGTGTTGAAGGTTTGAGTATGAAGGAGAAGGAAGGAATCGCTGCATTGCTGCAGCGATCTCTCTGCTGCAGAGCAGAGACGTCGCTGACATACTAGCAGCGATCGAGATCGCTGCCATGACTAGCAGCGATCGATCTTGCTCTGCAGCAGAGATCGAGCGCGAGCCTGAAAAGCAATGCAGCGATCGTCCTGCTGCCAACACAGGAAAGAACGATGAAAAAGGTCACCACGTCATCAAGTTGGGTTGCACCTCCTGGCCTAGATCATCACTTCTAACCTATCTATTTACGATTTCTCATCCGACCTCGTTACATACGAGTTGAGCTGTGAACTCCTAACTTAACCTTATTGTCAATGTCCTTTCTTCATTCAATCCTAATATTATCCCAAATTGCACGCCTCCAAAAGCTTACTAATTAATCATCAATTCTCACCTTCCTTTTATTTTTTAACGTCACAGGGCTACTTTCGTCTATTTCTCAAGGCTCGCAACACTATTAAAATATCTAGTTCACGAGGTTTTCCCCCAAAATTTACTAACTAACATACTCTCTTCTGTTCCTCCTAATCGAGCTCTAAGTATTCCCGCAATTTTTTCAATCTGGTCCCTTCTATTTTCACAAAAAAAAATTATAAGCCCACTTCGTTAAGGTCACTCTCCTAATTCCCGCACCTGAATGTTTCTACATCCCGGTCTACGTGATTTATTTAGACACGACCCGTTTTCTATAACCGATTTACTTTTCTTTTTTGGAATGCCTTTGAAAATTAACTTTGGGTGATTTAGTGATTAGTTAATTAGTAATGCGTAAGGACAAAGTGGTAAATTGCAATTTAATTGTCTGCTACCGTATTTAAGGGAGGGTTTATGAGGTTAGGCCGCCACTCACTGTCCCCTCATTTTTCCTTTCTTCTCGATCTTCCTCTCAAGCTCATCAGAGCTCCAGGCGATTTTTTTCCTCTGACTTCTCCCCGTGATTTCTCCCTTATTGAGTTTCCTTCATTTCTTTAAGGACTCGACGGTTATATAGCAAGCTAGAGTTATGTTATGTGTTTTTGGGATTTTTGTGAATGGGTTTAGTTTTCGGGTTTTAGTGCAGATCGGGAATGCACTAAGATCGGGCCTTCCAAATTAAGTTCCTTAGACTCCTGGGTAGTTTTATAATGAATTTTAACTAAACACTGTCTACGTTTTAGGTTTGATCAGAACCCGAAGTGGTGAGCATCTAACTTTCCCCAGGAATCCAGTTAAGTAATGTATGCATGTGCTTCGTTCCTACCATCACCCAAAACAGATTATGCATTGTGCGACTGAGTTTGTATGACTGCATCTGTTTTTATAAAGATCCTAAATGAATTTTCAATATAGGTATGGGTACGGCAGGAACCTGAATGTGACAGAATACTATTAAGGAATTCATCCGCTCTTAATAGGTAGAGATGCAAACATTGGTAGAATGATCCCACTCCCAGGGAATGGGGATTCAGAATAGCTATTAGGAAATTCATTCGCCCCCTAATCGAGTAGAGGATGTAGAACATTTGAGAACTGATCCCCACTCCCAAGGAACTGATGATCAAATCAACAAACGAGCTAAGGTACACTATATGAAAATTAGAACCTGCATGTTTAGGTTTAATGTTCGCGTATCCTTTCATTATTGCATCTTACTAGCATTAGCTAATATATGTTTGTTTGATGTAGTGTTGAGTGTACTTCGCAGGTGATTCCCTAGTCAACAACGCATAGATGAATGTTGGAGGTAGAGCGCATTCAGGCCACGACATGGTACACTGTGAGGCGTTGTAAACCATTGTTTTTGTCTGTGCATTGTTAGTAAAAAAACATAGCTGTGTGTGTTGAGTTCGCTGACAGGAATCAACTTTAATGTCTTGATCTTAGGTTTTTAAAACTCTCTGTTCATCGACACTGTTTTTTCACTTAAATATGTTTTGAGTCTTATGACCTAATAGTTTTCAATGTTTTTTTTTGAAACAAATTTGGAAATCTCTGATAATAGTACATTTCTGATTAGCATTGGTTTTACTGGATTTGAGTACTGTAGGATTGAAGTTGTTCCGAAGGTTTCATTAAAGCGAGAAGTCCCTTCGTATTATAATTGTTTTTTGTATAGAGATGAATTGTGGAACATTGCTCTTTTTCTACCGGCAATGGTACCTATCGTCAAGACCATGTTCCATCGGTAAGATGGTGTTCCTACCTCGGAGTAGCGGTTAAATCTATCGACTGTGTATTTTAATTTTATCGTTAGAAAGTTTTAGACCTTTTGTCATTTAGTGAGCGGGATGTCGTCTATAGTTATCGAAGATGTAGAAAGATTTTGGTCGTTTATTGATCGGGACATTGTGTTATGATTTCCTATCGAAGATCGGGAAGACTTTTGTCGTTTAGCGACCGGTCATGTTATTCTTTTTGTTTTGTTTTGTGAGTAAAGTCTTTTGTCGTATTAGGTCTACAGAGGCTGATGACTGAATCATCCGGCTGACGTATCTGTAGATGTTGTAGCGCAACCTTATCGTTTTGCGATCGCCTGAAGCTGACGAATGAGCTTCGGCTGACGTCATCGGTAGAGACCTTCGTTTTATTTCGGCCCTTCTTGTTGACTTATGTTCAGCGGCAACCAGTTTGACTTTGGCACTTTCAAAAGTATTCGCGATTTAAACCTCGTGTCTTTTGGCCGAAGTTCCCTAACGTCCAACGGATCTTTAAAACATTGTTACTATAGGTGTTGGTTTCACCTGCCGTTTGGTTCAAATGATTTTCCGCTGCAAGTCTCACCAACGTTTTGGAGTTTTTGGAAAAATGTCAAATTCGACTTTCATGTGAAATTTTAAATTGGGTTCCAAATTTTCTTAGTCAAGTTCGAGTTTAATGACTAACAACTGGGTTCAAAAACCGGGGCGTTGCGTATGTATCGAGGCCATTCGTTTAAACCGTTCAAAGATTACTCATCATTGCATGTTGCATGAAGTGCGTCAACAACTGTAATGTTTATGTTAACATTGCTAATATATTTAACAGTGTAATTAACCTTTACAACTTTAGTATACTGGCTACGACGCCCATGGGACTGATGCAAGGGAACTGCCAAACCTAAGTGTTTGGAGAGGACCTATGTGATTAGCAGCTGCCAGAAGGTGTGCGGCAGCAACCGATTTAGTGCGCCAGCAGTCTGATCACTAGGAGTACTGTTTAACCTAGAGGTACATGAAGTGCCAACTCGGGGTCTAGCAATGACATTCTTGAATAGATTCAGGAGATTACGACCACCCACGTTTTTGATGGTCAGTCCTTTGATCTTATTGCTGCAGGTGGCTTAGGAAATAAGTTATTTTAGTGTGCCACCATAGAAAGAAGGAGACAAGGTCATTTGCGACATTTCACTTGGCTGGTTCAGCTCACTTCTGTGGGAAACATAGAGCTACCACTGATTTCTTGGGGAGCCGTGGTCGCAATCAAGGAACAGTTCTACGGAATTATTTCACATCTTGTTCTCACACTGCAACGAAGGGGAATTTCTAAACTTGAGCATACAGGGGCTTACCGATACATATTCGTTCGGCCCTGTCCAGGTTTGCTGGCTTTTGCTCACAGGGACCGAGGAAAGTATTCATTTGTGCATGGACTGAAGCCAGAAATCTACCGGAGGGTTAATTTTGGGTAATTACAGTCTTGACTTTCAGCGAGGTGTGTCCCCGCTTTGAGGTGGAAAAGCTGAAAGGAATGTGTTGGACAAAACGAGGCCCACAAATTCGTGTCCAGGCCAATCAAAAGGGGCATAAAGAGGCGAGTACGGCCGCATAGCCATGGCACAGGAAAGAAGGTGCCGGATGCTAGAAGTTTCCCCTGTGCCCGAAATGTTCGAAGATCACCCTGGTGAATCAGGTCGGTTCGGGAAGTGGTTTTCAATTGCGAGGAAATTGTATACACATTCAAGGATTGCCCAAGCCCAGAGTCCCCGAGCTTCAACTGTACAAGGGTGGCCCGTCATGTAGGACTCCAGCTCCTAAGAATGGCCCTGGCTATGATTACGCCGAGGATATTCCCTGAGGTAGTCGGGCGATGATGACGCTTTGTGTCAGGTAACATATTGGTCAACTCTAACTGCTTTTACATTGATAGATTCTAGTGGCAACATATTCATTCATAGCATCTACTTTGCCTATTAAGTTTCGACTGCACAGTTTACCCCGTCGATGCATGTGCTTAGTGTTTGCTTTACCCTCTGGTGAACGCATGCCCTCTAACCAGGTGATGCGTGAAACCAAGTGATGGTTATAAGGATTGTGCGTCTACCTGCTTGATCTCATTTTAAGATTAATTGGCTTTGATGTCATTCCTAGGAATGGATTGACTATTTAAACATGATTCCACATCGACTGTAGGACTGGAGTAGTTAGTCTACCCTCTGATGGTTTAAATCATCCCTTCCGGGCTTTACAGAGGTGAGTAAATGTCTGTTTGACTTCTATACATTGTAGACCCTCCCCTGCAGAATGTCCCTATGCTTTTTGGCCAGGTTCATATACAACACAATTCGTATGAAAAGCCACACCCGCCAAAATGTCTTAATGTGTCCCAGACTTCCGAGTCTTTTAGATTACCTTCCGGGTACAACCATATGTAACTCGTTTCGTTGTAATTTTACCCCGGCGCTGAGCCTGTGTCCCTAAAACTCCATATAGGCTAGCACACCAACAGAAACTTGTAGGAATTAAAGAAGGCATTGAGATCTGTTGAAGAAAGGTTTCATACCCCCCGGCTTTTTTAACGTGGGTGCACGTCTTTTTTGTCAAAAGCAAGATGGTCGATACGACTGTGCATTGATTATAGGGAATTAATAGTTACCGTCAAGAACAAGAGAGCTATGGCCAAAAGGGATTATGATTTATTTGACCCTTACTGGTGCACGGGGTTTGCCACGCTAAGATTGACCTTAGGTCCATTATTCCAATTAAAAGTCAAAATCTGAGGATATTCCTAGACTTGCCTTTTCCGCACAAGGTATGGACATTATGATTTTTTGGTCATGTCCTTTGGATTGACAAACTGCACCAGGCACCTTTATACGGATCCTCATGAAGAGAGTGTTGTTTTTTATGAGTATTTGGATAAGTTTGTCATAGTTCATAGATGACATTTTCTTCTATCGCGTACTAAGGATGACATGCTAGGCACCTGACCTTGTGTTGGAAGTATTACCACAGCCCCACTATAACCCAGTTGTCTATGTGTGAATTTTGGTTGGAACCAAGTTCACTTGCTAGGACAATGTTATCTCTGGGATGGTTTCCAGTCGCCTCCCGCTAAGTTCAAGCAGTTAGGTATGGGCCCCAACCGAAGAGTGCTACAGATATAGGATTTTTCCTTGGACTCGTAGGTATTAAGAAAGTTCATTGAAGATTCTCGAAGATTTTTTTGCTACCTCCCCTTACTATTTACAATGAAAAATGTGCAGTATATATTCCTGTGACGAGTGAGCATAGTTTTCAGATCTGAAACTTAAACTGACCCGATGCTCCAATTTTAACCCTTTTAGTTGAAGATGGTAAATTTAGCATTACTGTGACGCTTTAAAATGGTCTTGGTTGTTTTCTACTGCAAGATGGAAAAGTAATAGCTTATCCTCTAAATTGAAAACATGAGAAGAATTACCCTTCATGACTTAGAGTTAGCTACTGTGGTTTTTGCTCTAAAGATTGGAGACACTATTGTATGGCCAATCTGTGAGATATTTTCATATCAATCAGAGCCCTGAAGGTATATCTTCACACAGACGAATAAATATTCAGGCACTTCGATGGTTGGAATTTGTAAAGGATTATGATTTCGAGATTAAGTACCACCCCGCAAAGCAAATGTTGGGCAGATGCCTTGATTAGAGTGACAACATCAGCCTCAGCCATGATTTTAGACATGCCATTAGCCTTAGCGTCTGAATTCCAAAAGTTATCTAGAAGCATTATCCATGTATCAGCTATGCTTTCGCCATATCCTTGAGGCCTACTATTGTGGGAAAATAAAGGAAGCTCAAAGGAACGACACTGAATGCAATAGGTATAAGTCCTGCATGGACCTACAGACAAGTCGGATTTTAACTATTCTGCTGATGGAATCCTAGGGTTAGAAATAGATGGTTTGTTCCTGCCATTAAAGATTTTGAGATGAGATTCTTTCTGAAGCACATTCTTCTTGATTTCCGGTTCACCCCGGAAGTACGAAGATGTAAAGGATCTTAAACAGCATTATTGTGGCCAAGTATGAAAAGGAGTGTGGCGGAAGTATGTAGAATCATGTTTGTGTTGTCAGCAGATTAAAGCTAAGCATCAGAGACCCTCAGGAACATTGCAACATCTACCAGTCCCTGAATGGAAATGGAAACAAATAACGATGGATTTTGTTGTGGATTGCCTAGAACAGCAAGGGACATAATGCAATCTGGGTGATAGTTGATCGTTTAACTAAATCTGCCCACTTTCTACCGATAAAGAGGACATACTCGATGGATCAACTTGCTGCGTTGTATGTGCATGAAGTTGTTAGACTGCATGGAGTTCCAAGCACCATAGTTTCAGACCGAGACTCTAGATTTACATCTAAGTTTTGGAAAAGTTTGACACAAGCTATGGGGGACGCAGCTTAATTTCAGTACAGCTTTCCACCCTCAAACTGATGGACAATCCGAAAGGACTATTCAAACATTAGAGGATATGCTCCATGCATGTGTATTAGACTTTCAAGGTTCATGGAGCAAACACTTGTCCTTAGTTGAATTTTCTTATAACAACAGTTTTCAGACACAATAGGCATGGCACCATACGAGGCATTGTATGGACGGAAGTGCAGATCTCCATTGTATTGGATGAAGTTGGAAAGCACGATTGATTGGTCCTGACATTGTGCAGCAGACAGTGGAGAAAATTGCCTTATCCGCCAGAGGATCTTAACAGCTCAAAGCCGACAGAAGAGCTATGCTGACAAGAGGCATAGAGAATTAGAGTTTGAAGTAGGTGATGAAGGTTTTCTTAAGATATAGCCATTTAAAGGAGTTGTGAGATTTGGAAAGAGAGGCAAGTTGAACCCAGGTTCATTGGACCGTTCACGATTTTGAAGAGGATTGGAGAACAGCTTACCAGTTACAACTACGAACTTCTATGGAAGGGATACATGATGTATTCACGTGTTCTATGTTGAAAAAGTGCATAAGGGATCCAAACCAAGTCATGGAACAACAGACTTTGGATTCATCCTACCATTGCCTATGAAGAAGCCAGTAAAGATCTTAGATTAGGCAGTGAAGGTATGCGCAACAAGGAAGTTCCTTTGGTGAAGGTATTGTGGTCAGTAACCAGTAATCTTGAGGAGACAACTTGGAGGCCAAGCAAGACATTGTGGACCAACATCCAGAATTATTCAGGTACTGAATTTGAGGACAAAATCTTTTAAGGAAGGTAGATTGTAACACCACGATTTCTATAACCGACTTTACCTTGTTCATTTTTTAGAATGCTTTAAAAGTTAAATTGGGTGATTTAGTGAGTAGGTTAATAAGTGAATGAGTAAGGACAAAATGGTAATTACAATTTATGTGGATAACGTATTTAAGGGAGGTTTTAATGAGGTTTAGCCGCCACTGCCCCCTCATTTTCCTTTCACGGTATCCGCTCAAGCTCATCAGATCTCCAGGCGATTTTTCCTCCGACTTCTCCAGTGATTCTCTGATTAGTCATTTTCCTTATGACTTGACCGTTAGGATAACAGAGGGAGTGCAATGTATGTGTTTTTGGGAGTGTTGGAATGTGTGCAGTTCGGGTTTAGTGTAGAATCGGGAATACACGAAGATCTGAGCTTCCAAACTAATTTCCTTAAGACTCCTGGATAGTTTAGAATGAGTTTAACTAATACACTATCTATGGTTTTAGGTTTGAGCAGAACCCGAAGTGATTAGCAACCAAACATTTCCCCAGGAATCCAGGTAAGTAAGTATGCATGTGCCTTGGGCCTACATCACAAAACATTAGGGTTATGCATTGTGCGAATGAGTTTGTATGACATGCATCATGTTTTATGAAAGATTAAGAAAATGAATTTTCATGTAAAGAATGGTAAGGCATGAACCGAATGTGACAGAATAGCTATTGAGGAGTTCATCCGCCCCTTAATTGAGTAGAGGATGTATAACATTGGGAGAACTGATCCTACTCCCAAGGGAACTGAGGGATCAGAATAGCTATTAAGGGAATTCATCCCACTCTCTGGTTCAGTCGACAATGTTTCACTTAAGTATGTTGAGTCTTATGACAGTAATAGTTTTTCAATGTTTTGAAACACATTTTGAAATCTTCTGATAACAGTACCTTGCTGATTTAGCATTGGTTTTTACTGGATTTGAGTAATGTAGGGATTGGAGGTCGTTTCCGAAAGGTTCACTGAAGTGAATAAGTCCCTTTTAGTAGTAAGGTTATTTTTGTATAGAGTATGAATTGTGGAAAAATTGCTCTATTTTCTATCGGCAGTGGTAGTCTATCAGTAGAAGACATTGTTTTCTATCGGTAGAGATGGTTGTTTTCTACCGGTAGGAGTAGCGCGTTAAATCTATCGGATGGTGTAGTTTATTTTATCGGTAGAAAGTTTAGACTTTGTTGTTTAGCGATCGGTGGATGTCGAGTGCTATAGTTATCGGAAGATGTAGAAAATGATTTTGTCGTTTTAGTGATCTGTGGACATTGTGTATTATGTCTATCGGAAGATGCGGGAAGATTTTTGTCGTTTAGTGACAGGTCAATGTATTCTGTTTGCTTTGTTTTATGAGTAAAGTCTTTTTTTCGTCTTATGGTCGGCAGAGGCTGGATGAATGAATCATTCGGCTGACGTCATCAGTAGATGTAGTAGCGAAACTTGTCGTTTGCGATCGGCTGATGCTGGAAGATGATCCTTCGGCTGACGTCATCGGTAGAGATCCTTCAGTTTTATTTCTGCCCTCTTCTTGACTTTGTTCAGCGGCAGACGAATTTGACTTTTGCAACTTTCAAGTATTTCGCGATTTAAACCTTATTTCTTTGGCTGAATGTTCCCTAACATCTCAATTGATTATTCAACAATGTTCTATAGTTTTGTTTAACTCTATTTTTGTTCAAATGAGTTCCACTGCAAGTATTTAAACGTTTTGAAGTTTTAGAAAAAATGTCAAATTTAGACTTTGAGCGAAATTTTAAATTTGGTCCAAAGTTTCTTAGTCAAGTTCGAGTTTACGAGTAACACACTGGGTTCAGAAAACTCGGGGCGTTACAATAAGTTAAGTTTCATAAATCCAAAACAGTGGGTCACACTCATGAAAATAAAACTAAACGTGTTAGTTATATTTTGACCAAAAATTTTCGGTAAGTTAATAAATTTCGAAAATATAAGATATTTTGAGTAAATTTATATATTGATAATATTTCTACCATAAGGTGATTTATTATGTTATCGAGGCTATAGTAGCATTTACATATTTTGTGATTAGCATGTTCATGCTTCATACTAGCATGCCATAACATTTTCAATTTTATAGCATAAATTGATTATAATTTTATTTATTTCTTACAACATCATGTCTCAATTAATGATAAATTTGCTTGTGACTGAAAAGTTAGACGGCGACAATTTTGTTAAGTGGAAAAAGAATTTGAATCTCATTCTCGTGCATGACAACTTGAAATTCGTGCTGATAGAGGAATGTCCTTCTACTCCTGCGACTAATGTTCAACGGGCTCTGAAAGATGCTTATGATACATGGACCAAAGCAAATATTAAAGCCCGTTGTTATTTGCTTGCAACCATGTCTGATGTTCTCAGTGCAAATTTGATAACTGTGAGACTGCTTATGAGATAATGGAGTCTCTTTAAGGCATGTTTGGCAGACCGTCTGACCAAGCCTGACATGAAACAATAAAGAGAGTTATGAACTCTAAGATGAAAACAGGAGTCCCCGTACGTCAACATGTTCTGATGATGATCAATAATATTCATGAAGCTGAAATTAATGGAGCTCATATTGATGAGGCAACACAAGTGGGCATGATTTTAGAAAGCCTTAGCCCACAATTCCTCCACTTCAAAAGCAATTATTTCATGAATAAATTGAGTTATGATTGACTCAGTTACTGAATGAGCTGACCATTTTTGAGTTTATTTCTGTGGATAAGAAGAGTGAAGCAAATGTTGTGGAACCTTCTTCATCCAATTCTTCTCTTAAGAAGAGAAAGAAATTCCAGAAACAGGCCAAGGGTCAAAAGGGTCAACAATAAGGAGCCCAGAAGCTCAAGAAAAAGAACAAGTCAAACAGAGAAGCTCAGACCATCTAAAGCCCAAAGGAAAATGTTTTCATTGTGGGGTAGATGGCCATTGGAAGAGAAAACTATAAACAGTATCTCGAGGAGCTTAAAAAGAAAAATGGTACATTTGATTTACTAGTTACTGAAATCTTGTTTGGTAGAAAGTGATTTTTCACCCTGGATAATTGATTCAGGAGCGACTAATCAATGTTTGTTGTTCTTTGCATATGCTAAACTCCTACAGGAGACTAGCTGATGGGAGTTCATGTAACGACCCATTATCCCAGCAAGATATTGTCCGCTCTGGGGATTGGGGCCGCAGCCCAATTCCTCCCCTCACGCTTTGTTGGCGAGAACTTCCCGGAAGGTCACCCAACCTGGAATTGCTCTCACCGAAGCACTTTTAACTTCGGAGTTCTTATGGGATCCGTTGCCAATCGTGCTCCAAACGCGTCTTGCTATGTTGGGAGGGTCTCTTTACATATGTTGCATTTCCACATACTTCCCAAGCGATGTGGATTGTGACGACCCCCTTTTTACGACCTGTCACCTTCCGGCTCGCCCGCGCGGACGTACGCCATCCGGGTTCCGGTTCGTGCAGCATCGTACACATACTTGCACATTCGGTCATCACAATCACCCCCCCTCGGGGGCCCAACGTCCTCGTTGGCCACATTTCCGGTTGGTACAGGCTCTGATACCATTTGTACGACCCATTATCCCAGCAAGATATTGTCCCGTCTGGGGATTGGGCCGCAGCCCAATATCCTCCCCTCACGGCTTTGTTTGGCGAGAACTTCCCGGAAGGTCACCCAACCTGGAATTGCTCTCACGAAGCACTTTTAACTTCGGAGTTCTTATGGGATCCGTTGCCAATCGTGCTCCAAAACGCGTCTTGCTATGTTGGGAGGGTCCTCTTACATATGTTTCATTTCCACATACTTCCCCAAGCGATGTGGGATTGTGACGACCCCCTTTTTACGACCTGTCACCTTCCGGCTCGCCCGCGCGGACGTACCGCCATCCGGGTTCCGGTTCGTGCAGCCATCGTACACATACTTGCACATTCGGGTCATCACAGTTCACTCTCAGAGTTGGTAACGGAGCGGTTGTTTCAGCTTCAGCAGTGGGAGAAGCCAAAATTTATTTTGAGAACAATAAATATTTGTTTTTAGAAAACATTTATTTTATTCCAGGGTTTACTAGAAACCTTATTTCTGTTTCTCGAATAATTAAACAATTATATGCTATTTCTTTTAATAATAATGCAGTTATTATTTCTCGAAATGCTTTAAATATTTGTTCAGGCTCAATGGAAAATGGACTTTATATGATAAGGCCCATCATAAATTCATCATTGTTGAATACTGAAATGTTCAAAGTTGAATTGCCTAAATCCAAGAAGAAAAATATTTCTCATACTGATGATACATATCTTTGGCACCTACGACTTGGTCATATTAATCTTGATAGAATTAACAGACTTGTTAAGGATGGTCCTTTAAAAGATCTAACCGTTGGATCTTTACCTGTTTGTGAATCATGTCTAGAAGGTAAAATGACCAAGAGGTCCTTTATTGGAAAGGGCCAAAGGGCTCAAGAAACACTTGAGCTAATACATTCAGATGTATGTGGCCCAATATCTACACGGGCTAGAGGTGGCTATGAGTACTTTGTGACATTCATAGATGATTACTCAAGATATAGATATACTTACTTTATTCAGTTTAAATCAGAAACTTTTAGAAAGTTTCAAGATTTTAAAGCTGAAGTGGAGAACCAATTAGGTAAGACAATCAAGTGCCTTCGATCAGATCGAGGTGGTGAGTACCTTGACAGTGAATTCAAGGATTATCTATTAGAAAATGAGATAGTATCTCAACTAACAGCACCAGGCACACCTCAGAAAATGGTGTTGTTGAAAGAAGAAATCGAACATTGCTTAATATGGTAAGATCCATGATGAGCTATTCCTTTCTTCCAAAATCGTTTTGGGGATATGCTTTACAAACAGCAACCTATATACTTAATGTAGTTCCATCTAAGTCTATACCTAAAACAACCTTAGAGTTGTGGAGTGGTCACAAACCTAGTTGAGACACTTTCGCATATGGGGTTGTCCATCACATGTGCTAGTAGGTAAGACCGGGAAGTTGGAACCAAGAACTGAGGTTTGCTTGTTTGTTGGATATGCGGTAGGCACGAGAGGAGATTTGTTTATAGTCCTCAAAATAATAAGGTATTTGTATCGAAAAATACCACATTTCTAGAGCATGACTATATAACAAATTACAAACCTTATAGTAAGATCGTCTTAGAAGAGATTCGATCTGACTAGGTTAGACCTGTTATAACAACAATTGTTGATCCACGAGTTACAAGAAACACCACTATTTCTAGTCAACCTATCATTACACTTCGTCGTAGCGATAGGGTAGTACGACTACTATCTCGATATCGACATGATGGTGAAGCACAAGTTGCTATCACTGATGATGGAAAAGATGATCCATTGACATATAGATGTGCAATGGAAGATTCTGACGAAGAAGCATGGCTTGAAGCTATGAAACTTGAAATGGAATGTATGTATTCCAACTCAGTCTAGGATCTTGTAGATTTACCTGAAGGGGTAAAACCCATTTGGTGTAAATGGATCTACAAGAGGAAACTTGGAATAGACGGGAATGTAGAGACATTCAAAGCTAGACTGGTGGCTAAGGGTTATACCCAAAAGGAAGGATTGACTATGAAGAAACATTCTCACCAGTAGAAATGCTTAAGTCTATTCGTATTCTGCTTTCCATAGCTGCTCATTATGATTGTGAGATTTGGCAGATGGACGTCAAGACAGCTTTTTTGAATGGCCATCTTGAAGAGTCTATCTACATGGAGCAGCCAGAGGGTTTCATAGCACAGGATGCAAAACAAAAAGTTTGTAAATTGTATAGATCTATTTATGGACTCAAGCAAGCATCCAGATCATGGAATATGAGATTTGATGATGCGATCAAATCTTATGGATTTGTGCAATGTCTTGATGAGTCTTGTGTATACAAGCTCTTCAAGGAGAAGCAAGTGGTTTTTCTAATTTTTTATGTCAATGACATTCTACTTATTGGGAATAATGTAGGATTATTATCAGACATAAAAGCTAAACTGGCTAAGCAATTCCAAATGAAAGATTTGGGAGAAGCGAGCTATATTCTTGGGATTCGTCTATTTAGAGATCGCAAGAATAAGTTGTTAGCCTTGTCTCAAGCATTGCATATTGACAAGATGCTTGTCAGATATTCAATGCAAAACTCTAAGAAGGGTAATTTACCTTCTCGTCATGGAGTTACTCTTTCTAAGAAGCAGTGTACTGACACTCCTCAAAAGGAAGAGGATATGAGACGTTATCCATATGCATCAGCAGTTGGTAGCTTGATGTATGTTATGTTATGCACAAGACCTGACATTTGCTATGTAGTAGGGATAGTTAACCGTTTTAAGTCTAATCCAGGATTAGATCATTGGATAGCTGTCAAACACATTCTCAAGTATCTTAAGAGAACAATTAATTATATTCTTGTATATTCTAGTAGGGATTTGATTCCTACAGGATATACAGATTTTGATTTTTCATCTGATATAGATGATCGAAAGTCGATATCTGGATCAGTATTTTCTCTTGGTGGTGGAGCCATCGTTTGGAGAAGTACCAAACAAGGAGGAGTTTCTGACTCGACTATGGAAGCCGAGTACATAGCTGCTTCAGAAGCAGCTAAGAAGCTGTTTGGCTCCGCAAGTTCTTTAGTGATCTGGAAGTTGTTCCAGATATGAATAAACCACTCACACTTTATTGTGATAATAGTGATACTGTGGTGAATTCTAAAGAACCAAGAAGCCACAAAAGATCAAAGTATATAGAAAGAAAATATCATCTGATTAGAGAGATCGTGCAACGTGGAGATGTCGCCGTTTTGAAGATTCCAACCATTGAGAATCTTGCAGATCCCTTCACCAAGACGTTGTCTGCAAAGAGTTTTGATAAACATCTTGAAGGATTAGGGATTAGAGACATGTCTCATTTGCTTTAGGGCAAGTGGGAGATTGTTGGGAATAATGTGCCCAACAAGCAAATATTATGAACATTTTTTTTGCTGTAATTAATAAATAAATTTTATGGTTAATTTTTATGTTTGCATTATTCGATATGCTTTATAAATTCAAAGAAAAATCCTTGATTATTTGTGCAATTTTAAATTTACATATATATTGATATATGCGGGATTAAATTTAAAAAGAAATAATCACAATAGTCCATGACTTATATTTGAAGTATAGGATCTTCAAATTAATAAAGTCATAAATACAGTTCACTTCGTTGAGAACGTATAGTCACATCCTGACTATATATGTAGTGACATAAAGTGATTGTATTTTATATAATATGATTATATAGGACTGGACCAGATGAAATTATATTGTTCTTATAATATCCGTTAAATGAAGAACAATTAATTTTATCATAATGATGGTCATATATGTATGATCTGAATTCATTGTATTTAGTAGACTCCTATTTCATTTTAATTTATTCTTTGATTTACTTGGTACAGTTTTGTATGAGTTGCATTACATAAACCTTGTATTTTGAGAATAAATTAAATGAGTAGCTGAGAATGCTAACATTAATACAATGAAATCCATAATACAAGATTCCCTTGTTTGTTAGTTCAGGGATTGAATAATTAGCGCGCAAATTCATAAATGTTATGAATTAATTATTCAACTAAGAACTAATGGTAGTCAAGGATAAAGATATAATATGAAAGGTTAACGGATTTTATACCTAGCTCTATTACGAATCTTAATGGACGATTAATACATATGTAATGACTATATCAATGAACATTACTTTGAGTAAATATACTTTATAGTTCTAAGAGTGCATCTCTAGGTATTTAGTGGAATTACTCTAGAGTTAATAATTGTGTTATTTAATATAAAGAGTTTATATTAATTAACAAATATTATTGGAGCTTAGAACTATAGGTCCATCGGTCCCTCTATTATCTTATATCTCTATTTAATTTTCATGTTATAAGAATAAATATATAAATGATTAATAATGATTAATCATTTATAAACACTCAAATGAATATATTGTTATTCAAAATATATAAATAGTTTTATATTTTCAATTCAAAATAAATATCTCATTAGATGAAATATTTTTAAGGGATTTGAAATAGATTTGAAGAATCTCATCTGATGAGATTTGATCTTGAAATTTAAAATGGTTATGTAACAAACTATCAAATCAGATTTTTGAAATTTGAATAAAAGTAGATTTGGAAAATCTGATCAAATTAGATTTGATCTACAGTTGACTTATAGTTTGTTCTCTATTTAAAAATAGATCTGAAAAATCTCATAAGATGAGATTATCTTGAAAAGTAGTTTTCATAAATATATTATAAAAACTGTTTTTAGATTATATGATTAATCGATAAATTGATTTATTAGATAAATCAATTGCTAATCAAATTAAATTTGATTAGATAAGATTTATTTTTTAAAAATTAATTTTTCTTAAAATAAATCTGAAAAATTATTTTATAATAGATCTATAAAATTGTCAAATGTGATTTAACAGATGACAACAGAGAACGACTGAAAAACAAATCCCTAGAGAAAAATGTGTGACATTTCCGTATTCGATTTTAGAAAAACGATTTCTAAGATCGAAGAGAGACGTCTCATGTGTTGAGAACACGTCTCTCCAGAAATATAAGAGTGTATTGTTTTTGTAAGAGAGACCCCCACACGTCAGGAGATTTAAGTGTAAAGACCTTCAGAGAAGACACGACGGTATCAAAGTCTTCGGGAAAAAAACATGATCCTGAGTTAAAACTGTTAAGATCAGACGGGAGTACATGAGTAAAAGCGTTGCTCCAAAAAGGTATTTTCTTTTAATATATCACAATCTAAATCTAAGCATTTTTCTCAATGTAAATCGTTTACATTTTGAAAAATTACATATTTCTCAAAAATAATTTCTTTTAGACTAACGATCCAACTTATGGTTTTTGATGATTTTAAAATAGTTTTAAAATTACAGTGTAGCGCATGTCACTATTATTATGAATAATAGTGAATTCCTCCATGCGTAAGAACTTCGAAAACCAACACTTTTTACAACCCGGGATTTTCCTATACTAGAGTCTGGGATTCGCCTACACTCGGCTTAGGTCCCGAGGTTTGCCCCGCAACCTGAGGTTTTCCCGCAGTCGTACCCATACGTGCACATTCGGGTCATCACAACGCGTCGTTCTCACTAATTCAAATTAAAACCTTGAAGTTGAAATTGATAACTTAGATTCTAACCACAAGTCATGTAACAGTCAACCGCATTTGCTTGATACGTTCAGTTCTTTTAAAACAAATCGATTGAAGTGAAGGTTCTTATACTTCATCAAACGTATTACTAAGTCTTAATTACGCGTCCATGAAGTTTATTGGGTCTTCAATACACGTCGTTCTCATCACTAAAAGTTAAAACCTTAAAGGTGATATGGATAACTTAGATTCTAACCACAAGTCATGTAACAGTTCAGTTCTTTTGGAACGAGTCAATTAAAGTGAAGGTTCTTATACTTCATCAAATGCATTACTAAGTCTTAATTACGTGTCCATGAATCTTATTGGGTCTTCTATACACGTCGTTCTAATCACTTCAATTTAAAACCTTGAAGGTGAAATAGATAACTTAGATTCTAACCACAAGTCATGTAAGAGTCAACCTCATTTTCTTGATACGTTCAGTTCTTTTGGAACAAATCGATTGAAGTGAAGGTTCTTACATTTCATTAAACGCATTATTAATTATTCATTCGCATCCATAAAGCTTATTGGGTCTTCAATACATGTCGTTCTTATCACTTCAAGTTAAAACCTTGAACGTAAAATGGATAACTTAGGTGCTAACCACAATTCATGTATTAGTCAACGTCATTTGATTGATATGTTCAGTTTTTTTGGAACAAATCGATTGAAGTGAAAGTTCTTATACTTCATCAAACGCATTACTAAGTCTTAATTACGCATCTATGAAGCTTATTGGGTCCTCAATACACGTCGTTTTCATCACTTCAATTTAAAACCTTGAAGTTGAAATGGATAACTTAGGTTCTAACCACAAGTCGTGTAACACACAACCTCATTTTCTTGATACGTTCAATTCTTTTGGAACAAATCGATTGAAGTGAAGGTTCTTATACTTCATCAAACGCATTACTAAGTTTAAATTACGCGTCCATGAAGCTTATGGGGTCTTTATTACACGTCGTTTTCATCACTTCAAGTTAAAACCTTGAACTTGAAATTGATAACTTAGATTTTAATCACAAGTCATGTAACAGTCAATCGCATTTGCTTGATACGTTCTGTTCTTTTGGAACAAATCGATTGAAGTGAAGGTTCTTATACTTTATTAAACGCATTACTATGTCTTAATTACGTGTCCATGAAGCTTATTGGGTCTTCAATACACGTCGTTTTCATCACTAAAAGTTAAAACCTTGAAGGTGATATGGATAACTTAGGTTCTAATCACAAGTCATGTAACAGTTCAGTCCTTTTGGAATGAATTGATTAAAGTGAAGGTTCTTATACTTCATCAAACGCATTACTAAGTCTTAATTATGCGTCCATAAATCTTATTGGGTCTTCAATACACGTCGTTCTTATCACTTCAAGTTAAAACCTTGAAGATAAAATGCATAACTTAGGTTCTAACCACAAGTCATATAACAGTAAACCTCATTTGCTTGATATGTTCAGTTCTTTTGGACCGAATCGATTAAAGTGAAGTTTCTTACATTTCATCAAACGCATTATTAATTCTTCATTACACATCCATAAAGCTTATTGGGTCTTCAATACACGTCGTTCTCATGACTTCAAGTTAAAATCTTGAAGGTTACATGAATAACTTAGGTTCTAACCACAAGTCATGTAACAGTCAACCTCATTTGCTTAATACGTTATGTTCTTTTAGAACAAATCGATTGATGTGAAGGTTCTTATACTTCATCAAACGCATTACTAAGTCCTAATTACGCGTTCATGAAGCTTATTGGGTCTTCAATACACGTCATTCTCATCACTAAAAGTTAAAACCTCAAAGGTGAAATGAATAACTTTGGTTTTAACCACAAGTCATGTAACAGTTCAGTTCTTTTGGAACGAATCGATTGAAGCGAAGGTTCTTATACTTCATCAAACGCATTACTAACTCTTAATTACGCGTCCATGAATCTTATTGGGTCTTCAATACACGTCGTTCTTATCACTTGAAGTTAAATCCTTGAAGGTGAAATGGATAACTTAGGTTTTAACTACAAGTCATATAACAGTCAACCTCATTTGCTTGATATGTTCAGTTCTTTTGGACCGAATCGATTGAAGTAAAGGTTCTTATACTTGATCAAACACATTCCTATGTCTTAATTACGCGTCCATGTAGCTTATTAGGCCTTCAATACACGTCGTTCTCATAACTTCAAGTTAAAACCTTGAAGGAAAAAGGGATAACTTAGATTCTAACCACAAGTTATGTTACAGTCAACCACATTTGCTTGATACGTTCAGTTCTTTTGGAACAAATCGATTGAAGTGAAGGTTCTTATACTACATCAAACGCATTACTAAGTCTTAATTACGTATCCATGAAGCTTATTGGGTCCTCAATACACGTCGTTTCCATCACTTTAAGTTAAAACCTTGAAGGTGAAATGGATAACTTAGGTTCTAACCATAAGTCATGTAACTGTCAACCTCATTTGCTTTATACGTTCAGTTCTTTTGGAACAAATCGATTAAAGTGAAGTTTCTTACATTTCATCCAATGCATTATTAATTCTTCATTACGCATCCATAAAGCTTATTGGGTCTTCAATACACGTCGTTCTCATCACTTCAAGTTAAAACCTTGAAGGTAAAATGAATAACTTAGGTTCCAACCACAAGTCATGTAACAATCAACCTCATTTGCTTGATACGTTCAGTTCTTTTGGAACAAATCGATTGAAGTGAAGGTTCTTATACTTCATCAAACGCATTTGTAACGCCCCGAATTTAAAATCCTCAATTTGATTTCCCCAATTTGAAACCCTAATTTAAAAACCCAACTTTTTCCCCAAATCATTGTATCAAATTAAATTCGAGCGTTAAAACCTTAATTCTCTAATATTTTGAAATTCTCTTTAAATAATTAATAAACATTAAATACACGAAAGTTTGAACTTTAAACAATGAGTCATCATTGAAAAAATAGAATTACTAATTCATAAAACTTTACTAAGTAATAAAATTCAACAAAACTTATTCAAAATTTTTGATAATAAAACGTGAAATATTCTTGAAGATTTTAATCATACAACTTTTAAATTTCTTCTTTAAACATTTTACTCCTCTGTATACTCATTTTCCTGTGGAGGGTTCTCAATCATAGTCATTTCTTCCTCAAATAAAAATTCACCTACATCACAATTTACAAAACTGTGAGAAATAATCTCAGTAAGTGAGAATACGTGCAGTTGCAAAACATGTACTTTTACCGAATCCTGTTAACTATTACATACTGGTTGGAACTTATTCTTGAACCTTCTTTTAAGACTGGGCCATCATGGCTTCGTCATCTTTTACTTTTACTTTTACTTTTACTTTTACTTTTAACGTTCAAGCTCACCATCTCAATGTGGTTTTTGCTATCACGTGATTGCCGTCAATTCCATCATTTTCACACACATGCAAATGTCCTACAAACTTTATCTTTTAAATTATTCTATAAAAATGCCTAAATATGAGTGCTCACATATCAAATCGTGTAACAAAATAATTATACAAAAATAACATAAATTTATTGTGATGTAGGGCCATAGCCAAAACATTGGAAAATTTATACTTTCACTTACCTGAATTTCGAGCGAGTAGGGTTATCGGGATTTTCAGAAATTCCAAATAATTTCGTGTCTCGTAAGTCGGTTATGGTCGAATTAAATCGCTTCAGACAACTTTTGGAAATTTTCTACCTAAACAAAATATCCAAATAAATTTCTTACTTTAATAAACCAATTTCCTAAGAATTTAGGCAGAAATTCCTTACCGGTAAAATCTGAGATCTGTTTGAGTCGAATTTTGAGTCGGGTCAAAATTTGAGTCGGTTCGAATGAACAGTACCAGTCATGAACAGTACCCGGTTGTGAATAGTGCTGGTTTGGTTCGGTTTAGACTGTTCTGGTTTGGTTTGATTTTGGGTCGGTTCTGTTCAAATCCTTTTAAAATAAACCGGTTCAGTTTTTAAATAAAAAACTGAACCTCTCTTTTCTTCCTGTCCCTTCTTCTTTTTCGTTCGAGGGTAGAGAGCAGAGAAAGGCAGAGAGAGGGATCGAGAGAGAGAGAGGGTGTGGCCGAAGGAGCCAAACGCCGAACGAGAGGGTTCGACGACGGAGCTCGATCGCGCAGAGAAGAGTTTCGGTCGCGAAGGGTTTCGCCGGAGGAGTTCGGCCGAGAGAGAGGGGTTTCCGTCGAAGGGGATTTAGGCCGAGAAAGGTTTGGCGATTTCCAGCGAGGTAAGAGCTCAAATTTTGGTGTGATTTCTCCCTCACCGAGCTTCCCAATTTATAAGGTTAGCTATACCAATTTTTCATGTTTCTCCCTCTGTCTATTTTCAATTTCGTCGGCCATTTGTTCAAAATTCATCAGCTGTAAGAAAATCCTTCTTTCCATTGTCAAAAATGTCTGCTGCACATTTTTGATGTGTTACAGCATTACTAAGTCTTAATTACGCGTCCATGAAGATTATTGGGTCCTCAATACGCATCAGACACTTCAAGTTAAAATCTTGAAATTGAAATGGATAACTTAGGTTCTAACCACAAGTCGTGTAACACTCAACCTCATTTGCTTGATACGTTCAGTTCTTTTGAAACAAATCGATTGAAGTGAAAGTTCTTATACTTCATCAAACGCATTACTAAGTCTTAATTACGCGTCCATGAAGCTTATTGGGTCTTCAACATTGTAACACCCAGTTTTGCGGGATTTTATAATTCCATAATATAATGGTATTTTTATACATATGTCAAATTAAGTCCGTTTTGCAAGCAGAAAGTGTTATTAGAATCCTAATGATTTATATGGATTTTAGGAGAAATACGGAATTTAACGAAGTTTCGAAAAGGCCAAAAACACGGGAGGGCAAAACGGTAAATGATGATTTATTAAAAATAGAAATTATTATTAATTATTATTATTATTATTATTATTAATAAAACAAAAACAACAGAATGGCTCGAAGGCCATTCTGTTGTTCGAGCTCGAGCACCCGAGAGCGGAACGGAGAAGGGAGACGCGGGGCGATGTTCGGCGAGCTGTTCACCGGCGACTACCGACGTTCTCCGGCCAGACGACGGTGTTGAGCGAGCTTCCGGCTGTCTCCATGCACAAACCGACTGGTAAGCTCGATTTTTCCCTGTTTTCGGTTCGGTTGTGGTCGTGTGTGACGAGCTCGATTTGGCTCTGATCACTGGCCGATTTCGGTTGTTTCCGGCGTGGGTTTGCCGACCCTTGAACCGGCGATGGCCGTTGATCCGTGAGGTGCTCAATTTGAGCGAAAATCAGTGAATCCCGAATTGGTGGATTTTGGGTTTTGTGTGTGTAGCCTTGGAATTTTGATTAGTTTAGGCTAATTGGGTGTGAGGGTGATTGATTGGTGAGGAACTGGATGGAAAATGATGAAAAATCGAGTTGGGGGAAATTTCCGGGTGAAGGGCAGTTCGGGTTTTTAGATATTTGACCTAGCTACGATCGTTTGTTTTAAAATTTCTTTGACATGTTAAAATAGGTTATTAGAGGAGTACGTGGCCGCTGGAATCGTTCGATTCTGATATCCGGTTCGAAAGTTATGCACATTTGAAGTTTCGGGTCGGTTTTTACCAAACCCAAATTAGTGGTCCGTTTAGTTAAGTTTTAGTTGTATTAGGCTTGAAATAGTAGTTTCAGAGTAAATTGGTGAATGTAAGTTGATTTAATGAAGCTTGAATGTTTGTCATAGGTCGAACTATAGGTGACGTGAAGTGCCAAACCCAGCGAGCTACAGAAGACAGGTAAGTTCTCGTGATTTTCTCTGGCTGATTGGCCTACACCGTACGTCAAAGTCGTCTCGAGGAGTTTTGGTGACGCGGATGTTTAAATTGTTTTGGTCGGGTAGTTAGGATTAGTTCTGTATAGGTTATGCTTTTAAATGCTTTATTGTCTCGATGGTACGAATCATGTATGTTTACTTTCTGTCATATTGAACTGTTCACGCATCACGTGTTTTAAAAGAACATAGAAAATGAATTTCCACATGATGTTTTAAAGAAAATGGCGATATGGCCTGGAGAGGGGCACGACCTATTGTGAAGATCGATTACGGGTTTGTCACAATACCACATCTATTGCATACTCATACAGTTATAGGTCATGCGAGATGGGGTTCAGGCACGGCTGTACGCGTTGTAAGCGTGTACCCCCACTTCTAGGTAGAAAGAGTAGTCCGACCACTGGATGTGCTCTCTCCGGTTAGGAGGCTGAGATCTCGGTGACACCCACAGAATAAAGATAAAGAAAATGCTGCACAATTTTTGAACTCATATGAATAGCATGCATTTACATTTACTAGAACTTGCTGATATTTTTATCTCATAGGTGTCTGTATGGTATAGGTGACTTCGACATAGGCGAGGACGAGGTCCCTCCACCTGAGGAGTGATGCAGTTGACGGAGGATGGCTTGCGGTGGTGTGCTGGCGCAGTCGAGGCGCATTTTGACCCGTGGGACTCATGGTTTGATGTTTTGAGCTTTTTTTGGGAATTGTCGAGTTGATGGTGAATTAAAATGGATAATTGTACTGTTAGTTCATTTTAGGATGCTTGGGTCTGGATAGTTGATAGGTTGATATTTTGATGTTTTGGCAAACCTGTTTTTAAAACGTTTTGTTAAGGTTTTTATTTAGACTTTCGTGAATTGTTTGGTGATTTTAAAACAGGAGTATATGTTAAACTTTCAAACGGAACCACGCGTTTTGTTTTTATGAAAATGTGTTTCGTTTTAATTTCGTTTTGAGTCTGTTTGGAGTGATATTTCGGAAGACGTATGAGTATCGGGTGTTTGATGTTAAATAGTATTGTGAAGGTGTATGTGATGTTAGTGGTGATTGTGGAAGAAATTGGGCATGTTTAAGTGGTGTTAAAAATATGGTTTCCAAATTGTTTTTCGTAACATTAACGATTTCGATTTCGATTTAGATCCCGCCTAGAGTTCATATAAGTCTAAGTATAATAATAATAATAATACAGGAAATAAGGATACAGTGTTAGGGTCGCTACAAATACACGTCGTTCTTATCACTACAACTTAAAACCTTGAAGGTGATATAGATCATTTAGGTTCTAACCACAAGTCATGTAACAGTTCAGTTCTTTTGGAACAAATCGATCGAAGTGAAGGTTCTTATGCTTCATCAAACACATTACTAATTCTTAATTACGCGTCCATGAATCTTATTGTGTCACGACCCGAAACACAACGGGTCGTGACTTGCATGATCGTGTTCTTGTTCTTATTCTTGACACATGTTTTTTTTTTAAACTACAAAGAAACTTTATTAAAACGATCGACTATCGCGCTTGAAATTCATTTGAAATTCTTTAAAACAAATTAAAAGGAACATTATAAAAATTGAAGAGGAAATAGAAGGAGTATTTCAGTTCTAAAAAAAATAAAACGGAATAAAACATTGGGGCCGATCGATCGGCTACAATAGCCGATCGTTCAGCATCCATTCGGGTGCATTGCTCAATAATACGCAGCCGATCGATCGCCACATTGGCCAATCGATCGGCAACCTCTCTGTTATCAACTTAAATTCATCACTTCTCATCTTTCCTTACTCTTCTTCATCACCTGATAAACTTACTACCAATCAACAAAACTTTCCCCCAACTTACAACTCAAAATCCATTTAATCTATTCAAAACAAAAGTCTTTAAATCACTATACTTTCCATCATTAAAATCGTAAGAGAAAACAAGAAGAAAAACACAGCGGAAGTCAAAACGAGAGGGAACCCTTGGTCTTAATGTGACGACCCCAATCCGATCAGGGCCACCACGGACTTGCCGTGACGTAATCATTACCTAAGCCCTCGTATTTTCACCTTAAACTTTTTCATTTCTACTTTAAACATTTCCCAAAACCCTTAAATAAACTAACCATAACTTAACCTTGACTTTAAACTCTCAAACCACTCCTAACATTTCGACTTCTAAACCATTAAATCGAAGTCTCGGATCATTGAAATCCCTTAAAACCACTCATTCATCAATCATCAAAACAGAACACTAATCTAACCTACAATTTCTAATAAATTCGAGAAATCGAACTGCGTGGATCGCTCTAAAAATCGAGCGTATCCTTACCTGTTTTAAAACAACCAAACAGTTTAAAATACCCAAACAGTTCCAGTATATTCTCCAAAATAAAGACTTCACATTCTAAACAATCTACATTTACATCAAACTCAACCCTTCATACATTTTTCTATCAAAACCAATCAATCCACATACTTAAACATTTCATTCTCTTTCTTAATCAAAACGAATCGAATCCTCAAAACAAACATTAATAATAAAAGTAGAATCTCTTTAAAGCATCACCAAAACGAACACGTCACCAAAACATTCAAAGCGACTCAATTCCAAGCCTACATCCTATTTACGATTCCTAAACATCAAACTTCTCTACATATTCTAAAATCCCTCACGTTTTTAACATTAAAACAAGTTTACATCAATTACCCAAAATTGCCCGGAGCACAACCGTGGTCATCGAACCTTGCCAAAACACACCCCGTCGCCACGAGCACCATCCATCAACCGCCTACTCTTTGTCATCGAGTTCACACCTGTCACCTACATCATTCAACATATACGTTAAGCCTAATGCTTAGTAAGGGGATGCACTATAACGACTCATACATGTATGCATGACATTTCATAAAACATGTTCATTTACTTATTCTTATTCTTTTTCTTTCTTTAACATGGATTAAGGTGGGCATCTTGTCAGGGAGGCATGGCCAAGTGCGTGTACATAGTCCTTTCGGCCGTATTCATGATCCAACGCGTGGATAGTGACAATAGTTTGTTGTATATGGCCATACAGTCCCACCCACACGAAATCGTGACATTTCTTTTACATACATTAGGCATGAAGCATTTCATATAACATTTAAGAAAACATGATGCATGAGGAACCTGAGTATAACATATCATCGAGACATATCACCAAATAATCCATAACATACATAGACATGCTTTACTTATAACGAACTTAACAACAACTAAAAAGTAACATCTTAGGCTACCCGACACAACAAACCCCACGATCAGAAAATCATCATCAAACAACAAAAACCTAACGTTGACACGATGTAGGGCCTTAAGGGCCGGAAACCTAACATCCACTTACCTGGCGTCCTAGCTTTGCCGAGCACCGTCCTTGAAGAGTTTGGATCACCGTTCGGTTCGTGCGCGAGGATGGTCGGAGCTTGCACACCGTCACCGTCTGGTCGGAGAGGGCCGGAGAACGCCGGCGTTCGTCGTTCGTCGGAGGGTCGCGCTCCCTTCTCTCTCTCGGCGTCGGGCTCGGGTTCGTCGAGATCAACTGAATGGTTTAACCATTCAGTTGATTTTAATTATTATTATTAATAATAATAATAATAATAATAATAATAATAATAATAATAATAATCCTTTATTAATTCTATGCTTAATTCTTTAATTAGTCTATCAATTCGGTTTTTCCGCAATTTTCTTATTTCTCCAAATATTCCAATTTAATATTAGAGTTCTAACAAAACTCACCGTTCACAAAACGGACTTATTTTGCTATTTACGAAAATAACCTAAGAAATTAGAAAATCCTAAGATCCGAAAATCCGGGCGTTACACTTAAAATCCCTTTTAAAATATGAAAAGTACCAAACAATTCCAATATTTGTTAATGTAAGAAAATCCTTTTCTACCTATATTTTCAATATCATAAATGTATACCAAAACATGCTAGGAGCAATATCTCAGGGGTCAAAATCGCCGCCCAGCCACAAAATCCCGTCATGAGCACCATCCAGCAACCTATCTTAGACGTTATCACATGGATTGAGAGCCTCACCTTCCAATTCATCACCTACATCATCATGTTCAAACTATAAGCCTAATACTTAGTAAGGAGTGCAACATATACATAAAATCTCATGAATGCATGCTTCACAAAAATCATGTTAGTGTTCGTAATCATGTTCTTATTCATCATTTACTTGGCATGAATTAAGGGAGTGTAACACCCGGCTATACAAAATATTAATATTTTAATGTAAACTTTATTTTTGTAATTATGTCAATTAGGTCTGTTTCATGAAAAGAAAACGTTATTACGATCCTAATGATTAATAAGGATTTTAAGAAAATTCTGGGAATTTTAGGAGTTTAACGCTAATTTTACGAGAATTACGTTTATCGTAATATAAAGGATACTCTAGTAAAAATAGTAAACGTGGTCCGTTTTGTGAACGGACAGTTTTAATAGAACCCTACTAATGAGTTTGAGTTATTGGTGAATTAAGAAAATTTGAAAAAGTCGAATCGTTAGACAATTAACGAAATAAGCGACGAAACAAATAGAAAATCAAAGGAAGGACGAAATGGTAATTTACAAAGTCAAAATTTTAATTAAAAACAAAACTCTTTCTCTCTTCTCCCTAATTCATGATTTCTCTCTTTTCCCTCTGCGAACCCTTAGGCGATTTTTTCTCTACATCGGCGTTCTCTCCCTTCCGAAGGCCGGTTCCTCCTCTGACGACTTCTGTTCTTCGCGATTTCTACCCCAAACTCGATTCTAGGTAAGGTTCTAAAGTTTTAGGAAAGTTTATTTCGATTTTTACGCAGTGTAAACGATTAGGGTTCGTTTAGGGTTTCGTTAAAAATGTGATTTAGGGTTTAAAATTGATAGGTTTACATTAGTTGTGGATGAAATAGACGTTATTGGATGAAGTTAAATGATAAAGTTTGAGAATTTTAGGGTTTTTATGGAAAACTCGTTAATAGAAATTTTGAGGTTTCGAGCGTGAATTACTCGATAAAATGCCTCGATTAGTTAAGTTAGAATTTTAGAAATTTCCTTAGTTAAGGATTTCGTTAATTTGGACGTTTAATAGTTTAAACTCGTATTAACGACAATTGTGGTAAATTTGCCTTAGGTGAACAACGCTCATGGGCGGAGCTAGATTTACAACGGACGCAAGGTAAGTTCTCATGACTTACTGTGGCCGATTGGCCTACACCATAAGCCGGAGTTTATTGTTTAGGATACATTGGTGCATTGTTTGTTTAAGTTTGTCATTTTTTCGTCTAATTGTTTCGGTTGGGTAGTTTAGGTTCGGTTGTTCTATAGGTTGTTTGCTATAGTGTTTTGATGGTATTTGTAGTGTTTTGATGGTATGCTCTTTATGTATGTTTATGTTTATATTGAACTGTTCATGCATCATGGTTTTAAAAACGTCATGAAAATGAATTTACGCACGGATTTCATGAAAAGAACAGTCATGTAAAGGCAAGTAAAGTATCACAGTAAATAACCATGACATGGGGTTATCGAGGATGAGGTTCAGACCTGGCGTTCCGTGGTGAGCGGATTTTCCTCCCTTCAGATGGTGTGGGCTATCTAACCGCTGGACGTGCCCTATCCATCTGTCGAGCGTTTCCGATAACCATAGACTGACACGTACTGATATATGAAATGACATGGACGGTTTTCATAGCAGTGAGCATACATGATCATGCATTAGTATTTAAGAACTTGCTGAGATTTTTATCTCATAGGTGTCTTTATAGTGTAGGTGATTTTGACATAGAGCAAGGTGAGGAGGATTTCCCTCCACCAGATGACTGTACAGATTGAAGGAGAATGCCCGTGGTAGCGTGCTAGGAAGTTGACGCGTATTTTGACCCGTGGGGAAAAGATGTAAAAGTATTTTGGGATACGATAGTTAGATCGTAGGAAAATTTGTATAGTTGAACATATTAGGATGTTTGGATCTGATTAGTTGATAGGTTACGTTTTGATGTTTTTAAACGTTTTGGAAACTATTTTATAAACCGCTTGGTGATTTTGAATAGGAGGATATGTTAAGTTTTTAAACGGATCCACGCGGTTCGTTTTTACGAAATCGGGTTACGTTTTAAACGTGTTTATGGAGTAGGGTATGTTGATGTTTTATAGTATGTTATGTGTATAAGTATGTAGGGAAAAGAAAGAGAGAAAGGAAAGAAAGAAGGAGCGGGCAAATAAGAAAGAAGAATAGAAGAAAGGAGGGAGGCACTCCCTGGAATTTGGATTCCAGGGAGGGTGGCGATCGATCTCCTTAGGAGGGGGATCGATCGCCTCTTTGGTCGCCACTCTCCGAAAAAATTCCAGAGAGTGTGGCGATCGATCGCCCAAAAAGGGGCGATCGATCGCCTGACCATCGATCGCTTGGCGATCGATGGTCACAATGAGGGGCGATCTGATCGCCCCTCCCATTTTGATGATGGCGATCGATTGCTGGTTTTGGGCGATCAATCGCCCCTTTACATTTCGGGACAGTGTCCCTTTTTGCCCTCCGCCTTTGATTAAATGTTTTTAATTGTTTTAAATATTTGTTTTAATTGTTTTAAGAAATTGTCTTAAGTTCTATTTAAATTGTTTTTCAGCAAATAGTTTTCGAACAGTTTTAACAATTTAGTCTACGAGTTAAATTCCGCATAAATACTACAAAGTTTAAGGATAAAAGATAAAATGAAAAATTTTATACGGTAAAATTAGGATACGGGTAAGGGTCGCTACAGGGAGGACAAGGGCAGAAAGGGCAAGGGAATCATAATTGTGGTCTCAACGGACAATATTTGTAACGACCAGTCCAGCCCATACCAGCGGCGGGATCCACAAACTGATTGTGCAGTACCAACCCGACCCCCACCAGCAGGAGAATCTGCGAGTCTTCCTGCTAGTCCGGTCCCCACCAGCGGGAGGATCTGCGAACTGTACTAAAATCTTTAGAACATAATCGTGGCCAATTCACCCCGTTTCACACTTAATCATACTTACATATACATTTCATATTCTTATCTTGGTCATATAAAATGTGCACATGATGCATGGACATGGATACATATAGGAATGACATACTATCAGAACGAACAATACATCGCGCATCATAACATAGCACATAACAAGTCGTAATCATCAAACAATCACCCAAACAAATCTCCTTAGTACCCTTGTGACATAGGGCCCTAGTGGCCGGAAATCCTAACACACTCACTTACCTGGCATCCTTAGCAAGCCGTGCACTTCACCTTTAACTCCTTTCCGCCTCTAAAATTTTTTACATTAGTGTTAAAATCAATCCTAAACAAACCGAATTTAAAACTAGCAAATACCTCTCTAAAGCAAACTTCTAGAAACTCAATTTCTCTCATTCAAGCATTTCATTAAACACCTTGTGTGCGTAATTTATTTCCACCAACATTAGTGACACATATACCCTTCAACTACCCAAATTGTCGTCCAACATTAAATTCTTAACATATACGTCAACACATCCAAATCCATTAACCATTAGCAACCAATACAACAATTAATCAATTACAACGAAATATTACCCATCCAACAATTTCACCATTTAAATCAACAATTCCAGTCATCTAATCCAACAAGAACATAAACATGTGTGGCACTTAAATGAAACATTTCAAACTAGCACAAGTCATAAATTGCCTTTAATCCAAAAACTTAGATTCTAGCTCAAAACATGAACCAATTTCGAAAAATTATACTTCCCCTAAAATTGTTGAAACGACTTGATTCTAAAGGCCACGGCTTTCTTAAAGTATCTAATTTAACCCACAAAATATTTTTGCAAGATAAATCATAAAGATAGTCAAAATGCATATGAAACAGTGACCTGCCTGAAATTTCGCTTTACTATTTTACATGGTGGAGTCTATTTGCCAAAAATCTAACTCAGTTATCGCTAGAAAATCAAAAAACTGATCTGTCCTATAAATTTCAGTTTTGCACATACTATAGTTCAGCAAATTCTCAACCCAATTATCAAATATCGATCCATAATTATCATCAACCTTCAACTACCCAAATTGTCGTCCAACATTAAATTCGCTAAACAATACGTCAACAACATCCAAAATCCATTAACCATTAGCAACAATACAACAATTAATCAATTACAACGAAATATACCCTCAAACAATTTCACAATTTAATCAACAATCCAAGCATCTAATCCAACAAGAAACATAAACATGTGTGGCACTTAAATGAAACATTTCAAACTAGCACAAGTCAATAAATTGCCTTTAATCACAAAAACTTAGATTCTAGCTCAAAACATGAACCAATTCGAAAAAAAATTATAAAATTCCCCTAAAATTGTTGAAACGACTTGATTCTAAAGGCCACGGCTTTCTTAAAGTATCTAATTAACACAAAAATATTTTGCAAGATAAAATCATAAAGATAGTCAAAATGCATATGAACAGTGACCTGCCTGAAATTCGCTTTACTATTTTACTTAAACTTTGAAAATTCATAATTTTTCGTATACTAGCCCGAATTCGATGATTCAACATGCTATAGAATCCTTAAAATGTCTAGTTTAACATGGTGGAGTCTATTTGCCAAAAATCTAACTAGTTATCGCTAGAAAATCAAAAAACTGATCTGTCCTATAAATTTCAGTTTTGCACATACTATAGTTCAGCAAATTCTCAACCCAATTATCAAATATCGATCCATAATTATCATCAACCTTCAACTACCCAAATTGTCGTCCAACATTAAATTCTTAACATATACGTCAACAACATCCAAAATCCATTAACCATTAGCAACAATACAACAATTAATCAATTACAACGAAATATACCCTCAAACAATTTCACAATTTAATCAACAATCCAAGCATCTAATCCAACAAGAAACATAAACATGTGTGGCACTTAAATGAAACATTTCAAACTAGCACAAGTCAATAAATTGCCTTTAATCACAAAAACTTAGATTCTAGCTCAAAACATGAACCAATTTCGAAAAATTATAACTTCCCCTAAAATTGTTGAAACGACTTGATTCTAAAGGCCACGGCTTTCTTAAAGTATCTAATTTACCCACAAAAATATTTTGCAAGATAAAATCATAAAGATAGTCAAAATGCATATGAACAGTGACCTGCCTGAAATTCGCTTTACTATTTTACTTAAACTTTGAAAATTCATAATTTTTCGTATACTAGCCCGAATTCGATGATTCAACATGCTATAGAATCCTTAAAATGTCTAGTTTAACATGGTGGAGTCTATTTGCCAAAAATCTAACTCAGTTATCGCTAGAAAATCAAAAACTGATCTGTCCTATAAATTTCAGTTTTGCACATTACTATAGTTCAGCAAATTCTCAACCCAATTTATCAAATATCGATCCATAATTATCATCAACCTTCAACATACCTTTATAAGTTATAAATGAGCAAGAAATTAGAACAACAATTCACCATTTTCGTGCATTTCCTCAAACATTCAAGAATCACAAACTTCATAACCAATATTCCACGATTTAACACATCCAAGCCATAGATTCATCAACCAATAAAAAGGGAAGTTGCCTTACCTCTAAATCTTTCAAGAAGATGATGGATTTCGTGGACCAATCTTCAAGGAGATGATGATTTTCGGAAACCCTAACACAACAATAAAACCCATGAAAACCCATCACCAAATCTTAGTACTAAACAAAAACCCACTCCATAAGTAACTTGAACTTACCTTGGATCTTCAAAATGGATGAGGAAATTAAAGAGAAATAGGCGTGGGGAGGAGAAATAGAGAGGGCCGTGGTTGAGAGAAAAAAAAAGGGAAGGTGAGGTGCATAGAGGGAGTGAATAAAATGTCCAACTCTTCTTCCCTCATTTGATTAAAATATATATTTTGTTTCACTAGAAGTAACTTCTCATGGAAGCTTTGCCACATGTCCAAAATTGATTGGACAAAGCCAACTACCACTCTTTACATGCTCAATTTGCCCTCCCACTTCTTTCCAAATATTAGTTACTTCTTAGTTAATTCAATCCATTTAATTTGCTTCCTATAAACATCACTTTTAAATCCCACTAACTAATTCTAATTTCCAATTAACATTTTTTTCTTATGTAATTAAATAAAAATTTCTAAAGCTTTTGGTACGGAAATTTTAAGGCCATAACATAAAAGTCCATGGTGATACATATTGGGTCTTCAATACACGTCGTTCTAATCACTTCAAGTTAAAACCTTGAAGGTGAAATGGATAACTTAGGTTCTAACCACAAGTCATGTAACAGTCAACCTCATTTGCTTGATACGTTCAGTTCTTTTGGAACAAATCGATTAAAGTTAAGGTTCTTACATATCATCAAACGCATAATTAATTCTTCATTATGCATCCATGAAGCTTATTGGGTCTTCAATACACGTCGTTCTCATCACTTCAAGTTAAAACCTTGAAGGTAAAATGGATAACTTAGGTTCTAACAACAAGTCATGTAACAGTAAACTCATTGCTTGATACGTTCAGTTCTTTTGGAACAAATCGATTGAAGTGAAGGTTCTTATACTTCATCGAACACATTACTAAGTTTTAATTACCCATCATGAAGCTTATTGGGTCTTCAATACACGTCGTTTTCATCACTTCAAGTTAAAACCTTGAAGGTGAAATGGATAACTTAGGTTCTAACCACAAGTCATGTAACAGTCAACCTCATTTGCTTGATACGTTCAGTTCTTTTGGAACAAATCGATTGAAGTGAAGGTTCTTATACTTCATCAAACGCATAATTAATTCTTCATTATGCATCCATGAAGCTTATTGGGTCTTCAATACACGTCGTTCTCATCACTTCAAGTTAAAACCTTGAAGGTAAAATGGATAACTTAGGTTCTAACAACAAGTCATGTAACAGTAAACCTCATTTGCTTGATACGTTCAGTTCTTTTGGAACAAATCGATTGAAGTGAAGGTTCTTATACTTCATCGAACACATTACTAAGTTTTAATTAACAATCCATGAAGCTTATTGGGTCTTCAATACACGTCGTTTTCATGACTTCAATTTAAAACCTTGAAGGTTAAATGGATAACTTAGGTTCTAATCACAAGTTATGTAACAGTAAACCTCGTTTGCTTGATACGTTCAGTTCTTTTGGAACAAATCGATTGAAGTGAAGGTTCTTATACTTCATCGAACACATTACTAAGTTTTAATTACCCAATCCATGAAGCTTATTGGGTCTTCAATACACGTCGTTTAATGACTTCAATTTAAAACCTTGAAGGTTAATGGATAACTTAGGTTCTAACCACAAGTCATGTAACAGTCAACCTCATTTGCTTGATACGTTCAGTTCTTTTGGAACAAATCGATTGAAGTGAAGGTTCTTATACTTCATCGAACACATTACTAAGTTTTAATTACCCATCCATGAAGCTTATTGGGTCCTCAATACACGTCGTTTTAATGACTTCAATTTAAAACCTTGAAGGTGAAATGGATAACTTAGGTTCTAATCACAAGTTATGTAACTATCAACCTCATTTGCTTGATCAGTTTAGTTCTTTTGGAACAAATCGATTGAAGTACAGGTTCTTATATTTCATCAAACACATTACAAAGTCTTAATTACGGGTCCATGAAGCTTATTGGGTCTTCAATACACGTCGTTCGCATCACTTCAAGTTAAATCCTTGAAGTTAAAATGGATAACTTAGATTCTAACCACAAGTCATGTAACAGTCAACGCATTTGCTTGATACGTTCAGTTCTTTTGGAAAAAATCGATTGAAGTGAAGGTTCTTATACTTCATCAAACGCATTACTTAGTCTTAATTACGCATCCATGAAGCTTATTGGGTCTTCAATACACGTCGTTTTCATCACTTCAAGTTAAAACCTTGAAGGTGAAATGGATAACTTAGGTTCTAACCACAAGTCATGTAACAGTAAACCTCATTTCCTTTATACGTTCAGTTCTTTTGGAACAAATTGATTGAAGTGAAGGTTCTTATACTTCATCAAACGCATTATTAAGTCTTAACTACGCATCCATGAAGATTATTAGGTCCTCAATACATGTCGTTCTTATAACTTCAAGTTAAAACCTTGAATGTGAAATAGATAACTTAGGTTATAACCACAAGTCATGTAATAGTCCATCTCATTTGCTTGATACGTTCATTTCTTTTAGAACAAATCGATTGAAGTAAAGGTTCTTATACTTCATCAAACGTATTACTATGTCATAATTATGCGACCATGAAGCTTATTGGGCCTTCAATAAATGACGTTCTCATAACTTCAAGTTAAAACGTTGAAAGTGAAATGGATAACTTAGGTTCTTACCAATAGTCATGTAACAGTCAACCTCATTTGCTTGATACGTTATGTTCTTTTGGAACAAATCGATTGAAGTGAAGATTCTTATACTTCATGAAACGTATTTCTAAGTCTTAATTACGAGTCCAAGAAGCTTATTTTGTGACGACCCTAACCCGATCAGGGCCGCCACGGACAAACCATAACGTACTCTTAATGCTAAACCCTCGAATAGTTCATGGGAAATTTTCTTTTTACTCAACATTCTAAATAAAACGAACTTAGACAAATGACCACCTTAAACAACCCATTTAAAATCTAACTTGGACTTAAACGTATTGAGCATAAAGTTTGACAACTTTAAAATCATTTAACGAAGTAAAAACCCCTTTTCATTCTTTTTTTTTAAATTATCAACTCGGTTTTGGGGCCCTTAAAATCCATTAAAATACGTGGGGGTCACCCGTAAAATACGTTTAAAAAGTATCGTAAAAGGTCGGGTTGAGTAGTATTTTGAAAAGTCGAAAAATAAAAAAAAATAGTGTTGGTCCTCGACGCGTGCACGCGCCCGCCACAATTGCACTCCGTGCGCGATGCGCGCGCCGCGCGAGCACAGCGCGCACCCTCGCGTTCCACGCACGGGTTAGAGGCGATCGTTCACCACAAATGGCGAACGATCGCCACCTCCTCTGAAAATTTCGACTAAAAATAGTGGAGGTGGCGAACAATCGCCTCTTGGGCGCGATCGTTCGCCAAGGCGCTCTTCTGGGCGCGCTCCCAGCGCGCGCGGGGCCAGTGCGCACCAGCGCCTGGTCGTGCGCCCACCAGCGCCCATTCCCTCCTTTTCTACACTTAACCAAAATTTTCCTTTTTCTAACTCCTCCTCTTCACATTAAATTTTCCAAAAACATTCCCAACACATTAAACACACAATAATCCAAACTCCCGAACAAAACCTGACTCAAAAACATACCCGAATCTGTGTTTAAAATTCATGAAAATAAACCACGTGGATCGCTCTAAATCCCGAGCGTATCCTTACAATTTGAACACCTAAAATCATCAAACAAGAATACAACTTAATCTACAAACAAACATCACCATAATCATCACAATCTCTAAAACTTTCCCAAAACAAATACCTTTATCAAATCATTCAAAATATCACAACTCCAAGTCCACCTTTATGATAAATTCTCAAAAATGTCATACTTCACTATACCTCCTAAAATCTATCACATCGTCCAACATCAATCTAATACACACCTATTTACCAAAAAATAACCTAGAGCACATCCACGGATTCTTTTGCCGAGCCAAAACACGTTCTGTGGCCACGAGCTCCGCCCACCGACCAACTACGCCTGATCATCAGGAGGGGATTCCTCGCCTTCGTTCTCGTCACCTACATCATACGATAAACACATTAAGTCTAATGCTTAGTAAAGAGGTGCACTAAAACATGGGTATACATAATGCATGAATTTCAAAACATGTCCGTTTTTCATTTATTCACTTTACATAACATATACATATATATTTTTAGGCATGAGTAGGCACAGACACAATCCCGTCTATCCTGTAGACCAAACACTTGCCCTGAGTTGCCATTACATATTATCGTGCCCTGAGTTGCCATTAATGTGCCCTGTGCCCTACTCATCCGCCAACTTTACTTACAATATGCATGCAAGAACATATCATTAAACCTTAAAGAAGAATACATAATACACAAAGAATGGTACTACCAAACAATCATCCAAACATTTATAATATACGTAAACGAGCCTAACCGACTACTCATAGGAAACGTCCTAATCTACCCGACTATTAAGAACCCCAAAATCGTGAAAACATCATTAAGACATTTAATTCCTTGCATCGATATAATGTAGGGCTTTAGGAGCTGGAAACTTAACACCACTTACCTGGATTCCTAGTTATGACGAGCACCGTCCTTTGAGAGCTTGGGTTACCTAAGGCATTTTCATAACATGTCATTAGTATCGACTCTAAATCGTCAAATTCAAAACTACACGAAAACCCGAGCTAAGACAACTTTTCCTAAAAACTCAAATTCTCTTCTTTCGGACATTTCATCGAGCATTACATGCTCATAAATCTCAAAAACCCCATTAATGGCTTCCAACAACCTTCCAACCACCAAAACGTAACCCTAAGTATCAACCCACGCCATTAATTCACTCTACCTACCTAAATAACAAACAAAACATCAACAATGGGCACCAAAATCACTATCCTATCTATTTCTCACAAATCCGGAGATTTTACTCAAAACCCTAAACCAAAAATCCACTCTAAGCAACTACTAAACACACATAATGCATAGAGGTTACCTAGAGTATCGATGTAGGGAAGAAAACTCGAAGGAAGATCACCGGAAAGGAGGAGAAAGCTTGGAGGAAGAAAAAACGTAGGGGAGATGGAGAGAAATCGCCAAGGAGAGCTTCACGTTGGAGAGGAGGAAAATGAGAAGAAATGGAGGTGTTTTAGGTTTAATAACAATTTTGACTTCAAAATTACCTAATTACCCTTTTGTAAATTTCTTAGTATAACTCATCAATTAACCTATCGATTCGGTTTTCTCTTAATTTTCTTATTTCTCCAAATATTCCAATTTATTCCTAGGGTTCTAACAAAACTTCTCATTCACAAAACGGGCTTAATTTACTAATTATACGAATTAAAGTTCTTTAGGGCTTAAAATTTAAGACTCGGAAATCTATAACCCGAAACTCACAACTGAAATTCCTGAGCGTTACATCTTTCCCTCCTTATTTAGAATTTTGTCCCCAAAATTTCGTACCTGAACAACTCTGGATATTTGTCCATCATGGCCTGTTGGCGCTCCCATGTCGCCTCCTCTATGTTTTGGTTCCTCCACAACACCTTAACTAGTGGGATTGACTTATTGCGTAAAACTTTCATAGCGTACTCCATGATTTGCACTGGTCTCTCTTCATAAGTTAAGGTCGGCTGTATCTCAAGACTAATCGGTTCTACCACGTGCGTCGGATTTCGTACACATTTCCTCAACATCGACACGTGGAAGACATTATGTACACCTTCCATATACAATGGCAACTGAAGCTTGTACGCTGCAGCTCCAATCTTCTCTGTAATCGGGAAAGGTCCAACAAACCGTGGATTCAATTTCCCTCTCTTACCAAAACGAACCACGCCTTTGAACGGTGAAACTTTCAAAAACACCTCATCACCAACTACAAACTCCAAATTTCGTCTTCTTCGATCGGCATAGCTCCTTTGGCGACTCTGCGCAGTTTCCATTCTTTGCCTGATAAGAGCAACCTTCTCAGATAGTTGTTGTAATATTTCTGGTCCAATCAACTTAGCTTCCCCAATTCATCCCAATACAGTGGCGACCTACACTTTCTGCCATAAAGCGCTTCGTACGGAGCCATACCAATTGTGGACTGATAACTGTTATTATATGCAAATTCAACCAACGGTAAATACCGGTTCTATGAGGCTTGAATTTCTAGCACGCATGCTCTCAGCATATCCTCAAGTATCTGAATCGTCCTTTCAGATTGCCCGTCAGTTTGTGGGTGGAAAGCCGTTCTAAAAGTTAACTTAGTACCCATAGTGCTTTGTAAACTTTTCAAAAATCTCGAAGTAAATCTGGGATCCCGGTCAGAAACTATCGACACAGGAACCCCGTGCAACCTCACAACCTCCTGAACATACAGCTCTGCAAACTGGTTCATCGTATAAGTCATCTTCACTGGAAGGAAATGAGTCGTCTTCGTCAATCTATCAACTACGACCCATATACTGTCATGCCCTTTTACTGTCCTCGGCAATCCAACTTTGAAGTCCATTGCAATATGATCCCACTTCCACTCGGGAATTGGTAGAGGCTGTAACATCCCACCTGGTCTCTGGTGTTCTGCCTTAACTTGTTGGCAAACAAGGCAGGACTGTACATAATTGGCCACATCACGTTTAATATTCGGCCACCAATAAAGCACTTTAAGATCTCGGTACATCTTGGTGTTACCCGGATGCACTGAAAACGATGATGAATGAGCCTCTGCCAAAATCAACTTCCTCAACTCTTCATCCTTCGAAACATACCAACGGTCCCGAAACTTTATAACGCCATCCTCCGAATAACTAAAATCAGAAGATGCATCGGTCAACTTGGTCACAATTGCTTCATTTTCTTCCAAGTCCATCTGTTGAGCCTCCTTAATTTTGTCCAAAAGAGTAGGCCATATGGTCAAGTCAGCAATGGCCCTAAAACTACTTCAAGTTCATACCTCTGAATCTCCTTTCTCAATGAAGTTGGCATACAGCAAACGACTGACTCCTTGGTCTTAGGCATCATACTCAATGCATCTGCCACCGTATTCGCCTTTCCCGGATAGTACTTGATTTCAAAATCGTAATCCTTTACAAATTCCAACCATCTCCTTTGCCTCATGTTTAAATCTTTCTGCGTAAAAAGATACTTTAAACTCTTATGGTTTGAAAACACTTCACACTTTTGACCGTAAAGATAGTGCCTCCATATCTTTAATACAAATACCACCGCTGCCAATTCTAAGTCATGCGTCAGATAGTTCTGCTCATAAGTCTTTAACTGTCTAGAGGCATAGGCAATAACATTTCCGTCCTGCATCAATACGCATCTCAATCCTACTTTAGAGGCGTCACAATAGATACTGAATATTCCATTCTCCACAGGAAGAATCAACAATGGCGCTGTGGTCAACTTTTGCTTCAAGGTTTGAAAACTTTTTCACATGCCTTAGACCACTCGTATTTAACTTCCTTCTTTATTAAGTTCATCAGGGGTTTGGCAATGATTGAAAACCCTTCAATAAACTTCTGATAATACCCAGCCAGACCTATAAAACTTCGCACTTCACTCGCATTCCTCGGCTGAGGCCACTCCTTCACGGCTTGAACCTTAACCGGATCTACTGAAACTCCTTCTTTCGAAATCACGTGGCCTAAGAAGTTCACCTGATTCAGCCAAAATCCGCACTTGGAAAACTTAGCATACAATTGGTGCCGCTTCAACGTATCCAAAACGGCCCTTAAGTGCTTTGCGTGTTCTTCGTCATTTTGGGAATATATCAAAATGTCATCAATGAACACTATCACGAACTTATCTAGAAACTCCCGAAACACTCTGTTCATGAGATCCATAAAAGCTGCCGAGGCATTTGTCAAACCGAATGACATAACCCTAAATTCATAGTGCCCATATCGTGTTCTAAAAGTAGTCTTAGGTATATCCTCGGCCTTAATTTTTAATTGGTGGTATCCTGACCGTAATTCAATCTTCGAGAACACACTGGCCCCCTGCAACTAGTCAAACAAGTCATCAATCCTCGGTAGCGGATACTTATTTCTGATGGTTAATTTATTCAATTCTCGGTAATCAACGCACATTCTTAAGGAACCATGCTTCTTCTTCACAAACAAGACCGGAGCGCCCCAAAGAGAAACGCTCGGCCGTACAAAACCCTTGTCTGTTAGCTCTTTCAGCTGGACGTACAACTCCTTCAGTTCAATCGGTGCTATTCTATAAGGATTCTTGGACACTGGCGACGAATCAGGTATAATCTCAATAGTGAACTCTATTTCCCGATCTGGAGGCAAACCGGGCAACTCGTCCAGAAACACTTCTGAAAAATCCTTGACTACCGGAATATCACACAATTTCAACTCATTTTGCATGCTCACTTCCTCTACACTTGCTATGAACCCAAAACATCCATACTTCATCGAGTATAGGGCCTTCACAGGCAAGCTAGGCAACTCATCTAAGTATACTTCCTTAAGGCTTTCAACTGCCAGAATGTCACATGACTTTCATTCATCTTGAATGCTTACATCTACAATGCTCGCCATAAAACTGAAACATCTAGGCTTTATCGAGTACAGGGCGCACATCGACGTTACTAGAGGCATCTTATTCGAACGGAGGGTCGCTCGAAAGAAGTAACCCTCCCCACCTGGGGGTCTAAAATCTACAACACCCGACCGGCAATTGATTGAGGCATAATGCCAAAACAGCCAATTCATGCCCAAGATTACATCGTACCCCTTCATACTTATGACGATCAGGTTCGCATACAGCTGTCGACCACCAATAGATATAACCTCTTCCTGTACAGCTTGGTCGGAGTGCAACTGTTCCCCGGAGGGCAACATAACACTATAACCACTATTAGCTGGGACGAAGTATAGATTCCATTTAATTACATACTTTTGTGCTATGAAAGAATGGGTTGCCCCCGTGTCAATTAAAACATGAGCTGCATTTCCACAAACTAGAACAATACCTGAAACAACAGAAGGCTGAGCAGATTCCTCATCTTCAATAAGAGCAAAGATCCTAGAAGGACCGCCTGAGGGTTTCTTGGCCGAACCTGGACAATCTATGGCCTTATTCCCCACCTTATCACACCTGAAGCATCGGCCCGTATACAACTTACAATCGCCCGGATGATATTTCTGACAGATAGGGCACAAAGGAGCCGGTGGTGCCCCTTGTGGGCGTTTGCCCTTGTCTTGAGCTCTAGGCATCTCATTCGCCCATTTGACACCACGTTGTGCTTGTGGCTGCCAACCTCGGTTCTGTTGTGGCTGTACTTCTCTAATAAACCTCCTTGACACTTCTCTCTGCTGCTGCAGTTTCATTTCAATGTCATCAAGCTCAAGGGCCTTGGCTACAACTCGATGATACGGCATATCTTCAACTTCTGTCGTTTTCACCCCTTTCAAGATCTCCAATTTCAAACCTTGAACAAACTGGTATATTTTATCGTCCTCATCGCTGACCATCATACCTGCGTATCTGGACAATACTCAAACATGCGCACGTACTTAGCCACAGATCCCGTCTGGCGTAGCTGACAAAATTCGGCTCTCTTATTGGCACGAAGGGCGCGATTGAAATACTTATTGTAAAATATTGTTTTGAACTTCTGCCATGTCATAACCCCCACATCCGTAGTGACCATTACTGAATCCCACCAGAACACGGCATCCTTCTCCAGGTTGAACACCGCACACGTTACCTTGTCCGCTTCTTCTACTTTCACATAAGTGAACATGCTCTCAATTTTGCGGATCCACTCTTCAGCACTAGTGGGATCCGAGGACTGTCCATCGAAAGTTGGGGGCCTAAGCCGCCTGAACCTCTCTTCACTTAGTTCACGGGAATTACTACCATGTCCACCACCGTTTCCTTCCCTGTTGAGTAAGATTCCTATTTGTTCGGACTGTTGACGCACTATTTCCATTAGTTGGCTATTAGGGATCTCATCGTCTTGTCTGGGTGCTCTCGGCATTTTCACTGTCCTAGACACATTAGATCACACAACAATATAAATATCTAGAAATCATACTTAAACTTAAACACTTACAGTCGATGGATAGTTCCCGTACGGCGGTGTGTTTTGCCAGGCAACCCTCAGAATTGCTTTTAAAACTCAATCTCTGTGATACCATAACTGTGACGACCCCAACCCGGTCAGGGCCGCCACGGACAAACCATAACGTACTCTTAATGCTAAACCCTCGAATAGTTCACGTGAAATTTTCTTTTTACTCAACATTCTAAATAAAACGAACTTAGACAAATGACCACCTTAAACAACCCATTTAAAATCTAACTTGGACTTAAACGTATTGAGCATAAAGTTTGACAACTTTAAAATCATTTAACAAAGTAAAAACCCATTTTCATTCTTTTTTTTTAAAATTGTCAACTTGGTTTTGGGGCCCTTAAAATCCTTTAAAATACGTTGGGGGTCGCCCGTAAAATACGTTTAAAAAGTATCGTAAAAGGTCTGGTTGAGTGGTATTTTGAAAAGTCGAAAAATAAAAAAAATCGTGTTGGTGCTCGGTGGTCCGCGCGCTCGCCCAGCGTGCACCCTCGCGTGCCACGCACGGGTCCGAGGCGATCGTTCGCCACAAATGGCGAACGATCGCCACCTCCTCTGGAAATTTCAACTAAAAATAATGGAGGTGGCGAACGATTGCCTCTTGGGCGCGATCGTTCGCCAGGGCACCCTTCTGGGCGCGCGCGGGCCAGACCAGCGCGCACCAACGCCCACTCCCTCCTTTTCTATACTTAACCAAATTTTTCCATTTTCTAACTCCTCCTCTTCACATTAAATTTTCCAAAAACATTCCCAACACATTAAACACACAATAATCCAAACTCCCGAACAAAACCCGACTTAAAAACATACCCGAATCCATGTTTAAAATTCATGAAAATAAACCGTGTAGATCGCTCTAAAACCCGAGCGTATCCTTACAATTTGAACACCTAAAATAATCAAACAAGAATACAACTTAATCTACAAACAAACATCACCATAATCATCACAATCTCTAAAACTTTCCCAAAATAAATACCTTTATCAAATCATTCAAAATATCACAACTCCAAGTCCACCTTTACGATAAATTCTCAAAAACGTTAGACTTCACTATACCTCCTAAAATCTATCACATCATCCAACATCAATCTAATACACACCTATTTACCAAAAAATAACCTGGAGCACATCCACAGATTCTTTTGCCTAGCCAAAACATGTTCCGTCGCCACGAGCTCTGACCCACCGACCAACTACGCCTGATCATCAGGAGGGGATTCCTCACCTTCGTTCTCGTCACCTACATCATACGATAAACACATTAAGCCTAATGCTTAGTAAAGGGGTGCACTAAAACATGGGTATACATAATGCATGAATTTCAAAACATGTCCGTTTTTCATTTATTCACTTTACATAACATATACATATATATCTTTAGGCATGAGTAGGCACAGGCACAATCCCGTCTACCCTGTAGACCAAACACTTGCCCTGAGTTGCCATTAACGTGCCATGTGCCCTACTCATCCGCCAACTTTACTTAAAATATGCATGCAAGAACATATCATTAAACCTTAAAGAAGAATACATAATACACGAAGAATGGTACTACCAAACAATCATCCAAACATTTATAATATACGTAAACGAGCCTAACCGACTACTCATAGGAAACGTCCTAATCTACCAGACTATTCAGAACCCCAAAATCGTGAAAACATCATTAAGACATTTAATTCCTCGCATCGATATAATGTAGGGCTTTAGGAGCCGGAAACCTAACACCACTTACCTGGATTCCTAGCTTTGCCGAGCACCGTCCTTTGAGAGCTTGGGCTACCTAAGGCATTTTAATAACATGTCATTAGTATCGACTCTAAATCGTTAAATTCAAAACTATACGAAAACCCGAGCTAAGACAATTTTTCCTAAAAACTCAAATTCTCTTCTTTCGGACATTTCATCGAGCATTACATGCTCATGAATCTCAAAAACCCCATTAATGGCTTCCAACAACCTTCCAACCATCAAAACTTAACCCTAAGTATCCACCCACGCCATTAATTAACTCTACCTACCTAAATAACAAACAAAAGATCAACAATGGGCACAAGAACACACTATTTCTAGTCACCTATCCTTACACTTCGTCGAGCGATAGGTATACGACTCCTATCTCGATACTCGACATGAGGGTGAAGCACAAGTTCATCCTGATGATGTAAAAGTATCCTTGACATATAATTTGCAATGAAGATTCTGACGAAGAACATGGGCTTGAAGCTATTAACTTTGCAATGAAGGTATGTATTCAACTCAGTCTAGGATCTTTGTGATTTACCTGAAGGGTAAAACCATTTGGGTAAATGGATCTACAAGATGAACTTGAATAGACGAATGTAGAGCATTCAAAGCTAGACTTGTGGCTAGGGTTATACCCAAAAGGAAGGGTGACTATAAAAAACATTTCACCATGAAATGCTTTAATTCCTCTTCCGTATTCTGCTTTCCATAGCTGTCATTCTATGTGAGATTTGGCAGATGGACCTCAAGAACAGTTTTTTTGGAAATGGCATCTTAAGAGTCTATCTACATGGAGCAGCCAGAGGGTTTCATAGCACAGGATGCAAACCAAAAAAGTTTGTAAATTGTATAGATCTATTTATGGACTCAAGCAAGCATCCAGATCATGGCGATATGAGATTTGATGATTCGATCAAATCTTATGGATTTGTGCACTTCGTATAGTCTTGTGTCTACACGCTTTCAATCGAGAACAAGTGGTTTTTTTCCTAATTTTTTAATGTCAACATGACATGCTACTTATTGGGAATAAGGTAGGCATTATTAGCAGACATAAAGCTAAACGTCTAACAATTCCAAATGAAAGTTGGGAGACCAAGCTAAGTATTCTTGGGATTCGCTAGTTAGAGAGCGCAATAAGAAGTTGGTTAGCCTTGTCTCAAGCATTGCATATGACAAGAGTGCTTGTACAGATATTCACTGCCAAACTCTAAGAAGGTAATTTACCCTTCTCGTCTATGGAGTACTCTTTCGAAGAACAGTGACTGACCTCCTCAAAAGGAAGAGATATTTAGACGTTAGCCAGATCAGCAGCCGTGTAGACTTGATGTATGTTACTGTTATGCACAAGACCTGACATTGCTATGGAGTAGGGAGAGTTTAACCGTTTTAAGTCTATCCAGCATTAATCATTGGCTAGCTGTCAACCACCTCTCAAGTATCTTAGAGAACAATTTTAATTATATTCTTTTATATTCGAGTAGGATTTGATTCCTACAGGATTACAGATTTTGATTTTTCATCTTCAATAGAGAATCGAAAGTGATATTGGATCAGTATTTTCTTCTTGGTGGTGTAGCACAAATCGTTGGAGAAGTCCCAAACCAGGAGGGTTTTCTGACTCGATTGGAAGCCGAGTACATAGCTGCTTCAGAAGCCTAAAAAAGCTGTTTGTCTCCGCAAGTTTCTTTAGTGCTCTGTAGTTGTTCCAGATATGATAGAACCACGCACCTTTATTGTGTCATAGTGCTACTGTGTGAATTCTAAAGACCAAGAAGCCACAAAGATCAAAGTATTAAAAGAAATATCATCTGCTTAGTAGATCGTGCAACGTGGAGATGTCGCCGTTTTGAAAGATTCCACCATGCGATCTTGCAGATCCTGCACCAAGACGTTGTCTGAAAGAGTTTGATAAACATCTTGAAGGATTAGATTAAGAGACATGTCTCATTTGCTTTAGGGCAAGTGGTAGATTGTTTGGGAATAATGGTGCCCAACCGCAATATATGAACATTTTTTTTGCTGGAATTTAATAAATATTTATGGTAATTTTTATTTTGCATATTCATATGCTTGATAAATTCAAAGAAAAGCCTGATTATTTGTGCAATTTTAAATTTACATATATATTGATATAAATGCGGGATCAATTAAAAAAAGAAAAATCATCCCATAGTCCCTGACATTATATTTGACAGTATAGGATCTTCAAATTAATAAAGTCATAAATACGTTCACTTCGTTGAGAACGTATAGTCACATCCGGCCTAGATATTAGTGACTAAAGTGATTGTAATTTATTATAATATTGATTAATATAGGACTGCCAGATGAAATTTTTGTTCTCTAGATCCGTTAAATGAAGACAATTAATTTTTATCATAATGATGGTCATATATGTATGAGCTGAATTCAATGTATTTAGTAACTCCTAATTTCATTTTAATTTACTTCTTTGTGATTCTTGGTACCTTTTGTAGGAGTTGCCATCTACTAGGCATAAACCTTGTTTTTGATACTAAATTAATGCGTTAAGCTGAGAATGCTAACATTATACAATGAAATCCAGATACAAGATTCCCTTTTTTGAGTTCAGGCTTGAATAAAACATTACGCCAATAATAATGTTATGAATTCATGATTCACCAAGAACTAATGGTATCCCAGGATCAAGTATATATGACAAAGGTTAACGGATTGTTCTAAATAATCCTAGCTCTATTACAATCTAATGGACGATGAAATACAATATGTAATGACTATATCAGAACATTTCTTTTGAGTAAATATACTTTATAGTTCAAGAGTGCTCTCTATGTATTTAGTGCATTCGCGTAGAGTTAATAATTGTGTTTTTAATATAAAGAGTTTAATATTAATTAACAAATTTATTGGGCTTAGAACTATAGGTCCATCGGCCCTCTATTACTCTAGATCTCTATTTTATTTTCATGTTATAAGAATAATAGATAAATGATTAATACTGATTAAATCTTTATACACCTCAAATGAATATATGTTATTCACAAATATATAAAAGTTTTTATTACTTTTCCATTCAAATAAATATCTCATAGATGAAATATTTTTAGGATTGAAATAGATTTTGAAGATCTCATCTGATGAGATTTGATCTTTAAAGTTAAAATGGTTTTATTAACAAATATCAAATCAGATTTTGAAATTTGAATAAAAGTAATTGGAAAATCTGATCAATTAGATTTTATCTACAGTGACTTTAGTTTGTTCTCTATTTAAAAAAATAGATCTGAAAAATCTCATAAATTAGATTATCTTGAAAAGTAGTTTTCATAAATATAATTATAAAACTGTTTTTTGATTATATGATTAATCGATAAATTGATTTATTAGATAGCCATTGCTCATCAATTCCTTTGATAGATAAGATGTTATTTTTTTAACACAATTAATTTTTTCTAAAATAATCTGAAAATAGTTTATAATGATTATAAAATTGTCCCAAATGTGATTTACAGATGACAACAGAGAACGACTGAAAAACCATCCCTAGAGAAAATGTGTGACATTTCCGTATTCGATTTTAGAAACACGATTTCCTAAGATCGAAGAGAGACGTCTCATTGTTGGAACACCTCTCTCCAGAAATCTCAGAGTGTATGTGTTTTTGGTAAGAGACCCCACACGTCGATCTTTTAAGTGTAAAGACACGTCAAGAAAGACCAACGGTATCAAAGTCTTCGGGAAAAAACAGGATCCTGAATTAAAACTTTAAGATCAGCCGGAGTACATGAGTACAAGCGTTGCTCCCAAAAGTTATTTTCTTTTAATATATCCACAATCTAGATCTAAGCATTTTTTCTCAAGTAATCGTTTACATTTTGAAAAATTACAATTTCTCAAAATAATTGTTCCTTTTAGACTAACGATCCAACTTAGTTTTTGATGATTTTAATAGTTTTAAAATTACAGTGTGCCATGTCACTATTATTATAATAATAGTGAAGTTCCTCCATGCGTACGAACTTCGAAAACCACACATTTTTACAACCCGGATTTTCCTACTAGCGGTCTGGGATTCGCCTACACTCGCTTAGGTCCCGAGGTTTCCCCGCAACCTGAGTTTTTCCCGCAGTCGGACCCATACGTGCACATTCGGTCATCACAACGCGTCGGTTCCTCACTAATTTCAATTAAAACCCTTGAAGTTGAACTTGTAACTTAGATTCCCAAACCACAATCTGTAACCGCAACCGCATTTGCTTGATACGTTCAGTTCTTTTAAAACAATCGATTGAAAGTTAGAAAGGTTCTTATACTGTTTGCTTCATCAAACGTATTACTAAGTCTTAATTAACCGTCCATTGAGTTTATGGGTCTTTCAATACACGTCGTTCTCATCCGACTCTAAAGTTAAAACCTTACAGGTGATCTGATAACTTAGATTCTAACACAAGTCTGTAACAGTTCAGTTCTTTTGGACGAGTCAATTACAGTGAAGGTTCTTATACTTCTCAATGCATTACTAATTCTTAATTACGTGTCCATGAATCTAGTGGAGTCTTCTACACGTGTTCTAATCACTTCATTTAAACCTTGAATGTGAAATGATAAACTTAATTAGACCCAATCATGTAAGATCAACCTCATTTTCTTTGCTACTTCAGTGCTTTTGGAACAATCGATTGATGATGGTGTTCTTAATTCATTACACGCATTATAAGTATTCATTCGCAGCCTAAAGCTTATTGGGTCTTCAAATACCGTCGTCTTATCACTTCAAGTTAAAAACCTATGAACGTAAAAATGGATACGTAAGGTGCTAACCACAATTTCATGTAGTAGTCCCAACGTCATTTGATTGATATGGTCATTTTTTTGAACAATCGATTGAAGGAAAGTTTCTTATACTTCTCAAACGCATTACTAAGTCTTAATTACGCATCTATGAAGCTTATTGGGTCCTCAATACACGTCGTTTTCATCACTTCAATTTAAAACCTGAGTTGAAATGGATAACTGAGGTCTACCACAAGTCGTGTAACACACAACCTCATTGTTCTGGATACGTTCAATTCTTTTGGAACAAATCGTTGAAGTGAAGGTTCTTACTACTTCATCAAACGCATTACTAAGTTTAAATTACGCGATCCATGAAGCTTATGGGGTCTTTATTACACGTCGTTTTTCATCACTTCACGTTACAAACCTTGAACTTGAAATTGATAACTTAGATTTTAATCACAAGTCATGTACAGTCATCGGCATTTGCTTGATACGTGCTGTTCTTTTGGAACAAATCGATTGAAGTGAAGGTTCTTATACTTTATTAAACGCATTACTATGTCTTAATTACGTGCCATGAAGCTTATGGGGTCTTCAATACACGTCGTTTTCATCACTAAAAGTTAAAACCTTGAAGGTGATATGGATAACTTAGGTTCTAATCACAAGTCATGTAACAGTTCAGTCCTTTTGGAATGAATTGATTAAAGTGAAGGTGCTTAATACTTCATCAAACGCATTACTAATGGTCTTAATTATGCTTCCATAATCTTATTGGGTCTTCATAACGTCGTTCTTATCAGCTTCAAGTTAAACCTTGAAGATAAAATGCATACTTAGGTTCTAAACCACAATTCATATAACAGTAAAACCTCATTTGCTTGATATGTTTCAGTTCTTTGGACCGAATCGATTAAAGTGAAGTTTCTTACATTTCATCAAACGCAATTATGAAGTTCTTGGCATTACACATCCATAAGCTTATTGGGTCTTCAATACCGTCGTTCTCATGAATTCAAGTTAAAATCTTGAAGGTTACATGAATACTTAGGTTCTAACCACAAGTCATGTAACAGTCAACCTCAGTTGCTTAATACGTTATGTTCTTTTAGAACAATCGATTGATGTGAAGGTTCTTATACTTCATCAACGCATTACTAAGTCCTAATTACGCGTTCATGAAGCTTATTGGTCTTCAATACACGTCATTCTCATCACTAAAGTTAAAACCTTACAGGTGAATGATCTTTGGTTTTAAACCACAAGTCATGTAACAGTTCAGAACGTCCAAAAGGTCATTCTTTATGGAACGAATCGAAGAGAAGCGAGGTTCTTATACTTCATCAAACCGCATTACTAACCCCTTAATTACGCTTCCATGATCTATTGGTCTTCCATACATCGTCGTTCTTATCACTTGAGTTAATCCTTGAAGGTGAAAAATGTCTACTGGTTTTCACTCCAAGTCATAACAGTCAACCTCTTTGCTGTATTTCAGTTCTCGTTGGACCGAATCGAATTGAATAAAGGGTTCTTATCACTTGATCCAAACACATTCCTATGTCTTATTACGCGTCCATGTAGCTTATTAGGCCTTCAGCACGCTCGTTTCATAGACTTCAAGTTAAACCTTGAAGAAAAAGGGATAACTTAGATTCTAACCACAGTTATGTTACAGTCAACCACATTTGCTTGATACGTTCAGTTCTTTTGGAACAAATCGATTGAAGTGAAGGTTCTTATACTACATCAAACGCATTACTAAGTCTTAATTACGTATCCATGAAGCTTATTGGGTCCTCAATACACGTCGTTTCCATCACTTTAAGTTAAAACCTTGAAGGTGAAATGGATAACTTAGGTTCTAACCATAAGTCATGTACTGTCAACCTCATTTGCTTTATACGTTCAGTTCTTTGGAACAATCGATTAAAGTGAAGTTTCTTACATTTCATCCAATGCATTATTAATTCTTCATTACGCATCCATAAAGCTTATTGGGTCTTCAATACACGTCGTTCTCATCACTTCAAGTTAAAACCTTGAAGGTAAAATGAATAACTTAGGTTCCAACCACAAGTCATGTAACAATCAACCTCATTTGCTTGATACGTTCAGTTCTTTTGGAACAAATCGATTGAAGTGAAGGTTCTTATACTTCATCAAACGCATTTGTACGCCCCGAATTTAAAATCCTCAATTTGATTTCCCCAATTTGAAACCCTAATTTAAAACACCCAACTTTTTCCCCAAATCATTGTATCAAATTAAATTCGAGCGTTAAAACCTTAATTCTCTAATATTTTGAAATTCTCTTTAAATAATAATAAACATTAAATACACGAAAGTTTGAACTTTAAACAATGAGTCATCATTGAAAAAATAGAATTACTAATTCATAAAACTTTACTAAGTAATAAATTCAACAAAACTTATTCAAAATTTTTGATAATAAAACGTGAAATATTCTTGAAGATTTTATCATACAACTTTTAAATTTCTTCTTTAAACATTTTACTCCCTGTATACTCATTTTCCTGGGAGGGTTCTCAATCATAGTCATTTCTTCCTCAAATAAAAATTCACCTACATCACAATTTACAAAACTGTGAGAAATATCTCAGTAAGTGAGAATACGTGCAGTGCAAAACATGTACTTTTACCGAATCCTGTTAACTATTACATACTGGTTGGAACTATTCTTGAACCCTTCTTTTAAGACTGGGCCATCATGGCTTCGTCATCTTTTACTTTTACTTTTACTTTTACTTTACTTTTAACGTTCAAGCTCACCATCTCAATGTGGTTTTTGCTATCACGTGATTGCCGTCAATTCCATCATTTCACACACATGCAAATGTCCTACAAACTTTATCTTTTAAATTATTCTATAAAAAATGCCTAAATATGAGTGCTCACATATCAAATCGTGTAACAAAATAATTATACAAAAATAACATAAATTTATTGTGATGTAGGGCCATAGCCAAAACATTGGAAAATTTATACTTTCACTTACCTGAATTTCGAGCGAGTAGGGTTATCGGGATTTTCAGAAATTCCAAATAATTTCGTGTCTCGTAAGTCGGTTATGGTCGAATTAAATCGCTTCAGACAACTTTTGGAAATTTTCTACCTAAACAAATATCCAAATAAATTTCTTACTTTAATAACCAATTTCCTAAGAATTAGGCAGAAATCCTTACCGTAAAATCTGAGATCTGTTTGAGTCGAATTTGAGTCGGGTCAAATTTGAGTCGGTTCGAATGAACAGTACCAGTCATGAACAGGTACCCGGTTGTGAATAGTGCTGGTTTGGTTCGGTTTAGACTGTTCTGGTTTGGTTTGATTTTGGGTCGGTTCTGTTCAATCCTTTTAAAATAAACCGGTTCAGTTTTAAATAAAAACTGAACCTCTCTTTTCTTCCTGTCCCTTCTTCTTTTTCGTTCGAGGGTAAGAGCAGAGAAGGCAGAGAGAGGGATCGAGAGAGAGAGAGGGTGTGGCCGAAGGAGCCAAACGCCGAACGAGAGGGTTCGACGACGGAGCTCGATCGCCGCAGAGAAGAGTTTCGGTCGCGAAGGGTTTCGCCGGAGGAGTTCGGCCGAGAGAGAGGGGTTTCCGTCGAAGGGGATTTAGGCCGAGAAAGGTTTGGCGATTTCCAGCGAGGTAAGAGCTCAAATTTTGGTGTGATTCTCCCTCACCGAGCTTCCAATTATAAGGTAGCTATACCAATTTTTCAATGTTTCTCCCTCTGTCTATTTTCAATTTCGTCGCCATTTGTTCAAAATTCATCAGCTGTAAGAAAAATCCTTCTTCCATTGTCAAAATGTCTGCTGCACATTTTTGATGTGTTACAGCATGACTAAGTCTTAATTAACGCGTCATGAAGATTATGGGTCCTCAATACGCATCAGACACTTCAAGTTAAAATCTGTGAAATTGAAATGGATAACTTAGGTTCTAACCACAAGTCGTGTAACACTCAACCTCATTTGCTTGATACGTTCAGTTCTTTGAAACAAATCGATTGAAGTGAAAGTTCTTATACTTCATCAAACGCATTACTAAGTCTTAAATTACGCGTCCATGAAGCTTATTGGGTCTTCACATTGTAACACCCAGTTTTGCGGGATTTTATAATTCCATAATATAATGGTATTTTTATACATATGTCAAATTAAGTCCGTTTGCAGCAGAAAGTGTTATTAGAATCCTAATGATTTATATGGATTTTAGGAGAAATACGGAATTTAACGAAGTTTCGAAAAGGCCAAAAACACGGGAGGGCAAAACGGTAAATGATGATTATTAAAAATAGAAATTATTATTAATTATTATTATTATTATTATTATTAATAAAACAAAAAAACAGAATGGCTCGAAGGCCATTCTGTTGTTCGAGCTCGAGCACCCGAGAGCGGACGGAGAAGGGAGACGCGGGGCGATGTTCGGCGAGCTGTTCACACGGCGACTACCGACGTTCTCCGGCCAGACGACGGTGTTGAGCGAGCTTCCGGCGGTCTCCATGCACAAACCGACTGGTAGCTCGATTTTTCCCTGTTTTCGGTTCGGTTGTGGTCGTGTGTGACGAGCTCGATTTGGCTCTGATCACTGGCCGATTTCGGTTGTGTTCCGGCGGGGTTTGCCGACCCTTGAACCGGCGATGGCCGTTGATCCGTGGGTGCTCAATTTGAGCGAAAATCAGTGAATCCCGAATTGGTGGATTTTGGGTTTGTGTGTGTAGCCTTGGAATTTTGATTAGTTTAGGCTAATTGGGTGTGAGGGTGATTGATTGGTGAGGAACTGGATGGAAAATGAATGAAAATCGAGTTGGGGGAAATTTCCGGGTGAAGGGCAGTTCGGGTTTTTAGATATTTGACCTAGCTACGATCGTTTGTTTTAAAATTTCTTTGACATGTTAAAATAGGTTATTAGAGGAGTACGTGGCCGCTGGAATCGTTCGATTCTGATATCCGGTTCGAAAGTTATGCACATTTGAAGTTTCGGGTCGGTTTTTACCAAACCCAAATTAGTGGTCCGTTTAGTTAAGTTTTAGTTGTATTAGGCTTGAAATAGTAGTTTCAGAGTAATTGGTGAATGTAAGTTGATTTAATGAAGCTTGAATGTTTGTCATAGGTCGAACTATAGGTGACGTGAAGTGCCAAACCCAGCGAGCTACAGAAGACAGGTAAGTTCTCGTGATTTTCTCTGGCTGATTGGCCTACACCGTACGTCAAAGTCGTCTCGAGGAGTTTTGGTGACGCGGATGTTTAAATTGTTTTGGTCGGGTAGTTAGGATTAGTTCTGTATAGGTTATGCTTTTAAATGCTTTATTGTCTCGATGGTACGAATCATGTATGTTTACTTTCTGTCATATTGAACTGTTCACGCATCACGTGTTTTAAAAAGAACATAGAAAATGAATTTCCACATGATGTTTAAAGAAAATGGCGATATGGCCTGGAGAGGGGCACGACCTATTGTGAAGATCGATTACGGGTTTTGTCACAATACACATCTATTGCATACTCATACAGTTATAGGTCATGCGGATGGGGTTCAGGCACGGCTGTACGCGTTGTAAGCGTGTACCCCCACTTCTAGGTAGAAAGAGTAGTCCGACCACTGGATGTGCTCTCTCCGTTTAGGAGGCTGAGATCTCGGTGACACCCACAGAATAAAGATAAAGAAATGCTGCACAATTTTTGAACTCATATGAATAGCATGCATTTACATTTACTAGAACTTGCTGATATTTTTATCTCATAGGTGTCTGTATGGTATAGGTGACTTCGACATAGGCGAGGACGAGGTCCCTCCACCTGAGGAGTGATGCAGTTGACGGAGGATGGCTTGCGGTGGTGTGCTGGCGCAGGTCGAGGCGCATTTTGACCCGTGGGACTCATGGTTTGATGTTTTGAGCTTTTTTTGGAATTGTCGAGTTGATGGTGAAATTAAAATGGATAATTGTACTGTTAGTTCATTTTAGGATGCGTGGGTCTGGATAGTTGATAGGTTGATATTTGATGTTTTGGCAAACCGTTTTTAAAACGTTTGTTAAGGTTTTATTTAGACTTTCGTGAATTGTTGGGTGATTTTAAAACAGGAGTATATGTTAACTTTCAAACGGAACCACGCGTTTTGTTTTATGAAAATGTGTTTCGTTTTAATTTCGTTTTGAGTCTGTTTGGAGTGATATTTCGGAAGACGTATGAGTATCGGGTGTTTGATGTTAAATAGTTATGTGAAGGTGTATGTGATGTTAGTGGTGATTGTGGAAGAAATTGGGCATGTTTAAGTGGTGTTAAAATATGGTTTCCAAATTGTTTTTCGTAACATTAACGATTTCGATTTCGATTTAGATCCCGCCTAGAGTTCATATAAGTCTAAGTATAATAATAATAATAATACAGGAAATAAGGATACGTGTTAGGGTCGCTACAAATTACACGTCGTTCTTATCACTACAACTTAAAACCTTGAAGGTGATATAGATCATTTAGGTTCTAACCACAAGTCATGTACAGTTCAGTTCCTTTTGGAACAAATCGATCGAAGTGAAGGTTCTTATGCTTCATCAACACATTACAATTCTTAATTACGCGTCCATGAATCTTATTGTGTCACGACCCGAAACACAACGGGTCGTGACTTGCATGATCGTGTTCTTGTTCTTATTCTTGACACATGTTTTTTTTTTAAACTACAAAGAAACTTTATTAAAACGATCGACTATCGCGCTTGAAATTCATTTGAAATTCTTTAAAACAAATTAAAAGGAACATTATAAAAATTGAAGAGGAAATAGAAGGAGTATTTCAGTTCTAAAAAAAATAAAACGGAATAAAACATTGGGGCCGATCGATCGGCTACAATAGCCGATCGTTCAGCATCCATTCGGGTGCATTGCTCAATAATACGCAGCCGATCGATCGCCACATTGGCCAATCGATCGGCAACCTCTCTGTTATCAACTTAAATTCATCACTTCTCATCTTTCCTTACTCTTCTTCATCACCTGATAAACTTACTACCAATCAACAAAACTTTCCCCCAACTTACAACTCAAAATCCATTTAATCTATTCAAAACAAAAGTCTTTAAATCACTATACTTTCCATCATTAAAATCGTAAGAGAAAACAAGAAGAAAAACACAGCGGAAGTCAAAACGAGAGGGAACCCTTGGTCTTAATGTGACGACCCCAATCCGATCAGGGCCACCACGGACTTGCCGTGACGTAATCATTACCTAAGCCCTCGTATTTTCACCTTAAACTTTTTCATTTCTACTTTAAACATTTCCCAAAACCCTTAAATAACTAACCATAACTTAACCTTGACTTTAAACTCTCAAACCACTCCTAACATTTCGACTTCTAAACCATTAAATCGAAGTCTCGATCATTGAAATCCTTAAAACCACTCATTCATCAATCATCAAAACAGAACACTAATCTAACCTACAATTTCTAATAATTCGAGAAATCGAACTGCGTGGATCGCTCTAAAAATCGAGCGTATCCTTACCTGTTTTAAAACAACCAAACAGTTTAAAATACCCAAACAGTTCCAGTATATTCTCCAAAATAAAGACTTCACATTCTAAACAATCTACATTTACATCAAACTCAACCCTTCATACATTTTTCTATCAAAACCAATCAATCCACATACTTTAAACATTTTCATTCTCTTTCTTAATCAAAACGAATCGAATCCTCAAAACAAACATTAATATAAAAGTAGAATCTCTTTAAAGCATCACCAAAACGAACACGTCACCAAACATTCAAAGCGACTCAATTCCAAGCCTACATCCTATTTACGATTCCTAAACATCAAACTTCTCTACATATTCTAAAATCCCTCACGTTTTTAACATTAAAACAAGTTTACATCAATTACCCAAAATGGCCCGAGCACAACCGTGGTCATCGAACCTTGCCAAAACACACCCCGTCGCCACGAGCACCATCCATCAACCGCCTACTCTTTGTCATCGAGTTCACACCTGTCACCTACATCATTCAACATATACGTTAAGCCTAATGCTTAGTAAGGGGATGCACTATAACGACTCATACATGTATGCATGACATTTCATAAAACATGTTCATTTACTTATTCTTATTCTTTTTCTTTCTTTAACATGGATTAAGGTGGGCATCTTGTCAGGAGGCATGGCCAAGTGCGTGTACATAGTCCTTTCGGCCGTATTCATGATCCAACGCGTGGATAGTGACAATAGTTTTGTTGTATATGGCATACAGTCCCACCCACACGAAATCGTGACATTTCTTTTACATACATTAGGCATGAAGCATTTCATATAACATTTAAGAAAACATGATGCATGAGGAACCTGAGTATAACATATCATCGAGACATATCACCAAATAATCCATAACATACATAGACATGCTTTACTTATAACGAACTTAACAACAACTAAAAAGTAACATCTTAGGCTACCCGACACACAAAACCCCACGATCAGAAAATCATCATCAAACAACAAAAACCTAACGTTGACACGATGTAGGGCCTTAAGGGCCGGAAACCTAACATCCACTTACCTGGCGTCCTAGCTTTGCCGAGCACCGTCCTTGAAGAGTTTGGATCACCGTTCGGTTCGTGCGCGAGGATGGTCGGAGCTTGCACACCGTCACCGTCTGGTCGGAGAGGGCCGGAGAACGCCGGCGTTCGTCGTTCGTCGGAGGGTCGCGCTCCCTTCTCTCTCTCGGCGTCGGGCTCGGGTTCGTCGAGATCAACTGAATGGTTTAACCATTCAGTTGATTTTAATTATTATTATTAATAATAATAATAATAATAATAATAATAATATAATAATAATAATATCCTTTATTAATTCTATCTTAATTCTTTAATGAGCTATCAATTCGTTTTTCCGCAATTTCTTATTTCTCCAATAGTCCAATTTAATATTAGAGTTCTAACAAAACTCAGCACCGTTCACAAACGGACTTATTTTGCTATTTACGAAAATAACCTAAGAAATTAGAAAATCCTAAGATCCGAAAATCCGGCGTTACACTTAAATCCCTTTTAAATATGAAAAGTACCAAACAGTCCAATATTTGTTATGTAAGAAAATCCTTTTCTACCTATATTTTCAATATCATAATGTATACCAAAACATGCTAGGAGCAATATCTCAGGGGTCAAAATCGCCCGCCCAGCCCACAAATCCGGTCATGAGCACCATCCAGCAACCTATCTTAGACGGTATCACATGGATTGAGAGCCTCACCTTCCAATTCATCACCTACATCATCATGTTCAAACTATAGCCTAATACTTAGTAAGGAGTGCAACATATACATAAAATCTCATGAATGCATGCTTCACAAAAATCATGTTAGTGTTCGTAATCAGGTTCTTATTCATCATTTACTTGGCATGAATTAAGGGAGTGTAACACCCGGCTATACAAAATATTAATATTTAATGTAAACTTTATTTTTGTAATTATGTCAATTAGGTCTGTTTCATGAAAAGAAAACGTTATTACGATCCTAATGATTAATAAGGATTTTAAGAAAATTCTGGGAATTTTAGGAGTTTAACGCTAATTTTACGAGAATTACGTTTATCGTAATATAAAGGATACTCTAGTAAAAATAGTAACGTGGTCCGTTTTGTGAACGGACAGTTTTAATAGAACCCTACTAATGAGTTTGAGTTATTGGTGAATTAAAGAAAATTTGAAAAAGTCGAATCGTTAGACAATTAACGAATAAGCGACGAAACAAATAGAAAATCAAAGGAAGACGAAATGGTAATTTACAAAGTCAAAATTTTAATTAAAAACAAACTCTTTCTCTCTTCTCCCTAATTCATGATTTCTCTCTTTTCCCTCTGCGAACCCTTAGGCGATTTTTTCTCTACATCGGCGTTCTCTCCCTTCCGAAGGCCGGTTCCTCCTCTGACGACTTCTGTTCCTTCGGATTTCTACCCCAAACTCGATTCTAGGTAAGTTCTAAAGTTTTAGGAAAGTTTATTTCGATTTTTACGCAGTGTAAACGATTAGGGTTCGTTTAGGGTTTTCGTTAAAAATGTGATTTAGGGTTTAAAATTGATAGGTTTACATTAGTTGTGGATGAAATAGACGTTATTGGATGAAGTTAAATGATAAAGTTGAGAATTTTAGGGTTTTTATGGAAAACTCGTTAATAGAAATTTTGAGGTTTCGAGCGTGAATTACTCGATAAAATGCCTCGATTAGTTAAGTTAGAATTTTAGAAATTTCCTTAGTTAAGGATTTCGTTAATTTGGACGTTTAATAGTTTAAACTCGTATTAACGACAATTGTGGTAAATTTGCCTTAGGTGAACAACGCTCATTGGGCGGAGCTAGATTTACAACGGACGCAAGGTAAGTTCTCATGACTTACTGTGGCCGATTGGCCTACACCATAAGCCGGAGTTTATTGTTTAGGATACATTGGTGCATTGTTTGTTTAAGTTTGTCATTTTTTCGTCTAATTGTTTCGGTTGGGTAGTTTAGGTTCGGTTGTTCTATAGGTTGTTTGCTATAGTGTTTTGATGGTATTTGTAGTGTTTTGATGGTATGCTCTTTATGTATGTTTATGTTTATATTGAACTGTTCATGCATCATGGTTTAAAAACGTCATGAAAATGAATTTACGCACGGATTTCATGAAAAGAACAGTCATGTAAAGGCAAGTAAAGTATCACAGTAAATAACCATGACATGGGGTTATCGAGGATGAGGTTCAGACCTGGCGTTCCGTGGTGAGCGGATTTTCCTCCCTTCAGATGGTGTGGGCTATCTAACCGCTGGACGTGCCCTATCCATCTGTCGAGCGTTTCCGATAACCATAGACTGACACGTACTGATATATGAAATGACATGGACGGTTTTCATAGCAGTGAGCATACATGATCATGCATTAGTATTTAAGAACTTGCTGAGATTTTTATCTCATAGGTGTCTTTATAGTGTAGGTGATTTTGACATAGAGCAAGGTGAGGAGGATTTCCCTCCACCAGATGACTGTACAGATTGAAGGAGAATGCCCGTGGTAGCGTGCTAGGAAGTTGACGCGTATTTGACCCGTGGGGAAAAGATGTAAAAGTATTTTGGGATACGATAGTTAGATCGTAGGAAAATTTGTATAGTTGAACATATTAGGATGTTTGGATCTGATTAGTTGATAGGTTACGTTTTGATGTTTTAAACGTTTTGGAAACTATTTATAAACCGCTTGGTGATTTTGAATAGGAGGATATGTTAAGTTTTTAAACGGATCCACGCGGTTCGTTTTTACGAAATCGGGTTACGTTTTAAACGTGTTTATGGAGTAGGGTATGTTGATGTTTATAGTATGTTATGTGTATAAGTATGTAGGGAAAAGAAAGAGAGAAAGGAAAGAAAGAAGGAGCGGGCAAATAAGAAAGAAGAATAGAAGAAAGGAGGGAGGCACTCCCTGGAATTTGGATTCCAGGGAGGGTGGCGATCGATCTCCTTAGGAGGGGGATCGATCGCCTCTTTGGTCGCCACTCTCCGAAAAAATTCCAGAGAGTGTGGCGATCGATCGCCCAAAAAGGGGCGATCGATCGCCTGACCATCGATCGCTTGGCGATCGATGGTCACAATGAGGGGCGATCTGATCGCCCCTCCCATTTTGATGATGGCGATCGATTGCTGGTTTTGGGCGATCAATCGCCCCTTTACATTTCGGGACAGTGTCCCTTTTTGCCCTCCGCCTTTGATTAAATGTTTTAATTGTTTTAAATATTGTTTTAATTGTTTTAAGAAATTGTCTTAAGTTCTATTTAAATTGTTTTTCAGCAAATAGTTTTCGAACAGTTTTAACAATTTAGTCTACGAGTTAAATTCCGCATAAATACTACAAAGTTTAAGGATAAAAGATAAAATGAAAAATTTTATACGGTAAAATTAGGATAACGGTAAGGTCGCTACAGGGAGGACAAGGGCAGAAAGGGCAAGGGAATCATAATTGTGGTCTCAACGGACAATATTTGTAACGACCAGTCCAGCCCATACCAGCGGCGGGATCCACAAACTGATTGTGCAGTACCAACCCGACCCCCACCAGCAGGAGAATCTGCGAGTCTTCCTGCTAGTCCGGTCCCCACCAGCGGGAGGATCTGCGAACTGTACTAAAATCTTTAGAACATAATCGTGGCCAATTCACCCCGTTTCACACTTAATCATACTTACATATACATTTCATATTCTTATCTTGGTCATATAAATGTGCACATGATGCATGGACATGGATACATATAGGAATGACATACTATCAGAACGAACAATACATCGCGCATCATAACATAGCACATAACAAGTCGTAATCATCAAACAATCACCCAAACAAATCTCCTTAGTACCCTTGTGACATAGGGCCCTAGTGGCCGGAAATCCTAACACACTCACTTACCTGGCATCCTTAGCAAGCCGTGCACTTCACCTTTAACTCCTTTCCGCCTCTAAAATTTTTACATTAGTGTTAAATCAATCCTAACAAACCGAATTTAAAACTAGCAAATACCTCTCTAAAGCAAACTTCTAGAAACTCAATTTCTCTCATTCAAGCATTTCATTAAACACCTTGTGTGCGTAATTTATTTCCACCAACATTAGTGACACATATACCCTTCAACTACCCAAATTGTCGTCCAACATTAAATTCTTAACATATACGTCAACAACATCCAAATCCATTAACCATTAGCAACCAATACAACAATTAATCAATTACAACGAAATATTACCCATCAACAATTTCACCATTTAATCAACAATTCCAAGTCATCTAATCCAACAAGAACATAAACATGTGTGGCACTTAAATGAAACATTTCAAACTAGCACAAGTCAATAAATTGCCTTTAATCACAAAAACTTAGATTCTAGCTCAAAACATGAACCAATTTCGAAAAATTATAACTTCCCCTAAAATTGTTGAAACGACTTGATTCTAAAGGCCACGGCTTTCTTAAAGTATCTAATTTAACCCACAAAAATATTTTTGCAAGATAAAATCATAAAGATAGTCAAAATGCATATGAACAGTGACCTGCCTGAAATTTCGCTTTACTATTTTACTTAAACTTTGAAAATTCATAATTTTTCGTATACTAGCCCGAATTCGATGATTCAACATGCTATAGAATCCTTAAAATGTCTAGTTTAACATGGTGGAGTCTATTTGCCAAAAATCTAACTCAGTTATCGCTAGAAAATCAAAAACTGATCTGTCCTATAAATTTCAGTTTTGCACATTACTATAGTTCAGCAAATTCTCAACCCAATTTATCAAATATCGATCCATAATTATCATCAACCTTCAACATACCTTTATAAGTTATAAATGAGCAAGAAATTAGAACAACAATTCACCATTTTCGTGCATTTCCTCAAACATTCAAGAATCACAAACTTCATAACCAATATTCCACGATTTAACACATCCAAGCCATAGATTCATCAACCAATAAAAAGGGAAGTTGCCTTACCTCTAAATCTTTCAAGAAGATGATGGATTTCGTGGACCAATCTTCAAGGAGATGATGATTTTCGGAAACCCTAACACAACAATAAAACCCATGAAAACCCATCACCAAATCTTAGTACTAAACAAAAACCCACTCCATAAGTAACTTGAACTTACCTTGGATCTTCAAAATGGATGAGAAATTAAAGAGAAATAGGCGTGGGGAGGAGAAATAGAGAGGGCCGTGGTTGAGAGAAAAAAAAAGGGAAGGTGAGGTGCATAGAGGGAGTGAATAAAATGTCCAACTCTTCTTCCCTCATTTGATTAAAATATTATTTTGTTTCACTAGAAGTAACTTCTCATGGAAGCTTTGCCACATGTCCAAAATTGATTGGACAAAGCCAACTACCACTCTTACATGCTCAATTTGCCCTCCCACTTCTTTCCAAATATTAGTTACTTCTTAGTTAATTCAATCCTTTAATTTGCTTCCTATAAACATCACTTTTAAATCCCACTAACTAATTCTAATTTCCAATTAACATTTTTTTCTTATGTAATTAAATAAAAATTCTAAAGCTTTTGGTACGGAAATTTTAAGGCCATAACATAAAAGTCCATGGTGATACATATTGGGTCTTCAATACACGTCGTTCTAATCACTTCAAGTTAAAACCTTGAAGGTGAAATGGATAACTTAGGTTCTACCACAAGTCATTAACAGTCAACCTCATTTGCTTGATACGTTCAGTTCTTTGGAACAAATCGATTAAAGTTAAGGTTCTTACATATCATCAAACGCATAATTAATTCTTCATTATGCATCCATGAAGCTTATTGGGTCTTCAATACACGTCGTTCTCATCACTTCAAGTTAAAACCTTGAAGGTAAAATGGATAACTTAGGTTCTAACAACAAGTCATGTAACAGTAAACCTCATTTGCTTGATACGTTCAGTTCTTTTGGAACAAATCGATTGAAGTGAAGGTTCTTATACTTCATCGAACACATTACTAAGTTTTAATTACCCATCCATGAAGCTTATTGGGTCCTCAATACACGTCGTTTTAATGACTTCAATTTAAAACCTTGAAGGTTAAATGGATAACTTAGGTTCTAATCACAAGTTATGTAACAGTAAACCTCGTTTGCTTGATACGTTCAGTTCTTTTGGAACAAATCGATTGAAGTGAAGGTTCTTATACTTCATCGAACACATTACTAAGTTTTAATTACCCATCCATGAAGCTTATTGGGTCCTCAATACACGTCGTTTTAATGACTTCAATTTAAAACCTTGAAGGTGAAATGGATAACTTAGGTTCTAATCACAAGTTATGTAACTATCAACCTCATTTGCTTGATCAGTTTAGTTCTTTTGGAACAAATCGATTGAAGTACAGGTTCTTATATTTCATCAAACACATTACAAAGTCTTAATTACGGGTCCATGAAGCTTTTGGGTCTTCATACACGTCGTTCGCATCACTTCAAGTTAAATCCTTGAAGTTAAATGGATAACTTAGATTCTAACCACAAGTCATGTAACAGTCAACGCATTTGCTTGATACCGTTCATTCTTTGGAAAAATCGATTGAAGTGAAGGTTCTTATACTTCATCAACGCATTACTTAGTCTTAATTACGCATCCATGAAGCTTATTGGGTCTTCAGTACACGTCGTTTTCATCACTTCAAGTTAAAAACCTTGAAGGTGAAATGGATAACTTAGGTTCTAACCACAAGTCCATGGAACAGTAAACCTCATTTCCTTATACGTTCAGTTCTTTTGGAACAAATTGATTGAAGTGAAGGTTCTTATACTTCATCAAACAGCTATTAAGTCTTAACTACGCATCCATGAAGAGTATTAGGGTCCCATACATGTCGTTCTATAACGTCAAGTTAAAACCTGAAGGGGAAATAGATAACTTAGGTTATACCACATCATGTATAGTCCATCTCATTTGCTTGATACTTCATTTCTTTTAGAACAAATCGATTGAAGTAAAGGTTCTTATACTTCATCAAACGTATTACTATGTCATAATTATCGACCATGAAGCTTATTGGCCTTAAATAAATGACGTTCTCATAACTTCAAGTTAAAACGTTGAAAGTGAAATGGATAACTTAGGTTCTTACCAATAGTCCATGTAACAGTCAACCTCAGTTGCTTGATACGTTATGTTCTTTGGAACAAATCGATTGAAGTGAAGATTCTTAACGGCATGAAACTATTTCTAAGTCTTAATTACATTCCAAGAACTTATTTTGTGACACCCTAACCCGATCAGGGCACCACGGACACACCCTACGTACTCTTAATGCTAAACCCTCGATAGTTCATGGGAATTTTCTTTTTTACTCCAACATTCTCATAACGACCTTAGACAAAGCCACCTAAAACACCCCATTTAAAATAAATCTAACTTGGACTGAACTATTGACATAAAGTTTGACAACTTAAAATCATTTAAACGAAGTAAAAACCCCCTTTTCAGTCGTTTTTTTTAAAGTATCAACCCCGTTTTGGGGCCCTTAAAATCCATTAAAATACGTGGGGAGGCACCGTAAAATACGTTTAAAAGTATATCGTAAAAAGTCCTGGTTGAAGTAGTATTTGAAAAGTCGAAAATAAAAACACGAGTGTTGGTCCTGACGCGTGCATCGCGCCCGTCCACAATTGCCCTCCGTGCGCGTGCGCGAAAGCCGCTCGAGCACAGCGCGCAACCTCAGCGTTCCACGCCTGGTTAGAGGCAATCGTTCACCCACAAAGCGAACGCTCTCCACCTCCTCTGAAATTTCTACTAAAATAGTGAGGTGGCGAACAATCGCCTCTTGGGCGCGTCGTTCCGCCAAGGCTCCTTCTGGCGCAACTCCCAGCGCGCATCCGAGACGCCAGGGCGCACCAGCGCCTGGTCGAGCGCCACCAGCGCCCATTTCCCTCCTTTTTCTACACTTACCCAAAATTGTCCTTTTTCTAACGCCTCTCTTCACATTAAATTTCCAAAAACTTCCCAACACATTAAACACACATAATCAAACTCCCGAACAAAACGACTCACAACAACCCGAATCTTTTTTAAATTCATGAAAATAAACCACGTGATCGCTCCAAATCCCTAGCTATCCTTACATATGAACACCCTCCAATCAGCAAACCAAATACAACTCAATCTACAAACAAACTCACCATAATCACACATCTCTAAAACTTCCCAGAACAAACCTTTAATCAAATCATCAAATATCACACTCCAATTCACCTTTTGATAATTCTCAAAAATGTCATACTTCACTATACCTCCTAAAATCTATCACATCGTCCACATCATCAATACCCACCTATTTCCAAAAAATAACCTAGAGCACATCCACGTCTTCTTTGCCGAGCCAACACTTCTGTGGCCACGAGCTCCGCCCACCGACCAACTACGCCTGATCATCGCTGAGGGTTCCTCTCCTTGCGTTATCTCGTCACCTACATCATACACGAGTAACACATTATATCTAATGCTTAGTAAAGAGGTGCCAAAACTGGGTATGAACATAATGCATAATTGAATGTCAAAACATTCCCGTTTTTCATTTATTCACTTTACATAACATCTAATATATATTTTTAGCATGTAGGCACAGACACATCCCGGCTATCCTGTAACCACACTGTGCCCTGAGTTGCCATTACATTTATCGTGCCCTGAGTTGCCATTATGTGCCCTTGCCTACTCATCCCGCCAAATTTACTTAACCATACATGCACGAACTATCATTAAACCTTAAGAAGAATACATAAACACAGATGGTACTACCAAACAATCATCCAAACATTTATAATATACGTAAAACGACACCGACTACTCATAGAAACGCCTAGCTACCGGACATTAAGAACCCCAAATCGTGAAAACCTCATTAAGACATTTAATTCCTTGCATCGATATATGTAGGCTTTAGGGAGCTGTAAACTTAACACCACTTACCTGGATTCCTAGTTATGACGAGCACCGTCCTTGAGAGCTTGGTTACCTAAGGCATTTTCCATAACCATGTCATTATATCGACCTAATCGGCAATTCAAAACTACACCAAACCCGAGCTAAGACAACTTGTTTCCTCCAAACTCATTCTCTTCTTTTCGGACATTTCATCGAGCTTACATGCTCATAACTCTCAAAAACCCCATTAATGCTTCCAACAACCTTCCACACCAAACGTACCCTAAGTATCACCCAACGCCATTATTCACTCTACTACCTAAATACAACAAAACATCAACAATGGGCACCAATCACTATCCTATCTATTTCTCACAAATCCGAGATTTTACCAAACCCAAACAAAAAAATACCACTCTAAGCAACTACTAACAACATATGCATAAGGTTACCTAAGAGTATCGATGAGGAAAAAAACCCGAAAAGATCCCGACAGGAGGAGAAAGCTTGGAGAAGAAAAAACGTAGGGGAGAGGGAAAATCGCCAATGAGAGCTTCACGTTGGAGAGGAGAAAATGAGAAGAAATGAGGTGTTTTAGTTTTAATCCATTGACTCACATTACCTAATTTACCCTTTTTGTAGCTTTCTTAGGTATAACTCATCAATTAACCTATCTGATTCGTTTGTCCTTCTTAATTTTCTTATTTCTCCAAATATCCCAATTTATTCCTAGTGTTCTTAACAAAATCCATTCACAAACGGCTTAATTTACTAATTATAGACGAATTAAAGTCTTTAGGGCTTAAATTGAAAGACTCGAAATCTATAACCCGAACTCACAAACTGAAAGCCTGACCGTTACATCTTTCCCTCCTTATTTAGAATTTTTGGCCCCCAAATTTTTCGTACCTGAACCACTCTGGACTTAGTTGTCCCTCATGGCCTGTTGTCGCTCCCATTCCTCCTATCCTCTCGTTTTTGGTTCCTCCACAACACCTTAACTAGTGGGATTGACTTATTGCGTCAACTTTCAAGCGTACTCCCATGATTTGCACGGTTTCTCCGTCATAAAGTTAAGGCGGCTGTTTGGGGGGGACGAGGCCGTCATACAATGGCGATTGTTACTCAGTTTTTCACGCGTCCGAAAGCTATCCGTCACAGGCTTCATCCAAAGCATACTTAATGTCCTTCTTTGTCCAAACTCGTCAGGTTTAAGCTATCATAGAAAATCCCTTGATGAACTTTCTGTAATAGCTGCCAATCCAAGGAAGTTGCGACTTCCGCTGGCATTCTTGGTTTGAAGCCAATCCTTTTACTGCCTGGTCCTTGGTCCGGTCTACGTATCCATTAGCATAACCTACATGGCCAATGAACTTACTTTTATCCAACCACACTCACATTAGACAGCTTGGCAATAAAGTTGATGCTCCTTCAATGTGGTCAAACTACTTTCAATGTTCTTCGTGGTCAATCCCACAGTTCGGGAGTAAATCAAGATTCATCTATGAATACAATTACAAACTTAGCCAATACTCACAAACCCACAGGTGCTAGTTCCATGGAAGGCTGCGAGGTGCGTCATTTGCAATCCCCCCAACGCATACCAAAATTCATAATGTCCAGAGCGGTTCTAAGGCTTCTTTTTGGGAACATCTTCTTCTTTAAACCTTCAGTTGGTAATAGCCCGCAACGTAATCTATCTTTGAAATACCTGCTCCTGCAATTGGCCAAACAAATCATCAAATCAGGTAAGGGCCTTTCTGGCTTGTCAAACTTAATTTAGTTCCCTAGTAGTCTATGCACATCCTAAGAGAACATCCTTCTTCTTACAAATCAGACTGGTGCACCCCAAGGAGAAACTGCTGGCGTATGAATCCCTGGTCAACCATTCCTGCCAGTTTGGCCTTCAATTCAACTCCTTCAACTCACATGCCATACAGTAAGGATTCTTAGATACAGGTGATGCCTCAAGAGTATGTATCAAATTCAAATTCTATTTCTCTATCAGTGGTATACCCGGTAAATCATCTAGAATGCCTCGGGAAACTCTCGGATTATAGGAAATCTTGTAGCTCAATTTTATCTTCACCGATTCATGTCTTACATCACTAGCCAGGAGCTCCACAACCACTTCTCAGCATTTCGGTAAATTCTAGTGAGGATATAATTGTATCGTTACTTTTTAGGAAAGCTTGGCAGAGAATACTGATTACCCATTTGGGGTCTAAAATCACTATCCAATTCTACAACTTATTGTTTCATGATACCTAAATCCAATGCATCCCTAATATCATTCATAATACCCTTTTATGTCATAACAATTATTCCGCATAAGATTCCTATCCCCTGGGACACAACTCCACCCTTAACAATCTGTCTGAATGTAGGGACTTCCTGATGGCACATAACCTATATGACCTTTCAGCTGGTAAAGGATTCCTATGTTTGATTGATATACAACAAGTTGATATAAACGAGTGTGTGGCCCCCTGTATCATATTGTATAGCAGCAAAACCACAGATCATGATTGACCTGATATTACTGTATGCTGAACAGCTTCCCCGCATTCTTCCCTCACGCGTACACTCTAGGTGCAACCTTTGCCACGTTTCGGCGTCTGGCGGCATGGGACAATCTTGACCATGTGTCCGGTCTTATCACACCTAAAACATCGCCCGCAACAACCTCACCACCAGGGTGGGTTCTTCTGACTGTAGGGCATAGAGTGCAGAGGTCTCTTCCTTTCCTTGGTCATCATTCTGGTGTAAGGCCTCTTCACCCCCTCTGCTGCTGTGGTCCCCTATTCTGCTTGTGGCTGCCACGCTCTTGTTTTGACGTGGTGCTGTTGAACTCTTGATAGGCTTCTTGACTGGTGTCCCGCTGCTCCTAACTGTCCATTTCAGCCGCTTCCATTCTCCAGGCTTTAGCCGTGACCCTCAGTACATGGCACGTTGTGGATACCGTTTTCCACTTTCATGTACAGACCCTCGGCTTCAGTCCTTTGACCAAACTGGTAAATTTATTCTCGCGCGTCATCCACCACCGGGATGCAAACGGACAAGGTCTCAAATTCTGCAGATGTATCTTCACGGAGCCCGTCTCGTTAAAGGTTCATAACTCCCTCTTCTTTTGCCTTCTTATTGCCCGCACGTCCGATTGAAGTACTTGTCAAAAGGCATTCTGAACATCTCCCAGTCATAGCTTCGCATTAGCGGTGTTTCTGATCAGTCCACCAATGCCTTGCACTTAACGCCAAGTGAAAGCAGCATAGGTTACCTTATCCCTTCATCAACCTTGCATTACTTAACATGTCTTCAATCTTCGAATCCTTCCTCAGCATGAATAGGATCCGAAACATACCCATGAAACACCCGGGGTCGAAGCCGATGGAAAAACGCTCACCCCCCATGTCATGAGTTGCGTTAAGTACTGGATGTGCCTTGTTCGTCCTAGCTGTCATCATCTTCGATCTGGTGAACTGGCGCATGACTACTCAGTATTGAGCAATACATTGCTATCCGTCATTGGTCTCTCTCTCTGACCCTCACCATTTTGGATTCCTGCAAATCGTTACAGGTATATCTTTACCTTATGACATATATGAAATTCATAATACTTACATTGCTGAGGTGGGCTCATTTGACTTCAGTGCTAGAGCAGTCTGCAAATCGTTTTAGAACCTGGTTTGGCTTTGATACCATATTGTAACGACCCCGCCAGATCCGTCCCGTGATCACCATTCTTAAGCTCCTAATCATTCGTTCATGCTTCATGCATCTTATTCATAACGTGCGTTTCCTTTTATATTTTATTTTTATTTGAACACATCTTAATGCATATCCGAGGTAGTCCTAGGCTCACATCGACGATGGTCATAAGGTGCCAGCCACGCAACACATTTTTCGTTCTACACCTCTTTTAAGCGGCATCTGCCGATAGTCCACAGACCCCATCTCTGCCGATGAAAAACCGCTTCATCTACCGAGAAACACCCCACCGTGGACGAAACGAACAAACTTTCCTATACATCTTACCGGTGACCATGGTGCAGATCACGTGTCCATAATACAACGATCAGACGACTCATTCGGTAGCTTTAAAACGACAAAATACTCTTACTCTCCGGTGTTAAACAATCACACATCTGCCGATGACATAAATACCTGCTCCGGTCGATGACAAATACTCCACTTCTGCCGATGGCATAACACTCTACTTCTCCGATGACGTAATACGCTACTTCTTCCCGCTGACGTCAATACTTCTACTCGATGACAAATACTCTACTTTCTGCCGATGACATGACCACTTTATTTCTGCCCACTCGAACACGTGTGATGACCCGAATCTGTAAGTCCCAATCTGTACTGGTACTATGGCTGCACCGCACCGGAACCTAATGGCGGTACGGCCGCGCGGGCGAGCCGGAAGTTACAGGTCAAAGAGGGGTCCTCACAATCCCCAGCGCTTACGGGGAGTATTAGGAAAATGAAACATATGTAAGATCCCTCCCTAAATAGCAAGACAGGTTTTGGATCTAATTGACAGACGGATCCATAAGACTCCGAAGTTAAGGCGTACTCCGCGAGAGTAATTTCCAGGTTGGGTGACCTCCCGGAGCAGTGCTCTCCCAAACAACGCCGTTGAGGGGGAGTATATGTGCTGCGGCCAATCCCCGATTCGTACAAGTATTCTTGCTGCGAACGGGGGTCCGTTACACACACGAGCCTCTCACTCACGTGCCTCAGAACACCCCCGATTTTCATCTTCCGAAAGGGAAATTTTATCTCGCACTTCACGATAGCCTAAACCACATCTACCCGGTAAAACGCTTAACTTAGTTTTTCCATCGATGAAACTCTCTACGACAGAACTCATTCAACATTTATATGCCAACTGACCATAAACCTGACTGATAAAACTACAATTCCATTCAGAGTATAGATAACGGAAGACTTAAGTAAAGCAGAACCATCATATTCCGTAAATCCCTAACAAAATTGCGAATTTTAAATCAGCTAAATTTCAGACTCCATTGTTAAAAGAAATCTTACTCCACTTAGACCTGCTTTATCCCTCTAAACCACCGACATACTATGAGAATAACCAGGTTCATAAATCGCCTCTCCAGTCCGGCACGGTCATTCTGAGCAATCCGCCCCAACCCTTAAACATTCTCTTTGACATCGCATCCTCACCTGAACCTCTTCAACCGACCCCATAGGTTTAACTATAACCTAAGTGCTTAGTAGGAGCTGCTGGCAGCATACACGAGTGTACAAATTCATAACATAAGTCCGTAAATCTTCTTCATTCGTGCTCATTTTTCATTATTTTACTTTACTAGCATGTATTAAGGCGGGAGACGCGGGAGAAAGACAGGGTACATAGTCATTTGGCCTTCGCGGGCAATCTAGTAACGACTAACCGGCCTCCACCAGTGGGAGAATTCCCCCCCCCCCCCCCCCCCCCCCCCCCCCCCCCAAAACCCCCCCCCCCCCCCGCGAAGCCAACACATCATCACTCGGCCTCCACCATTGGAGCATTCGCGAGCCATATACATAGCATAACTGCGCGGCCTCCCCACGGGGAGATTCCCGAGCAGACTTGTCATAGTCTCTTGTCCCCTCCTGCACGTAAATCATGATTACTGTACTTTTTCATGTTCGTAACTCAGTCATAAACTTGGACTCAATGCCTACACATGAAGTGCACAGAGAGAAGAGTCCATAGCATAGGACAAGCAAAACATCCTGTACTTACCACTTCTTACAAATTCTCATAGCATGGCAATAACTGTCTAGTCAACGACAGACATCTCAATGATTTCCTAAATACCCTTGGGTGTAGGGCCTAGTGGCCGGAAGCTGAATACATTCACTTCCCGGATTCCATAGCTGACAGCACCTTCACTTAGCGTTCCTTGCCGAGGACATGTCATATTCCGATAAATAACTTAAACTCAAAAACTAAGAAGTCCTAACTCAATGTCTCCTAACTCGTATTGTCGTAGGCCGTGGTCCCGCCAAGCAACTTGGGTCGTGGGGGAAGCTGTAACACCCCTATGCGTACCCGAGGCCGTAAGACATGGGGCAATGGTAGACTTGTTTTCGTTTGAGGCTGGAAATGAACGGGGGTTGTGGAATAAAAACTGACGTGGAAAACAGAACTGAATCCGGAAGTAAAGGGGAACCTTAAAAGATTGAAAACAAACAGAAAACAATTAAAAAATTAAAAAACCTGAGTAAAAACATGAAAACAGATCAGAAAAAAGGAGCAAAATGGTGAACGCGCCCCGAAAAGATGCAGCGACCGGGCGCTCTATATGCATGCGCTCGTCGCCGAGTCCTGGCATAGGCAGCGCACGATCGCGCATTATGCAGCGCCTGAAATCCTGCGAGCTGATCGCTGGCAGAAGGCGCGTCTGTTGCTGCCCTGCACGACCACACGCGCCCAGTCGCCATGCAGCGATCCCCCCGCGCCCCAGTCCCAGTAGCCTACCAGGAACCGTACTCGCGGATTTCCAGAGAGCAAATACTTTACTTCACTCCTGGAATCCAATTCCAGAAGCATAACCTCACCATTATTACCACTTGCTCATTACCTCTCGTTTTCATTCATATCACAACACTTACCTTTAAACGCAACCCGACCCCCTCCCCCCCTAGTCGGACTTTGCGAAGTCAACTGCGTGATAGCTCTAAACATCGAGCATAACCGTATCCCCCTAAAACCAATCACAACATTTCCAAACATTCTTAACGTTTTAAACCAAACTTTTACATACAATTACAAAAACTTATCTAATCCCTATCCGACCGAACAACCTAAAATATTCCTTACCATATCATTCCAACAGTTCCCAAATAAACCCAGAGTCCATACATACATCCCCACGGTCATATCGCGCACGCGCCTACTCACGCAACTCCCACGACATCATCCATCAACTGCCGTCTAACATCATGGAGAACGTCGTCCTCAACCTGGAGCACTCACCTACCTAGCATATCAACCTACCACCATCCAGACACATATAATATTGAATCTCATGCTACGTAATGCAGATGCATGCGTGCGTATGCCATATCCATAAATCATGCTCAATTCATATTACAGTACAGAATTACAATATTACAGAATCATTACTCACAGACAACAAATTGGTCCCCGTACCTCGACCCCACTAACCCAAGGTGCCCTTCCGGCGTTTGGACTACACCCCCGTGGTGTTTAGAGAGGGGGGGTACACCTTGCACACGCACAGCCGAGGCCTGAGCCCCATCTCGCTGACCAAAACGACTGAGTACGTTTAGTTCATTCAGATTTCGTACAGATTGCTTTTCAGATATACGTTCCTTATTTCTTAAAACCGTGCAGAAATTCTTTCATGACTTTCGAAACCGTGATGCATGAACAGTCAATATCAGCGGAAAGTAAACAACAACATACATATTAACCAGACATACGCCATAACCCTAGCTAACCCAACCTAAACAAACGAACACAAGGAAACCTCAAGGATCCTTTATACGACGACGACGTATGTGTAGACCTTTCGGTCAAGCAAGATCACGAACTGCCTTAGCGCGCTGGATCTCAAGCTCGTCCACTGGAGCTCGCGTGTCGGAGGTAAAACCCGATCATGTTGCCGTTAAAACCAATTAAAGAATTAACGTCCAAATTAGCAAACCTGAACTAACGATACTTCCTATGCTTTAATTCGATTTTTAAGCTAATTTCATTCGAGCACTCGAACTTTTCCGAAACCTAAAATTCTCGGTTTTAAACTTTTTCACGAATCGCTTTATCTTCGTCCGATAACGTCCTCCGTTAATTATAACTAATTATAGCTACCTATTAATTACCAGCCTAATCGCGTTTTTAGCGAAAATACCGAAACACCCTAATGACACCCTAACGCTAACGATAAATCGCGACCGAGAACTCGAAATAAACGTTCAGCAAGATTGTAGTACATACCGAGGGGAGCGAGAGATGAAAAACGGAAGAAAACGGGTGATCGGAGGTCGGACGGAGTCGGAATAGGGAAGGCGTCGGCGTCTCGCGGAGAGAAAAGCTCCTGTTCGTGATTCCATAGAAGAGAAGAGAGGAGTGAGGAAAAGAGATAACAGTGCGGTTATTTAATAATTTGATTTGGCAATTACCAAATGCCCTTAGCTCTTATTTCTATTTTGTTTCGTCCTTCGTTTCGTGTAATCGTCCAACTTTTTGGATTCCAAGTCCATATTGCCCAACAACTTCTATTCCTTGCCCAGGGATTTTATTAAAAACTGTCCGTTCGCAATTTGGACCTCGTTCGCTATTTTTACGAGAACGTCGTTTTACATTACGAAAAAGTGTATTTCACCGTATGTAGTGTTTGATCTCCGAAAAATTCCCGTAATTGCCTTAAAATTTCTTATTATTCGTTAGAATCGTCAATGACCGCTTTCTTTTTGTGAATCGTCCCTGATTTGACATCTTTCCCAAATGCCATTAAATAAAGAATGATAAATATATCATAATAATACTCAAAGGTCCGTACAAACCGGTATTAATAACTCCGAAGATTCCCGACATTCATTCCACCTAGCAGTTATGACAGTCGGTTGTCAAAAGTGCAAGTCAAATCGCAACTGCTATTACCAACGCACTTAACAATGTTCCTATTTACTCTTCATAAGAATCCGGACTGCGTGTTTTCTAGCTAAAGCGAGCTCCTAAAGACCTTTTCCACAACTACATTGTCAGAACCTGACCTCGAAGTGTTTTCGGAGTTGGATACCAGAGAATCGATCGGCTGTGAGAAGTCGCTGCTGAGATAGACTCCTGGGAGTGGAGAAATCGAAGAGGAAAGTGTGACGCTACAGTGAGGTTTTTGAGAGGTTTAAGGATTTTCCTTATCCTTTATATAAGCCACAAGCCCACTTTATTACAAGCTGCACCGCACAAGTTTAAGACAAATACATAAAACTTTGCATTAAGAACATTAACAACCGGTTAAAAAAAAAATAAACAGGTAGACAGTTAATTCTATTGAAACAATCACCTGACCGGAAGTGTCGGGTGTTACAAAAGATCATTACATGCAATTCATGACCCGCTCCGTGATCATTTTTCCAAATCATCATTTTTTTCACCTAAATTAGGTGAATTTCACAGTAAATTTTATTAAACACAAGATTTAGATACTCGTACCTCGTGAACAACTGTAATTCTTCATTTCTCTTTTTGATTCTTAGCTCAACATAGTCCTCTTGATGAGAGGAAATTTCTCTCAGGAGGAATGTCATTTCAACCCCTCGCCTTCAATTTTTTCCTTTCTTTCCCTCTTTCTCTTCTTTTTTTTTCTTTTTTCTTCTCTCCTCTGTTTTTTCTTCTCTGGTCTGCAAGAAAATGCTTGATCCTCAGCCTTAAACCTTTCTAGAGATTTCTAAAGATAAATACCATTTTGGTCCAATTTCCATTAAAATTACCAATTTACTCTTCTCCTGCATGATTATTACAAAATACTATCAATTTATACTTTAATCATAATTAGCTCAAAGCTAAAATTATAGATTGAGTTATAAGCTAATCACCATAAGTTTAATTTAATAATCTTAATTTTTAATCTTAATTATCCATAATACACTTTAATGACATGAAATAGTCCACTATAATCCAAGTGTAACATGTGCACCACATCATTGGTTTGTCCTAATTTGTTCCTGGCCACATACTTCAAGATGTTGAAACTTTTTCCTTCCAATGACTTTTTCTATACTATACCCCCGAATTATATAAACTCGTTCGCTACCAGAATGACGAACCTCCTATGACATTCTAAAAAATGAAAATTTCAAAATTTTCACATCAACGCTGTCAAAGTTTGATTGCCCCTTAAATGTTAACACTGCAGCGAAGTCATTTGTGTCAAAACAACATTTAATTATTCATTAATTTAAAGGACAATGTTGAAAGAAAAAAAAAACCACAGAACACCGTCTACTGCTGGACGCTCCAACGAGATAACAATAGAAACAAAGCAAATCCAATCCACCGCTAAACAAGTGTAGAGAAGAAGCAAAACAATATCTCGCGTGACGTAGAGACAAGAATACGTCTATTACAACGAACCCCACCCTCAATGTTAGTCGACGCACGTCGACTACACACGTCCACCTCCCGTCAGGCGAATACGCGTCGACTACACACTCCACCGATCAACAAAACGACAACTCTATGTACTCCAATCTACGCTCACATCCACCGTCATACAACGAAAAACCTAATACTCAACATCCCCGATCATAACGACAAACTATTACTCAAATCCCCGTCATAACACGACAAAAACCTAATACTTGCATCCACCGATAGACTACTCCACCGGTAGATGACTCACCGGTAGATTACATCACCGCTCGACACATCCCCTGTGATTACATCCACCGATGACTACATCCACCGGTGAACAGTAACACTCTAACAAACAGACAACTCTGCCACTAAAAGAACTTGTAAATTTTCATAGCAGCTAGTAAACACATAATCCCACTTTCTAAAATATCTAGCAAAGCAACTAGGACCGCTAAAACCATGATATTTTTCATACTCAGAACAGAAACCATAAAGTTGGTAAAACATCAAAACTACTAATGGTTATTAAAACCTCTGCACACTTCCTAAAACAAAAACACCTAACCACTGAAACTTCAGATAATGGACCCTAGTTAAACCCGCATCATCAGAACACCAAACCGGGGCCATTAAAAAAAAAAAAAAGAAGTGCTCCCCCAACCAGTCGGTTCCTTAAGTACAGCACAATGAAATGAATATCTGAAACATAAATCCAGACTGTATTTCTACGTTCACATCTCTGGTGCATTCACGTTCTTTCCTGATCTGATCCCTCGATTCCCCAGTAGGATTGGATCCTTTTTTTCCAAAGTCAATACATCCTCTTCATAAATTAAGGGGCAGATTAGTTTTCCCTTCACAGCTTAATCTGATTCCTAATTCCATTGGAACTGATCAATTTTTTCCCAAAAGTCTACATCCTCTTCCATAAATTAATAGGCGGTATTAGTTCTATTAACAGCTATCTGTTACATGCTGTTCACATTACATGTAAATTCATTTCGTGTTCTTTTCAAACATGATACATGACATACAAAAAACATGTAAACAAGCATAAACCTAAGATGTTTGTGATGTAGACCCCGAAGACACACACATACTCTCCTTACCTGACTGTTCTTGGGGGCAAAGTTGGGTTTGCAAGCTATCTCGGGATTTTGCTCACCTAAATCATAACAGAGCGTTAATTCAATATCACTATAACTCATTCTAAACTGCATTTAGAAACTAAGGAAACTACTTGGAACTCTAGTAATTGATGCCTTCTCTCAGTTTAATCACCTAAACCCGACTACTCTCATTCACACAGTCCCACACCCACCAGATGTACTCTCTCTCACTAGCTAGCCACTAAACCTCAAAAACTCACCTGGTTAGAAATGGAATTGAGAGGAAATCGGCCTGAGAGCGCTGCTGAGCTTGAGCCGAATCCGAAAGAGGAAGTTAGAACTTGGCGGGCTACATTGCATTAATCGAAAACCACTTTCCTTAATAGGTTTATCCCTATAAATCTCATTTACCCTTTGCCCTTGCTTATTCTCTCATTAACCTACTTAGTATTCTCCCCAATTTCATCCATCAAATGTAACACTATTAGTTGACAAGGTAATCGGTTCAATGGAACTGGGTGTCAACTACAATCCCGAAAAGAATTTTGTCCTCAAAATTCATATCTAATAAGTCTAGATTGTTTCCATCATGCCTGCTGGCTGCTCCCAATTTCCCCTCTCCTCTATGCCTGTTATGCATAAAACTTTCACCAATGGGGAACCGCTTTGTTTTGCGCAACACCTTCACATCATAGTCAGGATCTTTACTGTTTCTCCGTATAAGCAGAGTAGATGAAATTTCAATGTTCTGCTGTTCCCTAACCTGGTTTGGATCCCACTACACTTCTTTGACATAGAAACATGAAACAACATTGTAAGTCCTTTCATAGAGGCTGTCAATTATAAATGATAGCTGTTTTCCAATCCTCTTTCAAGATTGAGAACGGTCTCATTTCTGGGATTCAACTTGGCCTCCTCCTTCCAAATCTCCCACACTCCTTGAGTGGTTATACCTTAAGAAAAACTTTCATGACCAACGTCAACGCTAATTCTCTACGTCATCCTATCGGTCATAGCTTTTCTGTCGGCTTTGAGCTGTAAGATTCCTCTGTCGGGATGAGGGCATCTTCTCCACTGTTTTGCCTGCACAAAAATCAGGACCCTCAATCGCGCTTTCAATCAACCAACTTGTTCATCCCAAGTACAGGAATCTGCATTTTCACACCCTACAATGCTTAAATAGCGTGCCATACCTATTTTGCCAGTGAACTTTTTGTTATAAGAGAATTCCACCAACGTATATACTTACTCCAAGATCCTTGTAAATCTAAAAATGCATGCACGACTCATAATCTCCAACGTTTGGATAGTCCTTCAGATTGTCCATCCTGTTTAAGGGTTAAAAGCTGTCTAAAGTTGAGTTGTGTCCAGACCTTTGTAGACCTTCTGAAACTCGACGTAAATCTAGAGTCTCGGTCACAAACTAGAGTGCTTGGAACTCCCTGCAGTCTAACACTCTCTGCACATCAATTCAGCTAGTTGGTCCATCGAGTAGGTATGACCCCCTCATCCCACAAGATATATTGTCCGCTCCGGGATTTGCCGCAGCCCCAATACCGCCCCTCACGCTTTGTTTGGGCGAGAACTTCCTTAGGTCACCCAAACCTGAAATTTACTCTCGCCGAAGCACGCTTAACTTCGGATTTCTTAATGGGGATCCGTTGCCCAATTGTACTCCAAAAACCGTCTTCTATTTGGTAGTCCTCTTTACATTATTTTTCATTCCACATACTTCCCCAAAGCGGCGGTGGTTGTGACGACCCCCTTTTTTTCGACCTGTCACTTTCCGTTCGCCCGCGCGGACTTACCGCCATCCGGGTCCGGTTCTGCACCATCGTACCATACTTACAGTCCCGGGGTCATCACAATCACCCCCCCCTCGGGGGCCCAACGTCCTCGTTGGCCACAATTCCAACGGTTGGGGTATAGGCGTGATACCAGTATGTATGACCCCTGATTAGTATGACCCGATCTGTAGTATGGTACGAGGGCTGCCGAACCGGAACCCGGATTGCGGTACGTCCGTGCGGGCGAACGAAGGTGACGGTTCGTAAAAAGGGGTCGTCACAATCCCCACAGGCGAACTTGGGGAAGTATGTGAAAGAAACATATGTAAAGAGATCTCCAACCTAGCAAGACGCGTTTTGGCGCCAATTACAAACGGATCCCATAATAACTCCGAGTTAAAGGGCTTCGCTAGAGTAAGTCCAGTGGTGTGGACCTTCCACGTTCGGCCAACCAATCCCGTGAGGGAGGATATTGGGCGGCGTCCCAATCCCCGGAGCGACAATATCTTTCTGGGAATGGTGTCCGTTCCAAAGTATAGAGCCTGTACCCCACCGTAATTGTGGCCAACGAGGACGTGGCCCCCCCCGCGGGGGGTGATTGTTAGACCCGATCTGTAATATGTACATGGCTGCACTAACCGGAACCCGATGGCGGTACGTCCGCGCGTGCGAACCGAGGTGACGGTCGTAAAAAGGGGTCGTCACAATCCCACAGGCTTGTGGAGTATTGGAAATGAACCCCTATGTAAAGAGATCCTCCCACATACAAGACGCGTTTGTTGAGCTCAATTGACACGGACCCATAAAATCTCGAGTTTAAGGGCTTCGGCGAGAGTAATTTCCAGTTGGGTGACCTTCCGGAATTCCTCGCCAAACAAGCCGGAGGAGATATTGGCTCGCTCCAATCCCCGGAAGCGGACATATCTTGCTGGAATGGGTCGTTACAGGAGTAGGTTCTCTTTTGGGCCAGAAAATGGGCAGATTTGGGTTAGACGATCTACTACACCCAAATGCAGCATGTCCCCTTTCTGTCCCGAAATGCAATCCTACCACAAAAGTCCATCGTTATTTGTTTCCATTTCCATTTTAGAACTTGTATGGTTGCAATGCTCCTGCCGGCCTCTTGTGTTCATCTTTAACTTGTTGGCAACTAAACACAAGCCGAAATCCACGTACTCGTCACACTTTCTTTTCAATATTTGGCCACCAATAATGTTGTTTAAGTCTCTATACTTTTTGTCTTCGAGAATGGAAGAGAGGCTAGAAGATGAGCTTCCGAAAGGATCTTCTTTTTCGAAGTTTTTTAATATGTTAGAACAAACATCTATTCCGAAACTTGAGGATTCCATCAACAGATAGTAAATTCGACTTCTTCGTAGAATCGCATGTATGACTTATCCTTTTGCCTCACATCAATCGCTTCTGCTTCCCTTATTCTCCAAATGAGCTTCAAGGTTATGGCAGAGAGCATAGCTACACGCTGGACCAGCCCCCCTTGTTCCAGTTAAAATCTTTTGAAAACTCTCGCCTCTAAGGCTAATTTCTTTCCGAATCATTGCAGAGGCCGATGTTGTCACTCTTACTCAAACATTACCACTACATTTTTTTTCACCGTGCCGGGTGTATTTAATCTCAAATCATAGTCCTTGACAACTCCACCATCTACATTGCCTCATATTATTCTTTTTGCGTGAAAATATACTCAGACTTTGTTGGTCCGAAAATATCTCACAGACTTCCATACAGGTAATGCCCTCCAAATATTTAGTGCACAAACTACTGCAGCTAATTCCTAAGTCGTGTGTAGGGTAATTCTTCTCATGTGTTTTCACTGCCAAAGCATAGGCTATATTTTTCCATCTTGCTCAACCCACAACCGAGTCCAACTTAGGAAGCGGCCACAATAAATGCCTGAACTACTTGTATCATTTTGTCAACGGGATTGTTAATAACTGGACCTTGTCAACTTCTTTTTCAAAGTCTGGAACTTGATTCACATTCCTCAGCCACACTACTTCAATGTTTTTTCCTTGTAACCGAGTGAGGGGTGTTGCAACCTTTGAGAACCCTTCAATAACTTTCCTGTAATATCCTGCTATCCAGGGAACGCCGAATATCCGTGGCATTCTTCGGTGGGGCCACTCCTTAAACTTGCTTACCTAACCTTGGCTGTAATCGACAGATATTCCATCACCCCGAGATCACATGATCAAGAAGTGAACTCTGTCCACTAAACTCACACTGGGAAAACTTAGCATAAAGTGGATGTTTGCTAGTACATCCCATACCATGTTCAAATGTCTTGTATGCCCACTCTTCCTTAGTACGAATAGATTGGTTATCACTCAATAATCTATGACAACTTAATCCCAATACTTGAAACATCCTATCGAAGATTCATGAACTGCTGGGGCCATTTGTCAATCCAAAAGACATAACCAAAACTCATCATGGGCCATACCTTGTACAAAGGCAAGTCTTTAGAATATTTTCTGATTGACTTTCAATTGGGGTAATAACCGGACATAAGTCAATTTTAGAGAAACGCCCACCGTTAATCCTGGTCGAATCAAATCATCAATCCTTGGCAATAGATACTTGTTCTTAATGGTTAATTAGTCCTTCCCGATAATCCACCAATACACATTGCGCTCCACTTCTTTTAACAAAGAGAACTGGTGCACCCCCATGGGGAAAAGCTTGGGCGTATAAACCCTTTTTAGCCATAGTGTGCTCCAACTGTTCTCGTTATGCCTTAAGCCCGAGGTGGCTAATCTAATAGGGATGCTTTGATACAGGCTCGGCGCCTGGGTAAACATCTACAACAAACTCAATTTTCCTAGCTGCGGCAACAAGGAAGGTCGTCTAGCAATACTGGCCGGGAAATCTTGGACACCTAAGACATTCTGAGAGACTTGCTTTGTTCTGACAGTTGTGTGTCTAAAACACTAGCCACTAATCACAAATACTCCCCGCATGAGAAGGTCTACGGACAGAGTCCAAACAGAACCTCCTTACTTTTCTTTAAAGCTGGTAAGTATGCTTAACCACCAGGGGGTTGAAAACTCCCTACTCCATTTCCTACAATCATGGTGGGTTAAGCTGTAACACCCCTAATTTCCTTGTTGTTAAAAAAAAAACTATAAAAAAATAAAAAATTTAACAAGGGGACGAGGACGAAGGTTTCAATGAATTTTTATAAATTTGTAAATTTAAAAAAATTTTTGTACCCGTATGTCCGTAATAAATTTTTCATTTTATACTTTTTACTTTTCTATGCTTTAAATAAAACTTTGTGTGGATAAAAACGGAAGTTGAAAACAGAACTGAATCGGAATTAAATTTGAACCTTAAAAGCATTAAAACAAACTATAAAACAATTAAAAAAACTTAAAAACATTATTAAAAACCTTAAACAGATCAGAAAAGAGGGAGGGCAGAATTGGAACTCTGCCCTCGAAAAGATGCAGCGACCGGGCGCTGCTATATGCAGCGCTCGGTCGCCGAGTGCGCTGCATAATGCAGCGCACGATCGCTGCATTATGCAGCGCCTGATCGCTGCTGATCGCTGCATAATGCAGCGATCTGTTGCTGCCTGCAGCGACCAGCATGGCGCCCAGTCGCCATGCAGCGATCCCCCACGGCGCCCAGTCGCCAGTAGCCGACCATGAACACTTAGCTCTCTGGAATTTCCAGAGAGCAAATACTTCTACTTCACTCTCTGGAATCCGATTCCAGAGAGCAATAACCTCACCATTTATTAACCACTTTCTCATTTTACCTCTCGTTTTCATTCATTATCACAACACTTATACTTAAACTCAACCGACTCGAGTCGGACTTTGCGAAGTCCAACTGCGTGGATAGCTCTAAACATCGAGCATAACCGTATCAACCTAAAACCAATCAAAACATTTCCAAAACATTCATTAAACAGTTTAAACCAAAACGTTTTACATACAATTACCAAAACGTTTTCTAATCCCTATCCAGATCCAAACAACCTAAATATTCTATACCATTATCAATTCAGACATCCCAAAATAAACCCAGAGTCCAGACATACATCCCCACGGGTCATATCGCGCCTCGACTACTCAGCGCACTCCCACGAGCATCATCCATCAACTGCCTCCGACATCAGGAGGAGGAACGTCGTCCTCACCTGGATCTACGTCACCTAGCAGATCACCTACACCATACAGACACATATGAGATATTGAAATCTCAGTAAGCTACGTAAATGCAGATGCATGCGTGCGTATGCCATTCAGAAATCATGCTCAGATTCAGATTACAGATACAGAATTACAGATTACAGATTCATTACGTCACAGACAGACAGAATTGTCACCGAGACCTCGACCCACTAACCCAAGGGGGCCCGTCCGGCGGTTGGACTACCCCGTGGGGTTAGAGAGGGGGGGTACATGCTTGCAACACGCACAGCCGTGCCTGAGCCCCATCTCGCGTGACCAGAAACAGACAGATTACGTTTATTCATTCAGATTTCGTTACAGATTTCATTTCAGATATACGTTCCTTTTCTTAAAAACACGTGCAGAAATTCCTTTTCATGACTTTCGAAAATCGTGATGCATGAACAGTTCATATCAGCGGAAAGTAAACAAACAACATACATATTAACCAGACAATACAACATAACCTAGCTACCCAACCTAAACAACGTAAAACAAGGAACCCTCAAGGATCCTTGATACGACGACGAAGTATGGTGTAGACCTTTCGGTCAAGCAAGTCACGAGAACTTACCTTGAGCGCGCTGGATCTCAAGCTTCGTCCACTAGAGTCGCGTGTCTGAGGTAAAACACGATATTTGCCGTTAAAACCGAATTAAGCAATTAAACGTCCAAATTAGCAAAACCTTAACTAAAGATACTTCCTAATGCTTTAATTCGATTTATTAAGCTAATTCATCGAGCACTTCCCAGGAGGTCACCCAACCTGAAATTACTCTCGCCGAAGCACGCTTAACTTCGGAGTTCTTATGGGATCCGTTGCCAATTGTGCTCCAAAACGCGTCTTGCTATGTTGGGAGGGTCTCTTTACATATGTTTCATTTCCACATACTTCCCCAAGCGCTGTGGGATTGTGACGACCCCCTTTTTTTACGACCTGTCACCTTCCGGTTCGCCCGCGCGGACGTACCGCCATCCGGGTTCCGGTTCGTGCAGCCATCGTACCATACTTACAGATCCGGGTCATCACAATCACCCCCCCTCGGGGGCCCAACGTCCTCGTTGGCCACAATTCCGGTTGGGTATAGGCTTTGATACCATTTGTAACGACCCCTGATTGTGATGACCCGGATCTGTAAGTATGGTACGATGGCTGCACGAACCGGAACCCGGATGGCGGTACGTCCGCGCGGGCGAACCGGAAGGTGACGGGTCGTAAAAAGGGGGTCGTCACAATCCCACAGCGCTTGGGGAAGTATGTGGAAATGAAACATATGTAAAGAGATCCTCCCAACATAGCAAGATGCGTTTTGGAGCTCAATTGACAACGGATCCCATAAGAACTCCGAAGTTAAGAGGGCTTCGGCGAGAGTAATTCCAGGTTGGGTGACCTTCCGGGAAGTTCTCGCCAAACAAAGCCGTGAGGGGAGGATATTGGGCTGCGGCCCAATCCCCGGAGTGGACAATATCTTGCTGGGAATGGGGTCGTTACAAATGGTATCAGAGCCTGTACCCAACCGGAATTGTGGCCAACGAGGACGTTGGGCCCCCGAGGGGGGGTGATTGTGATGACCCGGATCTGTAAGTATGGTACGATGGCTGCACGAACCGGAACCCGGATGGCGGTACGTCCGCGCGAGCGAACCGGAAGGTGACGGGTCGTAAAAAGGGGGTCGTCACAATCCCACAGCGCTTGGGGAAGTATGTGGAAATGAAACATATGTAAAGAGATCCTCCCAACATAGCAAGACGCGTTTTGGAGCTCAATTGACAACGGATCCCATAAGAACTCCGAAGTTAAGAGGGCTTCGGCGAGAGTAATTCCAGGTTGGGTGACCTTCCGGGAAGTTCTCGCCAAACAAAGCCGTGAGGGGAGGATATTGGGCTGCGTCCCAATCCCCGGAGCGGACAATATCTTGCTGGGAATGGGGTCGTTACAGAGTAGGTCATCTTTATGGGCAGAAAATGGGCAGATTTGGTTAGACGATCTACTATCACCCAAATTGCATCATGTCCCTTTGCTGTCCTAGGCAATCCTACCACAAAGTCCATCGTTATTTGTTTCCATTTCCATTTTAGAACTGGTAATGGTTGCAATGCTCCTGCAGGCCTCTGATGTTCAGCTTTAACTTGTTGGCAAACTAAACACAATCCTACGTACTCGGCCACACTTCTTTTCATATTTGGCCACCAATAATGTTGTTTAAGGTCTCTATACTTTTTTGTACTTCTAGAATGGACAGAGAGTCTAGAAGAATGAGCTTCCGAAAGGATCTCTTTTCGAAGTTTTTTATATGTTAGAACAAACCATCTATTCCGAAACTTGAGGATTCCATCAACAGAATAGTTGAAATTCGACTTATCGGTAGAATCCATGTATGACTTATACTTGTTGCACTCAGCATCAATCGCTTATGCTTCCTTTATTCTTTCCAAAATAGTAGGCTTCAAGGTTATGGCAGAGAGCATAGCTGACACGCTGGACACAGCTTCCAAGTTAAATCTTTGAAACTCTGCCTCTAAGGCTAATGGTATGTCAAGAATCAATGCAGAGGCCGATGTTGTCACTCTACTCAAAGCATTAGCCACTACATTCACCTTGCCGGGGTGGTATTTAATCTCAAAGTCATAGTCCTTGACAAACTCCAACCATCTACATTGCCTCATATTTAATTCTTTTTGCGTGAAAATATACTTCAGACTTTTATGGTCCGAAAATATCTCACAAGACTGTCCATACAGGTAATGCCTCCAAATATTTAGTGCAAAAACTACTGCAGCTAATTCTAAGTCGTGTGTAGGGTAATTCTTCTCATGTGTTTTCAACTGCATAGAAGCATAGGCTATTAATTTTCCATCTTGCATCAACACACAACCGAGTCCAACTTAGGAAGCGTCACAATAAATGCTGAACTTTCCATTTTCAACAGGGAGTGTTAATACTGGAGCATTGGTCAACTTCTGTTTCAAAGTCTGGAAACTGGATTCACATTCCTCAGTCCACACATACTTCATGTTTTTCCTTGTTAACCGAGTGAGGGGTGTTGGAACCTTTGAGAACCCTTCAATAAATTTCCTGTAATATCCTGCTAATCCAAGGAAACTCCGAATATCAGTGGCATTCTTCGGTTGGGGCCACTCCTTAACTGCTTGAACCTTGGCTGGATCGACAGATATTCCATCACCCGAGATCACATGATCAAGAAAGTGAACTCTGTCCAACCAAAACTCACACTTGGAAAACTTAGCATAAAGTTGATGTTGCCTTAGTACTCCCAATACCAGGTTCAAATGTCTTGTATGCTCTTCCTTAGTACATGAATAGATTAGTATATCATCAATAAATACTATGACAAACTTATCCAAATACTCATCTATTCATAAGATCCATGAATGCTGCTGGTGCATTTGTCAATCCAAAAGACATAACCAAAAACTCATAATGTCCATACCTTGTACGAAAGGCAGTCTTAGGAATATCTTCTGATTTGACTTTCAATTGGTAATAACCGGACCTAAGGTCAATTTTAGAGAAAACTCACGCACCGTTAAGCTGGTCGAATAAATCATCAATCCTTGGCAATAGATACTTGTTCTTAATGGTTAACTTAGTCAATTCCCGATAATCCACGCACATACACATTGATCCATCCTTCTTTTTAACAAAAAGAACTGGTGCACCCCATGGTGAAAAGCTTGGGCGTATAAACCCTTTATCCAATAGTTTCTCCAACTGTTTCTTTAATTCCTTAAGCTCCGTAGGTGCTAATCTATAGGGATTCTTTGATACAGGCTCGGCGCCTGGGTAAACATCTACAACAAACTCAATTTTCCTATCTGGCGGCAAGCAAGGAAGGTCATCTAGAAATACTTCTGGAAAATCTTGGACAACTAAGACATTCTGAGGACTTGCTTTTTCTACTAGTTGTGTGTCTAAAACACTAGCCAATAAGCACAAATACTCCCCGCATGGAGAAGGTCTAGCGTTGACAGAGGTCATAACAGACATTTCCTTACTTTTCTTTAAAGCTTGTAAGGTATGCTTCAAACCACCAGGGGGTTGAAAACTAACTACTCCATTCCTACAATCAATTGTGGCATAATGCTTAAACAACCAATCCATTTATAAGATTACATCAAATCCCATTATATCCATAATAATGAGATCAGCAGGTAAATCCTTGTTTCCTACCAACACAACACTATCAAACTTCACTTGGTTAGAGTGCATGCGTCCACCAGAGGGTAACACGACGTTAAACACGTGCTCAGTAGGGGTAAACTGTACATCTAACTTGACAGCAAACGCATACGCTATAAACGAGTGTGTTGCACCAGAATCTATTAAAGTAAAAGCAGGTATAGAGTTGATCAAAATGGTACCTGACACTACAGCTAGTTGTTCCTCATCGTCTGACTCCATCATGGAGAATATCCTCGACTTTATCTTTGCAGGGCCACTCTTCAGAGCTGGACAGTCTCTGTTAATATGACTGACTTTGTTACAGTTAAAGCATCAGGTGATTCTGGGATTCGGGCAATCCCTGTATGTGTGTCCAACTTCCTTACAGTTGAAACACTTTCCCGTCCCAAACCTGCACTCGTCCAGGTGACCTTTCAAACACTTTGGGCACTGGGGAAACTTCCTGGTGTCATGCACCTTCTTTCCTGTTCCCTGGTTATTCTGGCCTTCACTTGGCCTCTTCATTCCTCTCTGATGGTGTGGCTGGATAAACTTTCGTGGGGCTTCCTTTGGCCCAGCACACTTCATCTCCGCTTCTTCCACCTCCAACGCCGTGGACACAACTTCACTGAAGGACAAACCTTTAATTCCACAAAATTTGACTCCTCTGTAGATTTCGGGCTTTAGTCCTTGCATAAATTGAAACACCTTATCCTCATTCTTGTGAACAAAATGTCCAGCAAACCTGGAAAGGGACTCGAATTGCCTACTGTACTCTGCCACAGACCCTGGCTGCTTCAAGTTCAGAAACTCTACCTTCTTTGCGGCCTGGACTGTGCTGTTAAAATATTTCTCATAGAAAACCTCCTTTAACTGAGACCAGGACATAGCCAGAACATCAGTGGTGGTCTCTATTGTTTCCCACCAAAGTTGAGCGTCCCCAGCTAAATGGAACGTTGCCAGAGTGACTTTGTCTTATTCTCCGATGTTGGCACATCTGAACATGCTCTCAATCTTCCTAAGCCACTACTCAGCAACAATCGGATTGGACGATTTTCCATCAAATGTGGGTGGCTATAGCCTCCGGAATCGGACTCCTGAATGCTCACTACTGGAACTCGAGTTCTCCCAACTGATCGGACTGCTGACGAACAAAATCTGTCTGTTGGCGCACCAAGTCTTTCAGCTGCCTAATTACACTAGGGTCCTCCTCACTTCTCAAATTTGGCATCTCTCTCGGTACTCTTGGTCTTCCTGGTCGTCTATCCATTTTGCTATATTCCTGGACAATGTTAATTACTCTCATAAATATCTAATAGCTAAGGTTAACATAAACACTTACATTTGTTGAAGTATTTCCATGCAACGATTGACACTGATGAGTAATCTTTTGAACGGTTTAACTGAATGTCTCTGATACCATACTGTAACGCCCCGAATTATATAAACCCGGTTTGCTACACATAATACTGAACCATACTATGACATTCTGAGAAAATTTCAAAATTTCACTCAATGGGCAAAGTTTGACCCTTAAAATGTTAAAAACTTGCAGCGAAAATTCATTTGTGTAAAACAACATTTATTAATTAATTAAAATATTAAAGACAATTGGTTGAAAGAAAACAAAACCAAACAATACCAAACAGAACATGTCCACTGCTAGACAGTTCCAATGATAGAAATAGAAACAAAAGGCATCCACCGCTAAACAGTGTTAGCGGCCGAAGCAGAAAGAAATAATCTCGGCGGTGGACGTAGAGACAGAATACGTCTACTACAACGAACACCCACCGCTCACGTTAGTCGAACGACACGTCAACTACACACGTCCACCGGTCACGTCAGTCGAACGACGCGTCGACTACACATGTCCACCGGTCACAAAACGACAAACTCTATTACCCACATCTACGCTCACATCCACCGGTCATAAAACGACAAAAATCTAATACTCACATCCACGATCATAAATGACAAAACCAATTACTCACATCCACCGATCATAAAACGGCAAAAACCTAATACTCGCATCCACCGATAGAGTACATCCACCGATATATTACATCCACCGGTAGATTACATCTACCGATAGACTACATCCAACGGTAGATTACATCCACCGATAGACTACATCCACCGGTGAACAGTAACACTCTAAACAAACAGACAACTCTGCCAACTAAAAGAATTTGTAAATTTTCACAGCAGCTATTCAAAACAACATATATCCACAACTTTCTAAAAATATCCGGCAAAGCAACTACCTCTAAACCAAATCATGTTTTTCATTCTCAGAACAAGAAAACCATAAAGTTGTTAAAAACATCAAAACTACTAATGTTATTAAAACCCTCTGCACACTTCCATAAAACACCTAACCACTGAAACTTCGTATATGGACAATAGTTAAACCGCCTCATCAGAACACCAAACCGTGGCATTGAAGTACTCTCCCAACCAGCCTAGTCCTCAACATGCTCAGAGAACACACCTTCTGAGGCTTCTTCACCTACATCACAAAACTCATCTATTAGCCTAATGCTAAGTAAGTAAAGCAACAATGAAATGATATGCTGAAACATAAATCCTAGACATGTAGTTTCTACTTTCACATCTCTGTTGCATTCACGTTCTTTCACTGATCTGATCCCTCGATTCTATTGGGAGTTGGATCATTTTTCTCAAAGTCATATATCCTCTTCATAAATTAAAGGGCGGATTAGTTCCCTTAACAGCTGATCTGATCCTAAATTCCATTAGGAAGCGGATCAATTTTCCCAAAGTCATACATCCTCTTCATAAATTAAGGGGCAGATTAGTTCCTTTAACAGCTGATCTGTTACATTCTGTTCATATCTTGCCATGCCATTACATGTAAATTCATTTTCGTGTTCTTACCAAAACATGATACATGATATACAAAAAACATTTAAACAAGCATAAACCTAATGTTTTGTGATGTAGACCCGAAGGCACACACATACTTTACTTACCTGACTTCCTGGGAAAAGTTGGGTTGCAAGCTATCTCGGGATTTTGCTCACCTAAAATTATAAACAGAGCGTTAATTCAATCTTCACTATAACTCATTCTAAACCATTCATAAACCTAAGGAAGCTAACTTGGAACTCTATTAATCGTGCATTCTCGGTTTATCACCTAAACACGAACCTCCTCTCATTCACAGAATTCCCAAAACACACATTGTACTCTCTCTGCTATCTAGCCACTAAAACTCACCTAGGTTGAGGAATGGAAATCGAAGAGGAAATCGCCTGGAGTGCTCTGCTGAGCTTGAGCTGAATACCGAAAGAGGAAGTATAGAAAATAGTGGCGGCTACAGTGCATTAATCGTAAAACCTCTTTCCTTAAATAGGTTATCACTATAAATCTCTATTTACCCATATGCCCTTGCTTAGTCTCTCATTAACCTAATCAGTAATTCTCCCAATTTCATCCATAAAATGTACACTATTAGTTGACAAGGTAAAATCGGTTCAATGTAACTGGGTGTTACAAAATTCTCACTCTAAAATCTAATTTTGGGTTATTTACCAAAACAATTCAGTTTTCTGATAAAATTACTTCAATCAATTTCTAACATGCATAACTTTGATTGCATATATTCAGTTGCTTCCAATCAAAAGCATTTATCTTTCTTTATGCATAGAATTTAGCATTGTAAATTTTTAGAATTATCCGAGTATCATAGCATTTGTTATTAAATTTACTCTTACACATGCTCCAATAAACAATTTTAACTTTTATCATAAGAAATATTTTATATCACTTTTAATCATATTTAATTAATCTAATTGTAATTATTATAGTTAATTTAACTAGGGTCCTCACAAAAAGGATGGGAAAAGGAAATGAAAATCTATAAAAATTCTCAGTTAAAAAGTGTAATCTAGAAAGTTTTGCAAGACTGTCGTTTGTTTGCTTGAATCTTGGTTTTGGTATATCTTTATGATTTCAAGTTCATTTCTCGGCTTGTATTATTGGTTTGGTTCATTTCATGCCTCTTTTGCTTTCTGCTCTTGTTTTTGCCTTGTTTGGCTTACTGAGATGTATATTCATCATTGAATGTTTGCTCTTTAAACTATTTATTGATTGTCAATATAATAGATAGCCTTTCGAATGGATATAGGGTTCATGAATCTTAATAGATTCTTCGATTAAACCACTATACATCTGTTGTGGTGTTTTCTTTAATTTGTGTGATATTTTATCTCCTTATGAAATCTGATCCAAATGGAAAATCAGAAAGAGAGCAATCTATAAGATCATAGAATCCATAAAGCACATAAACGTTACATTCATATGCACATAAACGTTAAATTCATATGCCTTCTCTACATGGAGCAGACAAAAACTTTAATAAAAATTAGACAAGTCATATCGATATAATCTACAAAATATTTAAACAAGAAGGCAAAACCAATGAAGATTAAAAGATAATATTATTGTGAATAAAAAATGCACTAAGTATAAGATATTAAAATAAAATTGTTTGTTGATTCAAATTTTGCGAGGTTATTATGAAGAAGTAAGCTTTCTTTACATTAAGGTAACTTGTACGCAGTAGAAAATCTGTAAATTTTTAGGGTAGTTAAAACCATTGGTATTTCGACAAAATCCAGCTAGAAACAAGAAATGGGTGTTAACAAAATTGCAGGGAACTAAAAAAACTTCGAGCAAAAGAGCAAGAAGAAAGGTGATGATGACGCCAACTATATCACTCCAAATTAGATATAGAATAATACTATAATCCTATGTTTTGACATGACAAACATTAATTAGTGTAATTAATGACATATTTTAATTATTTATAATTTATTATATTAATTGTACTAATTAATATTTGTCACGTCAAAATTTAGGATTAAAAATTAAATGTAACATACTATTAAATATATCCTAATTAGATTGACACCTAATTATAACTTACTACATCATTGTAGTTTTCATTGTGAGAGGAATATAGTGAGTTCAATTGCTGTGAAATATGCGAGAATTAATAAATAAGAACTGAGAAAAAGAATACAATATTTACGTGGTTGGGACAACACTGTTTTACTTCAACGACACAAAATTCCAGTTGTAAATTTTATTAGAGAATCAAGAAAATAAATGTTTCTGTAATGCTACAACATTCAATCCATCATTACCCTAGAATCCAAGAAAATCTCTCACGCTCTCTCCTTTATTCTCTCTCCTTCTAACTCTCTTCACCTAACTCTTGCTTTTGTTCTCCCTCTTTTAGCTTACTCACCCTTTATTTATAAAAGAATATTAATATCTAACCAAAAATGGATGAACCAACATTTAGAATCTCCTCCATGGTTTTAGTTTTGACATTTCCATGTTGTTATCTAGAGCTTTCAGCTTCCTCCCACCCAACTAACTATGCTCCACGCCCATAAAGTTTAAGCATTACTTAAACTAGGTAACAAGAAAAAGCTTGGTAATAACATCTGGAGGATTCTCTCCAGTGTCGATTTTTTATGGCTAAGACTTCTAGCTTTTAGCTCTTTTATATAAGCTGTAGACACATCCAAAAGTAGAACGTTTGCTGACCCCGATGTCACAGCATCAATCGAGGTTTCCCTATCTTTACAACTTACCTTCTCCTTGTACTTCACAAGTTCACCGTTCTCTAGATCAACAAAAAAAAGAAGAGAATATGCAATAACATATGCATATATGAGACGTTGAGTTGATTTCACAACTCTTTTAGCACTGATGTAAAACCTGGTATTTTTGTAAGTAATTAAATTTCCACGTGTCGAATTCTTAGCTAATAACTGACGACGTGTCATGGGTTGACTCGATTTGTCTTTTTAGCCACGTTGGGTTTCCTAGAAATTTTAGATAAATTCGGTAATTTGAGAAATTACTATGCGATTAAGTTAGAGGAAATTAATATCAGGTCATTTGGAATTTACCTTGGATAATGTTTGGAATTTTAAGAGATGTGAATGTGTCACGACCCGTACCCGTGACGTCACATTTTTTTTTTTTTTTTTTTAAACTTTTATACGTATAAACTCTATAACTGACATTCGTGCGGAAATAAAACTCTTAGAGTCGAATTTGAAATCATTAACGTTGTTATAAAACTACTTTAGAAAACCAATTGAAATAGTTAAATAAAACCTTAATTAATTTATTTAAAACCATTAAGTAAATGCAGTAAAATAAGAAGGGGCAAACTCGGCAAAAGCCGAGTCTGCCATGGGGCCGCACGAACGCCCAACATGGGGCGCTCGTGCGCCCCCATAAGGGCCGCTCGAGCGGCCATGGGTTGGCCGCTCGGGCGCCCCCTTTTATTTGGCACCCGCGCACGGGCGCCTCTCTACCCGCGCACGGTCGCCAACTTCTCTGGAAAACCAGAGAAGTCTGCGACTGGGCGCCTCTCGACCCGCGCTCGAGCGCCAAGTCCTCTGGATTTCCAGAGGACTTCTCCTTCTTTTCTTCTTTTCCTTTTTCTTCACCCTTACACGCCCTGCACTTAATACCCTTCACATAACTTAAACACACAAAACTCTCATAATCTACAACACTTCACTCATCAATTTCTTCTCCTTTCTAATACTTCTTCAACACTCACTTCACAATACTCTACTCATTTCTCCTTTCTCATATATTCTTCACCCAAATCTTTACACAATCACCACATACTTATCACAATGACACTTCCACACTAATTCACCCCAAAATTCATAACCGACATAAATCACTTAAAAATATGGCTGATTTTCGTAAAAACGAACCGCGTGGTTCCGTTTAAAAATTCAACATATCCATCTCGTTTGAAAAACATCAAAACAATTTAAACCACTATAAACTATTTATTCAATCACCATACATCTCAAAATATATCTAAACGTACTAAAACTCCATCCATTTGTCATTATCCCAACAATACCCAAAAACTCTCAAAACACCTAACCGTTAGACAATCCATCCTGCCAAAACACGCTCCGCTGTCCCGAGCTCTGCCCATCGACCGCTACACTTGATCGTCGTAAGGTGGTTCCTCACCTTCGTTCTCGTCACCTACATCATACAATAACTACATTAAGCCTAATGCTTAGTAAGGAGCGTACTATACTTAACATTTCATACATGCATGATTTTCGTAAAACAATTTCATTTCGTTTTTCTTAAAAACCATTTCTTGCCCTGTGAAAACCATAACTTGCCCTGTAAATCATAACTTGCCCTGTGAATCATAACTTGCCCTGTGAATCATACATCGTACTATGAGATACACATATTGTACTATGAGAAACGTACATCATACTATGAGAAACATACATCATTCTTTGCTTCAGCTTTTCGTAAAACATGTTCATATGCAGTTGATAAAAACGTGATGCATGAGGGATAACATAGCTAAGGAAAAACCTATCGAACGAAACACTACTTAAATTTCTAAGGAAAATACTTAAACTACCCATCACTCCACCAATCCTTATTTCCACCCTTTTTCATCACTAATCATCATCAACATTGTACGACGTAGGGCCTTAGTGGCCGGAAAGCCTAACGCTCACTTACCTGGAATCCTAGCAATGCCGAGCACCGTCCTTTGAGCTTGGGTCACCTAGGGCATTTAACAATAAACCATTAATATGGACTCTCGTACATCAAATCTAACAAACTGTCTTCACGAGTTAGAACAAATTCTTCTAAACACTCTACTTCACTTCACTTAGGCATTTCATCAAACACTTGGCGTTCACAAGCTTTAAAACTCCATTAATGCCCTTCACCAACCTCCAACAACCTAGATCTCACATTAAAACTCATCCAATACTATTAATTAACTCCAACAACTTAGATTTAACATTATGCAGCATCAATGGATGATAAATAAACTATCCTAACGATTTCTAACAAAACCCTAAAATTCATCACAAACCCTAACTCGAAAACAAACCCTAAACCACAATAAACTTAGCCAAAACGTAGAGCTTACCTAGGAAACCGATTTGGGGAAGAAACTTGCAAGAAGAATCGCCAAAAAGGGAGGAAGGATCGATCAAATGGAAATGGCAATGAAGGGGAGGAGGAAAAATCGCCTAAGGAGGGAGAGTGTGCGTGGAGAAGAAGAAATGAGGGAGAGAGAGAAGGCATTTTGCCTTTTATTAATTTTGACTTAAACCCATTTTACCTAAATGCCCTTAGTTAGCTTCTCAACCTAATTCGTCACTTCTTCTATTCGTTTAATTTCTCCAAAAATTCCCTTATTTCTCCAAATATTTCTATTTATTCTTAGGGCTCTAACAAAACTTCCCGTTCATCATTTGGACTTAATTTAGTATTTCTACGAAATAGAAACTCTAAAACGCACGAAACATTAAAATTCTAACTTAAGACCCGAAATCCTTCAAATGAAATTCCCGGGTGTTACAGAATGTGGTGGATTTTTATTTAATATAAATTGAAGTTATATTAAATAGGGTAATTATCGATTTGAACCCTGTACTATGCACTTTATTTCAGTTAGCCCCCTGTACTAAAAATTTGGTAAATCAAACCCAGTACTTTGATTTTGTTATTAGTTTTGACATTCTATCAACAATTTTGTTAAACTGTCATTTAAAAAATTACCAAACGATATTGAATTCACTTAAAAATTTTACCACGTGTTTATTACTTAATGAGAAGATAATCTGAAAATTGGCGTGATTTGTTAACATATGTACGATTTATTGTAATTTTATTTTATTACTTTATAAACATATTATAATAAATGATACAAGTCTTAGAAAATTACAAAAATTATTCTATTATCTACCCATGATGTGGCAAATATGTAGACAAATTTTCAAATAAATCTAATATCTTTTGGTATTTTTTTAAAATTAATCTCAGTTTCTTCTTTACTTTTTTATTTTATAAATTAATTTTTAAAAAAAATAACAAACGATATTGGATTTATTTGAAACATTTTTCACATGTTCACCATCTTATGGGTAGATAATAGAAAAATGTTCATGATCTTCTAAAACTTGTATGATTTATTATAATATTGTTATAAATTACTAAAATAAAATTACAATAAATTGTACATGTGTTAAAAAATCAAGACAATTTTAAGATTATCTTCTCATTAAGTAGTAAACATGTGATAAAAAGTTCAAGTAAATCCAATATTGTTTGATAATTTTTTAAATGAGGGTTTAACAAAATTGTTGATGAAAGGTCAAAACTGATAACAAAATCAAAGTACAGAGTTTGATTTGTGCACAACAACTGCCAGCAGCAATATATTCACTTTCATCTGTTGAAAGTGCAATAGAATTTTGCTTCTTGGAGTACCAGGAAACTAGAGATTCACCAAGGAATTGACATGTTCCACTGGTGCTTTTCCTATCAACTAGACTTCCAGCATAATCAGAATCTGAATATCCTATTAGTTCGAAGGAGGTACCCTTTAGAATACCACAATCCTAGATCATGAGTTCCACTCAAATATTTGAATATTCTTTTGACTGCATTTAAGTGGGATCCCTTAGGGGCAGCTTGAAACCTAGCACAGAGACAGACACTAAAGAGAATATCTGGCCTACTAGCTGTCAGGTATAACAGAGATCCAATCATACCACGATATTTCTTAATATCAACACTTGTTCCATTTTCATCTTTGTCCAATTTGGTAGTGGTGCTCATGGGAGTTCTAGAGGACTTAGAGGATTCTAATCCAAATCTTTTTAAGAGATCTTTGATGTATTTTTCTTGACAGAAGAAAATACCATCAGATTTTTGGCTAATTTGGAATCCTAAGAAGAATTTTAGCTCTCCCATCATACTCATTTCAAACTCATTTTGCATAACAGAGGCAAATTCATCACAAAGTGAAACATATGTAGACCCGAATATGATATCATCAACATAGATTTGAACAAGGAGAATATCATTGTCCTTGCAAGGTAAAAAGGGTTGAGTCGGTATTACCCTTTCTGAACTTCCTTTCCTCAAGGAAATTCTTCAACCTATCATACCAAGCTCTAGGAGCCTGTTTAAGTCCATGGAGAGCTTTCCTAAGTTTGTATACATGGTCAAGTTTTTCATAGTTTTCAAATCCTAAGGGCTGCTCTACATAAACTTCTTCCATGATATAACCATTTAAAAATGCACTCTTTACATCAATTTGAAAGAGTGTGAAGTTTTTGTAGCAAGCATATGCTAAGACCATCCTAATAGATTCTAATTTAGCTATGGGTGCAAAGGTTTCCTCAAAATCAATTCCTTCTTCTTGGTTGTAACCTTTGGCAACTAACCTAGCTTTATTCCTGACCACAATTATATTTTCGTCTATGTTGTTCTTAAATACTCATTTTGTTCTAATAATGGGATGATTGACTGGTTTTGGAACAAGTTCTCAAATATTGTTCCTTTCGAATTGGTTTAATTCTTCTTGCATAGCAATTAACCAGTGATCATCCAATTCGACTTCCTCAAACTTCTTAGGCTCTATTTGATATATGAAAGCAACATTAGCACAATAATTTCTAAGGGAGGCTCTAGTTTTGACTCCTAATATTGGATCACCTAGAACTTCATCTAAATGATTATTTCTCACATACTTCCAATCTCTAGGCAGAGCAGTTAATTCATCTTTGACAGTAACAATTTCTAGAGAGTTTTCTCCTTGAAGGGTATCTGTAGGCTTATCTAAGGAAAGGAAATCTAGATGCTTTTCTAAAGAGTCATCCTCATCTACATTGATTGTGGGTTGAGGTGTCTCATCAAACTTGACATGCACAGATTCTTCTACAACTAAAGTTCTCTTGTTAAACACTCTATAAGCATTACTGCAGAGAGAATATCCAAGAAAGATTCCAAGGTCAGATTTGGAATCGAATTTTCCTAAGTTATCTTTAGTGTTAAGAATGAAGCATTTACTACCGAAGGCTCTAAAATACTTAACAGAAGGAGTTTTTCCATTCCAAAACTCATAAGGTGTTTTCTTAAGAATAGGTCTTATGGAGACCCGATTAAGCACATAACAAGCTGTTGAAACAGCTTCAGCCTAGAAATACTTTGGAAGAGAATTTTCATTTAGCATAGTCCGAGCTAGCTCTTGGAGAGACCTATTTTTCCTCTCAACAACACCATTTTGCTAAGGAGTTATAGGGGAGAAAAAATTGTGCTCAATTCCATATTTAAGACACAAGAGTTCAAATTTCTCATTTTCAAATTCTCCACCATGATCACTATGAATAGCAACAATGGTGAGCTCCTTTTCATTTTGAACTCTTTTCCTAAAGCTAGAGAATGTATCAAAGGTCTCATCCTTTGACTTCAGAAAGTATATCCAAGTGAATCTAGAGAAGTCATTGACAATGACATTGGCATAGAGTTTTCCACCTAGACTGGCTACATTAGAAGGACCGAAGAGGTCCATGTGAAGAAGCTGAAGAGGCTTGGAGGAAGAGATTGCATTTTTTGATGCAAAGGACCTTTTGATCTGCTTGTCCATTTGGCAAGCTTCACAGACCTTATCATTTTCAAAGGATATCTTGGGAATCCATCTAACTAAATTATTCTTATTAATCTTAGCTAAGGTATCCATACCTACATGTCCTAATCTCCTATGCCAAGTCCAACTATCAACCAACAGATTCACAGCAAGGCATTTTTCATCAACTTGTTTACGGTTATCTAAATTAATAATATAAACATTTTCATTTCCATAACCTTTGAACAGAACTTTACTACTCATACTATCTTTAATCACACAAGCATCAGATTTAAAAGAAACTTTATATCCCTTATCACATAGCTGACTGATGCTTAACAGATTGTGCTTTAACCCTTCTACTAATAAGACATTTTCAATGATGGGGTTAGAGTAGTTACCTATGTTACTGATGCCAACAATCTTACCCTTTTGGTTTCAACCAAAAGTGACATTTCTTTTCTTCTTGTTGACAACAACAAATTTGGTTGAGTCTCCCGTCATATGCCTCGAGTATCCACTGTTGAGGAACCACTGATTTCTCTCGGGAGAACAGTCAACCTGCAAAACAGAAGATCAAGTTGTCTTCTTTGATACCCAAATCTTTTGGGTCCTAGAGTTAGGTCTAGTTCCCTTAGGAACCCATTGCAATCCCCTGCCAGGTTTAGTTTTTCCTAGTTTTAGAGGACATTCAAAAGATTTATGTCCTATCTCATTACAAGTATGACAGGTAGTTGGTTTAACAAAGAAGTTCTTAAAAGCTTTCTTTTTATTAAACTTATCATAACCTAAACCTGATTTATCAAAAGTAGCTCTCTGTTTTCCTATCATCATGTTTAAGTTCTTGGTACCATTTGTGAACTTAAGCACGATATAATTCAAATTCTCATTTTTACTTTTAAGATCAGCTATCTCCTTTTCATGCAGACTTATCTCTTTATCATGCTTTTCAATTAAATTAGAATTCTCCTTTTTCACTGAGATGTATAAAGATTTAAGCATACCAAATTGCTTAACTAGATCATTAAAAGCATCAATTAAGTCTTCATCCTCAGTTTCACTATCACTAGAGGAAACACTAACCTCATTTTCATGTGCCATAAAGCATAGGTTGGCTACTTCCTCATCTTCTGAGGAAGTGTCACTCTCACTATCATCCCATGTGGCCTTCATTGCCCTCTTCTTGAATTTCCTGAGGCCTTTCTTTGCTTGAGGACATTCGGCCTTGATATTTCCTGGCTTTTCGCATTCAAAACAGGTTATCTCCTTTTCCTTTTGAGGCTTTTATCCTCTAGAGAATTTCCTCCCATGTATCCTTTTTCTGTGGAGGAACTTGCTGAATCTTCTAGTAATAAGAGCAATGTCCTCATCTTCATCTTCTTCCTCAGAGTCATCTTGTTTGCTCGAGGAAGCCTTAAGTGCTATATTCTTCTTTTTGCTGATCTCTTTCTCTTTGAGATCTTCCTTGTCATTGACTCTCATGGTTATCTCATGAGTCATCAGAGAGCCAATGAGCTCTTCAAGCTTGAGCACTTTGAGATCCTTAGCCTCTTGTATCGTGTCACTTTTGGTTGCCATGCTCTCGGTAGGCATCTCAGAATCTTCCTTACCTGTTCTTCACCAGAGTACATCTTACCAAGAGCTTTTAGGCCATTAGTGATATTAGTGAATCGAGTAAACATAGATGAAATAGACTCATCTTTTTCCATTGAAAAAAGTTCATACTCATGCACAAGCATACTTAGTTTACTCTCCTTAACTTAGTTTGTTCCCTCATGTGTGACTTCTAACAAATGCCATATCACTTGTGCACTATCACACCCCTGAACTCGATTGAACTCATCTCTGTTCAGTGCACAATATAGTGTATTTATTGCTTTAGCATTTAGGCTCAAATTTTTCTTGTCTGATTCGGTTAGTTCATTAGCCAATTTTGGGATACTAACCCCATTATCAGTTTTCATGGCTTTAAATGGACCATATTCTATAGTATTCCATATGTCATAGTCCATAGCCTGAACATAAATTCTCATCTTAGACTTTCAATAAACATAATCATTCTCATCAAAGAATGGAGGTCTAGTAGTAGATTGACCCTCTACATGTGTTGTGTTGGTGTTGAAAGCCATTTCGAATATCATAGTATTTTCTAGATAATAGCTTACACAATATTTAACCTCGCTTTGATACCAATTGTAGGATCGTTATTGTCTAAGAGGGGGGATGAATTAGAAATTTCTTAATCTCTTTTACTAAGTGTAATAAACATATACTCAATTAATTGCTTACTAATTCAAATAAACAGAGAGAGAGAGAGAAAAAAAAACATTACCGAGAGTTTTTACGTGGTTCGGCCAAAACCTGCATATGTCCACGCTTCAAGGTTTCCCCCTTGAAGATCCTTAACTTCTCCTCAACGAGAATTCCAGATCGAGCTTTACGGGCGTCGATCTACAGCCTTACAAATCTGGATTGAACTTCACGGGTATCAATCCACTGCCTTTAAGATTTTACAGATTTGAATAGAGATTTATAGCACAGACTACACTCTCACAAATATCAAATCTCCAGTTAAATTGAGAGAGGTGTAGAAAGAATAACAGAGTATAACGAAGTCTTTTTGCATATTAGAGTTCAGAGAGAATTTCAGTAAAAAGTCCTTCTTCCGAGCTTCTTTCTCTTCTTTTATACTCTGTCTAATATCGACTCTAATTCATGAATGCTCCTTATCTGAATATGGAAATTTATGACCGTTGGAGAAGCATCCGTACATACATAGCTAGCCGTTGCGTTCTGGAGTCGCTTTCGTTCTTCGCCATTAATGATCTGGAATTAAGGCTCTAGATGAGTATCGCTATCGCTTTGCGGTCTTTTTAAATTTCTAGCAGAAGAGACTATTCACCGGTAGACGTTGCATTTGAAAACCAGCGGTGGATGTTGTCTTTTAAATTCCAGCGGTGGATGTCTTCAGAAGTTATTGTTCAGCGGTAGAAGTCTCTTGTGAAATACCTGCGGTGGAAGTCTTTTGAAGTTACTGTTCAGCGGTAGAAGTGCCTTTGAAAATACCAGCGGTGGATGTGGCCTTTGATGTTTTTCTAGCGGTAGAAGCAAACTTTGGAAGACTGCCAGCGGTAGAAGTAGACTTTGTCGTTTAGCTAGCGATATAAGTCTTAGGAAGACTCTGCTAGCAGCAGGTGTAGACTTTGTCGTTTAGCTAGCGGTGGAAGTCTTTGGAAGACTCTGCCAGCGGCAGATGTAGACTTTGTCGTTTAGCTAGCGGTGGAAGTCTTTTCTTCTACAATGCTGGATATGCAATACTTCATCAGTTTTAGCCCTGTTTTGCTATCACACCCTGAACACTTAACCAGACTTGTTAAACAACTAAAATACCCTTTTCAAAGGGCATTTCCACTTAAATGCTTAGAGAAAAATATAATAAGGTCAATATTTAATTTATAAATCAACTTATTAATCTCATCAACATAATTCATTAATCTTAAATATTTAACTTAATCAAATTACACTTTTTAAAAAACACATCATCAAAAACATCGTTAGACTTAAACATAATTTAAGTCAACAAGCATATCCTCTAATATCTGTATGGTCCTCTCGGACTGCCCATCTGTCTGAGGGTGATGTGCTGTGCTAAACTGAGTCTTCGTACCGAGCTCTTTTCGCAATCTTCTCCACAACTCTGAGGTGAAACGAAGATCACGACCAGACACTATGCTCAAAGGTACCCCATGAAGACGAACAATGTTTTGCACATATAATCGACTGAGCTTGGCAACAGAAAGAGTCATCCGAATAGGAATGAAATGTGCAGACTTGTCAGTCGATCCACAATAACTGATATAGCACCCAATCTCTGGGAAGTCCTAGGGAGGTAAGTAACAAAATCCATGGTAACCTCCTACCATTTCCATTCCGGAATAGGTAATGGCTGGAGCAGCCCTGCTAGCCGCTGGTGCTCGGCTTTGACTATCTGGCAGGTCATGCATCTGGCAACAAATTCTGCTACCTCTCTCTTCATGCCAGCCCATCAGTACTGACGCTTCAGATCCTAATACATTTTGGTACTGCTAGGGTGAATGGCAAAACTGGATCTGTGCGCCTCATCCAAAATGGCCTGTCTCAAGTTGGCGATGTTGGGAACCGCAACCTTACCATGATAGAACAGGTCCCCATCAGTGTTCACTGACCAACCCTCAAGCTGTTCCCCATTCTGAAGCTGTCCCACCCTGAAAACTAGCTCCTCATCATGCCGCTGCAGCTGCTTCACCCTTATGAGCATCGAAGGTGTAGCCGCTACATGGTAGACATAAGCCTGGCTCCCAGTATCATGATAATGCAACTGAAAATCCCCAATCACCAAAGACTTCTTCCACTCATCAAAAATCATGCAGGATATGGAAGCCCGAGGATACCGGCTCAATGCATCAACAACCGCATTAGCCTTGCTTGGATGGTATTCTAGACTAAAATCATAATCCTCTAAAATACTCCATCCATCTGCGCTGCCTCAAGTTGAGGTCCTTCTGAGTGAACAAGTACTTTAGACTCTTGTGATCGGAGAAAACCTAGAAGCTGACTCCATATAAATAACTCTGCCATATCTTCAAAGTGAAGACGATGGCGGCGAGCTCTAGGTCATGGGTAGGATAGTTCTGCTCATGTGGCTTTAACTGCCGAGAAGTGTAAGCCACTACTATACCCTGCTGCATCAATACACACCCCAAACCAACCCCCGAGGCATCGGTATACACAGTATAGGGAAGGTTCCCATCAGGAACTATCAGAATAGGAGCACTGGTCAACCTTCGATTCAATTCTTCAAAGGCATTCTGACAGTCGACATCCCAAACAAATCGCACATCCTTGCGAGTGAGTTTGGTAAGCGGCGCGGTAATAGAAGAGAAATTCTGTACAAAGCGCCGATAATATCTAGCTAACATAAGGAAGCTACGAATCTTCGAGACGTTCTTAGGTGGTTGCCAATCCACTACCGCCTCAATCTTCACAGGATCAACAGAAATACCATCCCGCGAAACGATGTGACCCAAGAACTTTACCTCAGAAGCCATAAATCACATTGGCTGCGCTTCACATATAACTGATGCTCCCTCAAGGTCTGTAGGACAATGCAGAGATGTTCACGATGTTCACGACCAGTCTTCGAATAAATCAAGACATCATCAATGAAGACCACCACAAACCGATCCAGATAGGGCCAGAAGATCCTGTTCATTAGATCCATAAACACCGTTGGGCCGTTAGTAAGCCCGAACAGTAAGACCAAAAACTCAAAGTGTCCATATCTGGTCCAGAAAGCAATCTTAGGTATATCTTCCTCCCAAATCTTCACCTGATGATATCCTGTCCTTAAATCAATCTTCAAAAAGTATCGTGAACCACTGAGCTGATCAAAGAGGTCGTCAATACGTGGAAGCGGGTACTTGTTCTTAACAGTAACCCTGTTCAACCTCTGATAATCAACACACAACCTCAATGATCCCTCAGCCTTTTTATCAAGTGAGACGGGAGAGCCCCATGGCGACACACTCTCCCTGATGAATCCTCTACTCTGTAGATCATCTAACTGCTTACGCAGTTCAACTAACTCGGCGGGTGACATCTTGTAGGCAGGTATAGAAACTGGAGTAGGCCCTGGAACGAGATCGATACAAAACTCAATCTCTCTATCTGGAGGTAAACCTGGTAGCTCATCAGGAAAGACGTCATCGTACTCCCTGACAACTAAAACATCAATCTCCTGTACCTCGGTCTCAAGGTCTAAGTCCATCGACCAAAGTCCCCCATACTGTTCCAATCCACTCCTGTCTCACAAACATACCTGAAACATGGAGTTTACAATCCGCACACAAGGACCTCGGTGATAGGCAACAACTCTGCCAGACTTCGAGGTAACCATGTCCCGCCTCAAGTGGCAATCAACTATCGCACGATATTTCATCAGCCAATCACAGCCTAGAATGACATCAAACTGCCTCATAGGCAGGACGATAAAATTAGCTGAAAACTTGCAGTCGTCGATCACCACACAAACTTATCTGCATATATATGCAACTCCACTCCTGTCGCCCAGCGGAGTATTCAAAAAGAAAGGGGTTTCCATCTATTTGATGGCCAAACCCAACACCTCGGCAAACCCAGCAGAAATAAACGAATGTGATGCCCCAGTATCAAACAACACCCGAGCAAAAGTATGAAAGATCAGAATCGTACCATCCATAACCACAGCCAGGTCTGGGATTGAGTAATACTCGACCCGATCTACTGCATAAGACTGGCCAGCTACTCCCTTGCCCTTATTGTCACGACCACGGCCACCGCCCCTGGAGGTAGATCCCTGAAATCCTCCTGTCCTCTGCTGCTGCACAATAGGGGAACCCATAGCAAAGGGCTGCCCAATAGGTCAGTAAGGAGTATCAATGACGGGCCTATCCTCTACTCGGCGCTGGGGAGTCTGAAACTGAGTCTGCTGAAAAGGAGGTCGGGCCTGTCCCCGATGCTGGCCAGGAAGGGAGAATGACTTGGTAGCTGAGGGGGTATGGAAAGAAGGTCGCGGCTGCTGCCCCTGAGGTTGGTTTAGTGGGCAATACCTCTTGACATGACCTGGCTAGCCGCAAGTATGGCAGGTGTAAGGAAATACCTGCTGCTCCAGACGATCCGCCACTAGATCCAGAAGAGCGACTAGTACTGAAACCCTGATCTGACACCGGTTGTTGGCCTTTCCTTGTCACCTTTCTCCCTGAAGACCGATTGTCTGACCCGCACTTAGAGGTACCATCACCAGAGGAGCACAACCTCTCTATCCTTAGGGCGGCCTCATAAGCCCCAAGCAAGCTGTCGTACTGGTTCACGGCCACAATTCGCTTTATGCCGAAATTTAAGCCCTAAACAAACTTGATGACTTGGGCCTCCACACTGACCCCTCCAGAATATGGCAACAAGTGGACGAAACGATTATAATAATCGGTCACCGACATAGACCCCTATACCAGCTCGTAGTAAGCTCTGGTCATAATACCCCAATACTCTCTGCTACTGAACTGACTCCGAAACAAAGAAGTAAACTCAACCCATCTCATAGTCTCAACATCATACTGACTGCGGAGGGCTGTCCTCTAATGCCTAGCTGCCTCCCTCAGAAAATATGCAGCTTTAGAAACTCTGGACTCAACCGGCATCTGGAGAGTCTCGAAATTGAGCTCCATCACCTCGAGCCAATTCTCTGCCTCCGCTGTATCAGTGCCTCCCACAAAGGTTGGAGGGTTGAGTTGGTTGAAATCTAAAAAATGTACCCCTCTTGAGGTCGTCGAAGCAGGGGTGGGATCAGGGGTAGAAACTGGAGCCGGAGGTGGAGCCTGGGCATCGCTAACCAAGTTTCATAAAGCCTCCAATAGAGAAGAAACAGTGCTAGGGTTCTGATCGGGGGTCTGATGAACTCTCCTCCTTTGTGGCATCGTGACAATTCTGAAAAATATGAGATTGTACCACATTAGCATTTCTCATTAGTCATTTTTTCCATGTATCCTACTATTGTTCATACTTGATCTCAAACATTTGTCACTAAGAGATCATTGAACCTTGCGCTCTGATACCAATAAATTTCTGTCACGACCCGGGAGAGGGCCTAACAGAAACGCCAGGTTAAACGATCAACCTCAGTGAGGTCCACCGTCTAACCTAAGGCTAAGTGCGGAAGCTTTAACACTGATCCAGGACCTCCTCGAAACAACAAAGATGAGGGTACAAACAATAGTAGAAATACAAGATTAAACGAAAGTAATTACATGCCAGAGTAAGGTACAATCTCAAATATGAACTTACATAAGTCAAACTGATGGAAATAAAAGGTGAGACTCAACGGAAAATCCAACACGATAGAGCTCACTTCCTAGTTTTCCTTCCTTTACTTGTAGAGGGGGGAGTCGTTGGGGTGAGTGACAAACTCATTATGAGATGCTATACCTACCACTTAAAAGATGCGTGCCTTATAAAATCAATGCACGTTTTAAAAAAAAACTAAAACCAGTTTCCATGTAATCATTTCTCTTTTTATATTCATTTAAAACGGTTGATGGGGCTAACGATAAAATAAGTATGTATAATGAACATAGGCCCCACCATTACACATCCACCGCTCATTTACTGAATACATCTACAAAACACATCCACCGCTCAACAGTAACCGATCAACATCCACCATTACACATCCACCGCTCAACAGTAACCGATCAACATCCACCATTACACATCCACCGCTCATTTACTGAATACATCTACAAAACACATCCACCGCTCAACAGTAACCGATCAACATCCACCATTACACATCCACCGCTCAACAGTAACCGATCAACATCCACCATTACACATCCACCGCTCAACAGTAACCGATCAACATCCACCATTACACATCCACCGCTCAACAGTAACCGATCAACATCCACCATTACACATCCACCGCTCAACAGTAACCGATCAACATCCACCATTACACATCCACCGCTCATTTACTGAATACATCTACAAAACACATCCACCGCTCAACAGTAACCGATCAACATCCACCATTACACATCCACCGCTCATTTACTGAATACATCTACAAAACACATCCACTTGTAACGACCCTTAAACATAATTCTTGAATTCCCGTGAAAATTCATTTCTTTTTTTTTTGAAAACTTTAATCAAAATTTATGATGGTTGAAATCGTTATGAAACTATCTTATAAAACAATATTTAAGTATCAATTAAAATAATTGAAGCCGTCGGTCAAAAGGACCGAGGGCATATAAGTGTAGAATATTTAAATGCCTTAAATTCGAACACGTCTACTACTACCGAACACATCTACCGAACACATCCATCGCTCAACAGTAACCGATCAACATCCACCATTACACATCCACCGCTCAACAGTAACCGATCAACATCCACCATTACACATCCACCGCTCAACAGTAACCGATCAACATCCACCATTACACATCCACCGCTCATTTACTGAATACATCTACAAAACACATCCACCGCTCAACAGTAACCGATCAACATCCACCATTACACATCCACCGCTCATTTACTGAATACATCTACAAAACACATCCACCGCTCATTTACTGAATACATCTACAAAACACATCCACCGCTCATTTACTGAATACATCTACAAAACACATCCACCGCTCATTTACTGAATACATCTACAAAACACATCCACCGCTCAACAGTAACCGATCAACATCCACCATTACACATCCACCGCTCAACAGTAACCGATCAACATCCACCATTACACATCCACCGCTCATTTACTGAATACATCTACAAAACACATCCACCGCTCATCTACCGAATACATCTACAAAACACATCCACCGCTCAACAGTAACCGATCAACATCCACCATTACACATCCACCGTTCATCTACCGAATACATCTTCAAAACGCATCCACCGCTCAACAGTAACCGATCAACATCCACCATTACACATCCACCGCTCATTTACTAAATACATCTACAAAACACATCTACCGCTCAACAGTAACCGATCAACATCCACCATAACACATTCACCGCTCATTTACTGAATACATCTACAAAACACATCCACCGCTCAACAGTAACCGATCAACATCAACCATTACACATCCACCGCTCATTTACTGAATACATCTACAAAACACATCCACCGCTTAACAACTTAATTCTTATCTTCTATAGACTTCAAACCTCATTTCAAGAATGCTCATGTACGTAGGTTTATAGACTTGGACAAAATACGAAAGGCAAAAGGTTCAAGAACAGATGAAAACATTTAATCTTATAATCCCCTTTAAAACTTATAAATATTGAACAATTCAATTACTTATCATCATATAAAAATTCTCTTCTACGATTTCTTCTATGTCATTATCTTATACCATAACAGACCAGGAGCACCATCCTCAGGTCAAATCGCCACCCAGCACAAAATCCACGCCATGAGTACTATCCAGCAACTCGACTTAGATATTATCGCTTGGAATGAAATCCTCACCTTTCAATTCGTCACCTACATCATAAGGTTCAGACTATAAGCCTAATGCTTAGTAAGAAGTGCAACGTATGCATAATTACTCATGAACGTATACTCAATAAAATCATATTCTTATTCATCGATCATATATCGTGCATTAAGGAGGGATTAGTGCCGAAAGGGGGGGGGGGGGGGGTAGGCAGAGTGCGTGTACATGGCCCCCTCTCGGGCAGTAATCTTGGTCCATCCCTCGACAGTGACATGGCCAAACCACCCCAACCCTCACTTAAATATAGTTGCATACATCTCATTGTCTTATATCATTCATGAAAGGGGCATGTTCATAAAACGTTTTGCATTTTTGGAAGGTAAATCATAATGCGTGAAATGTACATACAAAACAGAACATTACACCAGAGAAAACTCAGACATCCAGCATATACCATAGTACAAACCACAAACATCCAGACATTGTCAATAACAAGCTTAACCTAGTACCCTTGTGATGTAGAGCCCTAATGGCTGGAAATCTTAACGCACTCACTTATCTGGATTCCTTTGCTATGTCGTGTCTTCACTTGAATCCTTTTCCACTTAGGACATTTCACACTTCAATGTTAAATATGTCCTGAATAATCTAAACTCAGAGCTGGTAAAATCTTAGCTAAAGAAATCATCCTAGATTTTAGCTTGAACCTCTAAGGTATTTTGCTGAACACTTAGTGTGCAGAGCTTAACTTTCAAAACATTAATGGCATCATCGCCTAAACTGCCAGATTCATATAGATTTTAGACTCTCAACTAAAACGTCAACAACATCTAGGATTCTATATCAGTGCCAATACAGAAGACTCGAAATACTGTCATTATTCAAGCATTGTCCAATTCTAAGTCTTTAAACACCAACCAGTAATCACCCTTAATCAAAAGCTTAATGAATGAATCACCTAAACCTTACCTGAGCTTGAATCGTCGAAGAAAGAAAAGGGAGGAATCGGTTGCCGAAGGAGGAAATCGCCAGAAGAGGAAAGTCGACTACAGGAGAGTTTAAATGAGATTTTATGCTTTCCTTTTCCTATTTATATCGAACCAGCTCACACTAATTACAATCATTGCCATTAAACCTACTTTCATTTATAATCTCCTTATTACATAATTCACACCATAATAATCGCGGGAAAAATACCTTACCAAGGTGCTGGTTGTTACATCCTACCCTCCTTAAACAAAATTTTTGTCCTCAAAAATTTTTTAAACGAATAGTTCCGGATACTTGTCCACCATATCTTGTCGTCTCTCCCATGTGGCTTCCTCAATGTCATGATTTCTCCAAAACACCTTAACCAATGGAACCTCCTTGTTCCTCAACATCTTTACTGAAGAATCGAGGATTTGCACTGGTATTTCTTCACATGCTAAAATTGGTTGAATTTCAATGTTCACCGGTTCCAAAACATGTGTCGGATCTCGTATGCATTTCCTCAACATTGATACGTGAAAGACATTGTGAATCTCGTCCATGGATGAAGGCAGGAATAACCTATATGCTGTATTTCCAACCCTTGCCAACATAGGAAATGGTCCAACGAACCGGGGATTGAGCTTTCCTCTCTTTGCAAACCTCATAACTCCTCTAAGCGGGAAGATTTTATGGAAAACTACATCTCCGACAGCAAACTCAAGTTCCCTTCTCCTCTGATCCGCATAACTCTTTTGTCGGCTTTGCGTAGACAACATTCTTTTTCTAATAATGGCAACCTTGTCTGACATTTGCTGTATAACTTCAGGGCCTAATAGTTTTTCTTCTCCAACTTCATCCCAGTATAAAGGTGACCTACATTTTCTGCCATACAGTGCCTCGTAATGAGCCATACCAATGGTGGACTGGTAACTATTGTTGTAAGAGAGTTCAACCAAAGGTAGGTAACGGCTCCATGTTGCCTGAAATTCCAGTACACATGCCCTCAACATATCCTCGAGTATCTGAATAGTTCGTTCAGATTGTCCATCAGTTTGAGGGTGAAAAGCTGTGCTAAAGGTTAACTTTGTACCCATCGAGCCTTGTAGACTTTTCCAAAACCTTGAGGTAAATCTGGGATCCCGATCCGAGACAATTGTCACAAGAATCCCATGCAATCTAATGATCTCCTGCACATACAAAATAGCAAACTGGTCCATCGTATAAGTCATCTTTACTGGTAGGAAGTGAGCTGATTTTGTCAATCTATCAACAATTACCCAAATACTATCATGGCCTTTAGTTGTCTTTGGTAATCCAACCACAAAGTCCATGGCTATGTTTTTCTATTTCCATTCGAGAATCGGTAATGGTTGGAGAGTACCTCCCATTCTTTGATGTTCTGCCTTAACTTGTTGGCATACCATGCATTCCTCCACATACTTGGCAACATATCGCTTCAAATTTGGCCACCAGTAAAGCAACCTCAAGTCTCAGTACATCTTGGTATTGCCTGGATGCACTGAGAAGGACGACGAGTATGCTTCAGCCAAAACCAATTTTCGTAACTCCTCATGTAACGACCCGGGGAGGATCGCCACGAAATTCTTGACTTTACATAAAACTTTAATTCATATTTGAACTCTTTTCTCCTTCTCTGTTTTTTTTTCTTTAATAACGGTATACCTAACAGGTTTAAAGACTTCAATTTAACGGATAGAAAATTAGTCCCTCGTACATGCTTCCAATCGACGTACAAGTTGTATGGGTCTACATGCATCAACCGATAGACATTGCGTCTTCCGGATGGCACGTGCACCCCACATGACTCATTTAAACACCTATCGACAGATGCGAATACTCGCATCGACCGACGATCATGTGCATCTCGTGTGACCAATTAAAACATCTATCGATAGACATGTGAAATTCACGTGTTCATCTAAGACATTTTCCGATAGCTTACAAGCTCTATATCATCCGATCACTATGCGACAAATTATCATTTACATCATCCGGCGAGGAAAGCATACTCCATCTTCTGGTGTAATAGGGAAACATCATCCGATGGACATGTGCTCCCCACGTGCATAATTAAAACATGACCCGGTCACTAAACGACAAGAAAACCCTCACATCGTCCGATGGCTAAACACTCTACATCTGCCGATCGCTAGACGACAAAATAGCACTTTCATCATCCGATGACTAATCACTACATCTGCCGATCGCTAGACGACAAAATAACACTTTCATCTTCCGATGGCTTAAACACTACATCTGCCGATCGCTAGACGACAAAATAATACTTTCATCATCCGATGGCTTAGACACTCTACATCTGCCGATGACGTCAGCCGGATGAGTGCCTCATCCAGCTTCTATCTTACGGCAATAAAACACTATAATCATCAAATAACCTCATCCAACAGAAAATACTACAACTCACTCAAATCTTAACCTGGAAATTATAAACCCTAATGAGTAAAAACCATATCCCATACAAGATACACATAGCGGAAGGCTTAAGCAAAACAGACCATTCATAATCCTTAAAATCGTTAACAGACTCTGAAGTCAAACCATTCAAAATCTGAATCTCATTGTTATAAGAAAACTCTATTCTATTTAGTCATCTGTTTATCATAAACTTCTCTGAGTTACTATGGGTATAACCAGGGAACTCGATCGCCTATCCAGCCTTCACTGTCACACTGAGCATCCTCCAGCAACCAAGCTTAGACATCCTCATTGACCTTGAGTTCCTCACCTGAAAACTCGTCACCTACATCATGAGATTTAAACTATAAGCCTAATGCTTAGTAAGGAATGCAACACTAACATGGATGCATGAATGCATAATTTGGGAAAATCACATGATCATAAGTCTTTTCTTGTTCATGTCTTTGCTCGTAATCATCATTCATAGTCATGGATCATATTCATCATTCATAGTCATTGATCATATTCGTCATTCACAGTCATTGATCATATTCGTCATTCATAGTCATTGATCATATCCATCATTCATAGTCTTTGTTCATATTCATTGTTTAGGTTGTTTGGATCAAGAGAGGATTTGTGCCGGTAAAGGGGGTTCGACAGTGAGTTTGATCTTGTTCCCTACTGCGGTTCGTATTCATATGTCCTTCTTTGGACTGTGACATACGCCGAACCGCCCCCAACCCTCACTTAATCTATGTTGCATATGTAATACCCGGCTTTTCGGGATATTAATATTTTAATATAAATGGCATTTTTGTAAATATGTCAAATCAAGCCCGTTTTGTGAACAGAGGGTTTCGTTGGGATCCTAATTATTAATAGGAATTTTAAGGAAATTATGAGAATTTTCGGAGTAATAATGCTATATTCCGAGTAATTAGCTCAATCGTAACGTAAAAGACGTTTTAGTAAAAATAGTAAACGGGGTCCGAATTGCAAACGGACAGTTTTATTGGGACCCAAATAATAAGTTGGACTTACTGGTGAAATAAGGAGATTTGGTGAAATCGAATAGTGAGCCGATTAACGAAACGAATGACGAAACGAATATAAAATCAAAGTAAGGGTAAAATGGTAATTTGCCAAAGTAATTTTATAAAATTAACAGAAACTCTCTTTCTCCCTCACTTTCTCCCTTCCTCGCAAAAACCAGAGGGCTCTGGTTTCCCTCCCCCGCGGCGATCCCTCACGGCCGACGCCGTTTCTCCTCCGACCGATCTCCGTCCTTCACGTTTTCTCCTCCGATCAACGTCCTAGGTAAGATTCTACAGCTTTCGGACGTTAGTTTTCAGTTTTAACGAATTTATATGGTTAGGGTTTTCGTTAGGATTTATGTTAGAAATCCGATTTAGAATTCGTAATTTATAGGTTTACAGTATTTATAGATAAAAAGGACGTATTGAACATTATCGGATGAAGTTAAACTAATTTGTGATAAATGTTGAATCAAGCGAATTTCGGGTTTTTGGAAAAAGCTCGTTATTGGATGTTTCGTAGAATCGAGCGCGAATTGGTTATTGGAATGCCTCGATTAATTAAGTTATAGCTTTAGAAGAATTTCCTTAGTTAAGGATTTCATTAATTTGGACTTTTACGGTTCAAACACATTTTAATGATAATTGTTGTGAATTGCCATAGGTGAACCTCGCTCGTGAACGGAGCTAGCTTTTCAACAGACGTCAGGTAAGTCTCCGCGACTTGTTTGGCCGATTGGCCTACACCATAGGATCTTTTGTTGTTCGAGGAAATTGGAGAATTGTTTGTTTAAATGCTTTGGTTGGGTAGTTAGGACTAGTTCTTTTGTAGGTTATGCCTGAGTGTCTTGATGGTACGTATGATGATTGATATGTTATGTTTATATCTGTTCATGCATCATAGTTTTAAAAAACGTCATGAAAATGAATTTACGCATAGTTTTCATGAAAAAGAAATGCACGTAAAGGCAAGTAAAGTATCATGTAAACAACCCTCTGTATGTGGTTATCGGGGTGAGGTTCAGACCCGGCGTTCCGTGGTGAGCGGGTTTTCCTCCCTTCAGATGGTGTGGGCTGTCTAACCGCTTGACGGGCCCTAACCATCTGCCGAGTGAATAGACTTCGGTAACCAAAAGAATGTCATGGTGAGAATGAATGAATGAAAGAATGAATGAATGAATGAAATGCATGAGTGACGGTGTTATAAAAACTGCATAAACATGTTCATGCATAAGCATTCACGTAGACTTACTGAGCTTTAAACTCACGACTTATATTTATGGTGTAGGTGACCTCTACACAGGTGAGGATGAGATCCCTCCACCCGAGGCATGAACGGTTGAAGAAAGATGGCCCGTGGGAGTGTGCTGGGCAGTCGGTGCGCAATTTGACCCGTGGGGGATGTAGGTATATGATTTGGGGAACGTGATATGAATTGTATAGCTGAATTATATTAGGATGCTTGGATTTGGTTAGTTAATAGGTTAATGTTTTGACGTTTTGAAACTTGTTTTATAAACTGTTTGGTAAATTTTAAATAGGAGGAAACGTCTGGTTTTTAAATGGATCCACGCTATTTATTTTTATGAAAGTTTATTACGTTTTAATCACGTTCTAGGGCAGGTTTTATGTTGTCTATACTTGGTGGATGAGGAAATAAGAAATGAATGATGTTATGTTAAAGTTTAATGGAAAAATGTGTAGAAGTAGACTTGTGAATGAAGGAGAAATGGTGAGGGAAGTTGATGGTTGCTCTCTGGAATTCGGATTCCAGAGAGCACTTGTATAGAAAAAGAAAAAGAAAAACAGAGATGGGGAGACATGTAGCGATCGATCTCTGCTGAGGCGCATGGCCTCAGCGATCGATCTCTGCTGAGGCACATGGCCTCAGCGATTGATCCCTGCTGTGGCGCAGCGATCGATCTCTGTTTCTTTTGCCTCTGTCTTCAAGTTTTGCCCTTGGCCGAATTGAAAAATGTTTTAAATGTTTTCTTTAATATTTATTAAATGTTTTAAGTTTAATTTAAATTAGTTTTAAGTTTAACTAAAAGGGTTTAAAGAAATAGGTTTACACGATTTTAATTCCAATTTGAATTCCGCTTCAGTTTAGGTTCAAAGTTTATGATAAGTGTAAAAAAGAAAAAAAAAATAAAAAAAAAAAGTACGGGTAAATTGGGTACAGTATTAGGGTCGCTACAGCATAAGTCTTATATATATACATATATACATACTTATCTTGTTCATGGAAAACATGCGTTAAAACGTCTTCTTATGCTTGAGAAACATTCATGATGCATGAACATGAGAACTTTTAACTCATCAAACCATGACAAGGATCCTACCAGAGCAGACAACTTCACATTCACTAGCAGGTCATCAAATAGTATAACTCGCAACATACATAAATCCTTCAAGTGCAGACAAGCTCATTATCATGAGGTAAACATTAGACATCTCAACCTAGTACTCGCACGATGTAGGGCTCTATTAGCCTGGAAATCTTAATACATTCACTTACCTGGTCTCCTTAGCACTTGAGCTCCTTTCTATTCAAACTTCTTCACCTAAACATTTACATTGCAGTAGTTAAGACAAAATCCTAATACTCTACTCATAAATCATCCTAGGATCTATTAGCTAAAGTCATTCTCGAATCCTTGGTTTGATATACTGTGCAAAATCTGAAATCCAAAATAAAACAAACAGGTTCCACTATCGATTAAATCTGAGTTGATTACTTAAAATGTCCAGAATCGATTCGGGTTGACATTACTACTCTCGGATTCTAAAATGTTCTAATTAATATTCGGCCATTGAAGAATCCAAACTTCAATACAGAGCTGAAAAAAGGGCTAATAAACTAACAGATAACCACATTGTCAAACCCGTACCTCGAGCACAAAGTAGCCGAGAAGCAGCAAGGAAACCGATCGCCGAAGGAGGGATTTCCAGCTGACAGAGAGCGAGAGCTTGGGAGAGAAGAAATCGCCGGAAGTTGGGGATGTCGGCTACAGTGGTTTAAATGAGGTTTGAATCCTTTCCTTTTTCTTTAAATACTGGCCTCAATCCTCCATTATTACAACTTTGCCACTCAACCTAGTTTAGATCCACATGTAATTAATTAAGCTTGGCATAAATCCTAAACTACGAAGATTAAATATTTATGACCGTTAATACAGTTAAGAAAATCACCTGGCCATTAACTCGGGTGTTACATCCACCCCTCCTTAAACAAAATTTTCGTCCCCGAAAATTGATCAAACAAACAACTCTGGATACTTGTCTAACATGTCCTGTCGTCGCTCCCATGTGGCTTCCTCAATGCCATGATGCTTCCATAAAACTTTGACCAACGGAATCTCTTTATTCCTCAGAGTCTTAACTGCGGATTCCAATATCTGTACTGGCTTCTCTTCATATGTTAGCGTCGGCTCAAACTCAAAATCCACTGGTTTAACAACTTGTGTAGGGTCCCGTATACATTTCCTTAACATTGGCACGTGGAAAACATTATGAACTTTATCCAATGATGGAGGCAACTGCAGTCTGTAAGCTGTACTACCGATTCTAGCCAAAACTAGGGAATGGTCCAACAAATCGTGGATTAAGCTTTTCCCTTCTGCCAAATCTTAGTACTCCTTTAAATGGTGAAACCTTCAGGAAGACCTCATCTCCAACAACAAATTCAAGATCTCTCCTCCTTTAGTCTGCATAACTTTTCTGTCGGCTTTGTGCAGTAATCATCCTCCTCTTAATAGTGGCAATCTTGTCTGACATCTGCTGTAACATCTCGGGACCTATGAGTTTTGCTTCACCAACCTCATCCCAATACAGAGGTGATCTACATTTCCTACCATACAACGCCTCATAAGGTGACATGCCAATGGTGGACTGGTAGCTGTTGTTGTAGGAGAACTCAACCAGGGGTAAGTATCTACTCCAGGATGACTGGAAATCTAGTACACACACCCTCAGCATGTCCTCAAGTATCTGGATAGTCCTTTCAGATTGACCATCTGTCTGTGGGTGGAAGGCAGTACTGAAGGTTAACTTTGTACCTAATGCATCTTGTAAACTTTTCCAAAACTGGGAGGTAAACCTGGGGTCACGATCGGAGACAATAGATGCAGGAATTCCATGCAACCTAATAACTTCTTGTACATAAAGATCAGCAAGCTGGTCCATCGAGTAGGTTGTCCTTACTGGTAAGAAATGGGCTGATTTTGTCAATCTATCAATCACAACCCAAATACTATCATGTCCCTTGGTTGTCTTAGGCAATCCTACGACGAAATCCATAGCTATGTGTTCCCACTTCCACTCGGGAATAGGTAGAGGCTGAAGGGTACCTCCTGGACGTTGGTGCTCGGCTTTAACCTGTTGGCAAACCAAATATGACTCTACATGCTTAGCAACATCTCTCTTTAAGTTTGGCCACCAATAGAGTAACTTCATGTCTCGATACATCTTAGTGCTTCCAGGATGCACAGAAAAGGGAGACGAATGCGCCTCAGCCAAGATTAGCTTACGTAATTCTTCATCATTAGGGACATACCATCTATTTCTAAACTTCAGAATCCCATCCTTGGAAAGACTAATCTCGGAGGTGGTGTCTTTCACCTTGTTCATCATACTGCTATTCTCCTCAGAGTCCTTCTGTTGTGCTTCTTTGATCTTTTCTAAAACCGTTGGTTGAATGGTCAAATCGGCCAGTAAGGTTGATAACTCTGGAACTATCTCCAATTCAAACCTCTGAACTTCAGTCCTCAAAGGTATAGACATAGTTGATACAACGGGTTGCATTGTTGTTGACATCCTGCTCAATGCGTCAGCTACAGAGTTAGTCTTACTCGGGTGATACTTGATCTCAAAGTCGTAATCCTTAACAAATTCCAACCAACGCCTTTGCCTCATGTTCAATTCCTTTTGTGTAAAGAGATACTTCAGACTTTTATGGTCAGAAAACACCTCACACTGCTGTCCATATAAGTAGTGTCTCCATATCTTCAAAGCAAAAACGACAGCGGCTAATTCTAAATCATGGGTGGGGTAGTTCTGTTCGTAACTCTTTAACTGCCTAGAGGCATATGCTACAACCTTGCCTTCTTGCATCAAAACACTGCCCAAACCAACTTTTGATGCATCACAAAATACAGCTAAACTTTCCCTCTTCGGTTGGAAGGGTCAAAACTGGGGCTGTTATTAACTTCACCTTCAACGTCTAGAAGCTATCCTCACAAGCTTCGGTCCAAGAATACTTATTGTCCTTCTTTGTCAAATTCGTCAAGGGCTTAGCTATCATAGAAAATCCTTTGATGAACTTTCTGTAATAGCCTGCCAATCCAAGGAAACTGCAGACTTCACTGGCATTCTTTAGTTGTGACCAATCCTTTACTGCCTGAATTGTGGTCGGGTCCACTGATATGCCATTAGCAGAAACTACATGGCCAAGAAAATTAACCTTGTCCAACCAAAATTCACACTTGGACAATTTGGCATAAAGCTGGTGCTCCTTCAATGTTGTCAAAACTATTCTTAAATGCTCTGCATGGTCAGCTTCTGTCCATGAGTATATCAGGATATCATCTATGAATACAATTATAAATTTGTCCAAATACTCCCGAAACACACGATTCATTAAGTCCATAAAGGCTGCAGGTGCATTGGTCAGTCCAAATGACATGACCAAGAATTCGTAGTGTCCATAACGGGTTCTGAAGGCTGTCTTTGGTATATCTCCTTCCTTAACTTTCAGTTGGTAATAACCTGAACGTAAATCTATTTTTGAAAACACCTTTGCTCCTTGCAGTTGGTCAAACAAATCGTCAATCCGAGGTAAGGGGTACTTATTCTTAATTGTCAACTTATTTAGCTCCCTATAGTCTATGCACATTCTAAGGGAACCATCCTTCTTCTTGACAAATAAGACAGGTGCACCCCAAGGGGAACTGCTAGAGCGTATAAACCCTTTGTCTACTAATTCCTGTAGTTGGACTTTTAACTCCTTTAACTCAACCGGTGCCATTCGGTAAGGATTCTTAGATACAGGCAATGCCTCGGGATATGTATCAATTACAAACTCTATTTCTCTATCCAGTGGTAATCCTGGCAAATCATCTAAGAACGCCTCAGGGAACTCTCTGACTAAGGGGATATCTTGTAACTCTATCTTATTCTTCACCCGAACATCCATTATGCTAGCTAAGTAACTCTCACAACCATTTTTCAGTAACCGGTAAATTTCTAGTGAGGATATAATCGGTATTTTGTTTATCTTAGGAATGGCTTGGAAGGAATAATGATCACCATTTGGGGGTCAAAAATCAACCATCCCAGATCTACAACTTATTGTGGCATAATGCCTAAATAACCAGACCATTCCCAATATCACCTCATATCCTTTCATGTCAATTACAATCAGTTCTACATATAGTTTCTTACTTCCTAAGGACACAATATCACCTTCAACAATCTGTTCAGAATGTAGGGACTTCCCTGATGGTAACATAACATCATATGGCCTTTCGGCTGGTAAAAGTTCTAAGTTGTGTTGGCATACAAACAGAGTTGATATAAACGAGTGTGTGGCTCCCGTATCTATAAGTGTGTAAGCAGCAAAACCACAGATCATAATGGTACCTGTTATGACTGTATGCTGCACGGCTTCCTCATCCTCCATCATTGCATAGACTCTAGGTGCTACCCTTGCACGGTTCGGATCTGGCGGCATGGGGCAGTCTCTGACTATATGTCCAACCTTGTCACATCTGAAACAACGGCCAGAACGCAACTTGCATTCACCGGGGGTGTTCTTCTGACAGGTGGGGCATAGGGGTGCCAGAGGCCTCTTCCCTTTTCCTTGGTCATCATTCTGGTTGAGGGGTCTCTTTATTCCTTGTTGTTGTTGCTGTGGTCCCCTGTTCTGTTGCGGCTGCCAACCTTTGTTCTGACGTGGTGGTGGCTGAGTGTCCTTTGTGAGTTTTCTTGGATGCTCACGCTGTGCATATGCTGTTATTTCAGCCTCTTCTAGCTCCAAGGCCTTAGCCGTCACTTCACCATAAGGTACATTGTGTATCCCAACAGTCTTCACCTTCACATATAGAATCGGCTTCAGCCCTTGAACAAATTGGTAAATCTTGTCCTCGTCATCCTCAATCATACGGGGAGCAAACCGTGATAAAGTATCAAATTTGCATATGTAATCCGTCACAGAGCCAGTTTGTCGCAGATTCATAAACTCCTTCTTCTTGTTGGCCCGAACAGTCTTATTGAAGTACTTGTCAAAGAAAGCAGTCTTGAACATCTCCCAGGTCATAGCTTCGGCATTAGCGGTGTTCTGGATCGAGTCCCACCAATGCCTTGCACTTAACTCCAAATGAAAGACAGCATAGGTGACCTTATCCCCTTCATCAACCTTTGCATACTTAAACATGTCTTCTATCTTTCGAATCCACTCCTCAGCATAAATAGGATCTGAAACATGTCCATTAAACACCGGGGGTCGAAGCCGGTGGAAACGCTCACCCCCATGATCATAAGTTGCATTAGTACTGGAGTTGCCTTGTTCCTCTCTAGCAGTCATCAGTCGTTCTATCTGGTGAGATTGGCGCATGACCAACTCTGTCAACTGAGCAATAGCATTGCTATCCTCATTGGTCTCTCTCTACTGACCTCTAACCATTTTGAGATTCCTAGACAAATCATTACAGATATATCTTAACTTAATGACATATACTGAAATCATAAATACTTACAGTTGTTGGAGTGCTCATGTGACAGTCAGTGCTGGAAGGCAGTCTGCAGAATCGATTTTAGAACCCGGTTTAACTTTGATACCATAATTGTAACGACCCGGGGAGGATCGCCACGAAATTCTTGACTTTACATAAAACTTTAATTCATATTTGAACTCTTTTCTCCTTCTCTGTTTTTTTTTTCTTTAATAACGGTATACCTAACAGGCTTAAAGACTTCAATTTAACGAATAGAAAATTAGTCCCTCGTACATGCTTCCAATCGACGTACAAGTTGCATGGGTCTGCATGCATCAACCAATAGACATTGCGTCTTCCGGATGGCACGTGCACCCCACATGACTCATTTAAACACCTATCGGCAGATGCGAATACTCGCATCGACCGACGATCACGTGCATCTCGTGTGACCAATTAAAACATCTACCGATAGACATGTGAAATTCACGTGTTCATCTAAGACATCTTCCGATAGCTTACAAGCTCTATATCATCCGATCACTATGCGACAAATTATCATTTACATCATCCGGCGAGGAAAGCATACTTCATCTTCTGGTGTAATAGGGAAACATCATCCGATGGACATGTGCTCCCCACGTGCAAAATTAAAACATGACCCGGTCACTAAACGACAAGAAAACCCTCACATCGTCCGATGGCTAAACACTCTACATCTGCCGATTGCTAGACGACAAAATAGCACTTTCATCATCCGATGACTAATCACTACATCTGCCGATCGCTAGACGACAAAATAATACTTTCATCATCCGATGGCTTAGACACTCTACATTTGCCGATGACGTCAGCCGGATGAGTGCCTCATCCAGCTTCTATCTTATGGCAATAAAACACTATAATCATCAAATAACCTCATCCAACAGAAAATACTACAACTCACTCAAATCTTAACCTGGAAATTATAAACCCTAATGAGTAAAAACCATATCCCATACAAGATACACATAGCGGAAGGCTTAAGCAAAACAGACCATTCATAATCCTTAAAATCGTTAACAGACTCTGAAGTCAAACCATTCAAAATCCGAATCTCATTGTTATAAGAAAACTCTATTCTATTTAGTCATCTGTTTATCATAAACTTCTCTGACTTACTATGGGTATAACCAGAGAACTCGATCGCCTATCCAGCCTTCACTGTCACACTGAGCATCCTCCAGCAACCAAGCTTAGACATCCTCATTGACCTTGAGTTCCTCACCTGAAAACTCGTCACCTACATCATGAGATTTAAACTATAAGCCTAATGCTAAGTAAGGAATGCAACACTAACATAGATGCATGAATGCATAATTTGGGAAAATCACATGCTCATAAATCTTTTCTTGTTCATGTCTTTGCTCGTAATCATCATTCATAGTCATGGATCATATTCATCATTCATAGTCATTGATCATATTCATCATTCACAGTCATTGATCATATTCGTCATTCATACTCATTGATCATATCCATCATTCATAGTCTTTGTTCATATTCATTGTTTAGGTTGTGTGGATCAAGAGAGGATTTGTGCCGGTAAAGAGGGTTCGACAGTGAGTTTGATCTTGTTCCCTACTGCGGGTCGTATTCATATGTCCTTCTTTGGACTGTGACATACGCCGAACCGCCCCCAACCCTCACTTAATCCACGTTGCATAAGTCTTATATATATACATATATACATACTTATCTTGTTCATGGAAAACATGCGTTAAAACGTCTTCTTATGCTTGAGAAACATTCATGATGCATGAACATGAGAACTTTCAACTCATCAAACCATGACAAGGATCCTACCAGAGCAGACAACTTCACATTCACTAGCAGGTCATCAAATAGTATAACTCGCAACATACATAAATCCTTCAAGTGCAGACAAGCTCATTATCATGAGGTAAACATTAGACATCTCAACCTAGTACTCCCACGATGTAAGGCTCTATTAGCCAAAAATCTTAATACTTTCACTTATCTGGTCTCCTTAGCACTTGAGCTCCTTTCTATTCAAACTTCTTCACCTAAACATTTACATTGCAGTAGTTAAGACAAAATCCTAATACTCTACTCATAAATCATCCTAGGATCTATTAGCTAAAGTCATTCCCGAATCCTTGGTTTGATATACTGTGCAAAATCTGAAATCCAAAATAAAACAAACAGGTTCCACTATCGATTAAATCTGAGTTGATTACTTAAATTGTCCAGAATCGATTTGGGTTGACATTACTATTCTCGGATTCTAAAATGTTCTAATTAATATTCGGCCATTGAAGAATCCAAACTTCAATACAGAGCTGAAAACAGGGCTAATAAACTAACAGATAACCACATTGTCAAACCCGTACCTCGAGCACAAAGTAGCCGAGAAGCAGCAAGGAAACCGATCGCCGAAGGTGGGATTTCCAGCTGACAGAGAGCGAGAGCTTGGGAGAGAAGAAATCGTCGGAAGTTGGGGATGTCGGCTACAGTGGTTTAAATGAGGTTTGAATCCTTTCCTTTTTCTTTAAATACTGGCCTCAATTCTCCATTATTACAACTTTGCCACTCAACCTAGTTTAGATCCACATGTAATTATTTAAGCTTGGCATAAATCCTAAACTACGAAGATTAAATATTTATGACCGTTAATACAGTTAAGAAAATCACCTGGCCATTAACTCGGGTGTTACACCTCATCTTTTGGAACATACCATCGGTCCCTAAACTTCAAGATACCATCCACCGAAAGGCTGAACTCAGAAGAATCACTCGCCAATTTTCTCATGATGTTATCTTTTTCCTTTGAATCCTTCTGTTGGGCCTCCTTAATTCTATCCAAAATAGTTGGTCGAATGGTTAAATCAGCAAGTAAGGCTGACAACACATATTTCCAATTCCAATTTCTAAACTTCCATTCTCAAAAGTTCAGACATGGCTGATATAGCGGGCTGCGTTGTTGTCGACATCCTGCTTAATGCGTCAGCAATAGCATTGGCTTTATTGGGGTAATACTTAATTTCAAAGTCATAATCCTTAACAAATTCCAACCAATGTCTTTGTCTCATGTTTAATTCCTTTTGAGTAAAGAGATACTTCAAACTTTTATGGTCCGAAAATACCTCGCACTGCTGACCGTAAAGATAGTGCCTCCAAATTTTTAGTGCAAAAACCACAGCAGCTAACTCCAAATCGTGAGTGGGATAATTCTGTTCATAACCTTTTAGGTGTCTGGAAGCATATGCCACAACCTTATCTTCCTGCATTAACACACACCCCAGGCCAACTTTGTATGCATCACAATAGACACTGAACCTTCCTCCTTCAACCGAGAGTGTCAACAGAGGGGCTGTCGTTAACTTCAGTTTCAATGTCTGGAAACTCTCTTTACAAGCCTCTGTCCAAGAGTACTTAAGGTCCTTATTTGTTAGACTAGTTAAGGGTTTGACTATCATTGAAAATCCTTTAATAAACTTCCTGTAATAACCTGCCAATCCAAGGAAACTTCAGACTTCGCTGACATTCCTTGGTTGTGGCCAATCCTTTACTGCCTGAATTTTGGTTGGATCAACAGATATGCCTTCAACAGAAATGACATGGCCCAAAAAGTTGACTCTATCAAGCCAAAACTCGCACTTAAAAAATTTGGCATATAATTGCAGTTTCACTGGGGTTGCCAAAACAATCTTCAAGTGTTCTGCATGCTCGTCCTTAGTTTGAGAGTAAATTTGAATGTCGTCTATAAATACAATAACAAACTTGTCCAAATATTCTCGAAACACTCGGTTCATCATGTCCATGAAGGCTGCAGGCGCATTTGTCAATCCAAATGACATCACAAGGAATTCATAATGTCCATATCGGGTTCTGAATGCGGTCTTAGATACATCCTCAGCCTTGACTTTTAACTGGTAGTAGCCCGAGCGTAAGTCAATTTTTGAAAATACCATGGCTCCTTAAAGTCGATCAAACAGATCATCATTTCGAGGCAATGGATATTTATTCTTGATTGTCAACTTATTCAGTTCCCTATAGTCTATGCACATTCTAAGGGATCCGTCTTTCTTCTTGACAAACAAAACAGGTGCACCCCAAGGAGAACTGCTGGGGCGTATAAATCCCTTGTCTACTAGCTCTTGCAATTGAGTCTTCAGTTCCTTCAATTCAACCGTTGCCATACAGTAGGGATTCTTAAAAACCGGTGAGGCTCCAGGGTAGGTATCAATCGCAAATTCTATCTCTCTATTAGGCGGTACTGTAACGACCCCATATCCCAGCAAGATATTGTCCGCTCTTGGGATTGGGGCGTAGCCCAATATCCTCCCCTCACGGCTTTGTTTGGTGAGAACTTCCCGGAAGGTCACCCAACCTGGAATTGCTCTCACCGAAGCACTTTTAACTTCGGAGTTCTTATGGGATCCGTTGCCAATTGTGCTTCAAAACGCGTCTTGCTATGTTGGGAGGGTCTCTTTACATATGTTTCATTTCCACATACTTCCCTAAGCGATGTGAGATTGTGACGACCTCCTTTTTACGACCTATCACCTTCCGGTTCGCCCGCGCAGACGTACCGCCATCTGGGTTCCGGTTCGTGCAGCCATCGTACACATACTTGCACATTCGGGTCATCACAATCAGCCCCCCTCGGGGGCCCAACGTCCTCGTTGGTCACATTTCGGTTGGGTACAGGCTCTGATACCATTTGTAACGATCCCATATCCCAGCAAGATATTGTCCGCTCTGGGGATTGGGCCGTAGCCCAATATCCTCCCCTCACGGCTTTGTTTGGTGAGAACTTCCCGGAAGGTCACCCAACCTGGAATTGCTCTCGCCGAAGTACTTTTAACTTCGAAGTTCTTATGGGATCCGTTGCCAATTGTGCTCCAAAACGCGTCTTGCTATGTTGGGAGGGTCTCTTTACATATGTTTCATTTCCACATACTTCTCCAAGCGATGTGGGATTGTGACGACCCCCTTTTTATGACCTGTCACCTTCCGGTTCGCCCGCGCGGACGTATCGCCATCCGGGTTCCGGTTCGTGCAGCCATCGTACACATACTTGCACATTCGGGTCATCACAATCAACACAAGGAAGGAAACCCGTTAAGGTCTAATTGGGTTTAGAAATGATATAAAATGAGAACCGGAGCGAAAACGGGCCCAAACGGTTTGGGTTAACTTTTGGTCAAAAGTCAACACAGGTCAAAGTCAACTATTGACTTTGACTAACCGGATTGGTTTGGGTCGGGTCGGACCGGTTTAGATCGAGACCGGTTTGGGTTGGACTTGTTTGGGTCTAGTTGAACCTAAATTGGTCGGGTCGGGTCTGATTCGGGTCGGGCTAATTCTGGTCAGATATAATCGAACTAGTTCGGGTTGGTCTGGGTTGGATCGGTTATGATCCGGACAAACCCCTCCCAGCTGGGTTCGGGTCGGACCCAGCTCAAACTCGTATCGGGCTCGGCTTGACCCAACCCAGGCCCAACACAGCCTAACCCAACCCAAGCCCATCTCGACCTTGGGCCCTAGTGTAACGTCCCTAGAACTGTACCCATTTACCCGTATAAATTTTTCATTTTATTTTACACTTTAAGCGGAAACTGAACCGAAATCGAAATCAGAAATTAAATCTAACTTTGAAGCTTTTAAAACAAACTTAAAAACAATTAAAATAAACTATGTAAAATAATTAAAATTATTTAAAACAGTACAGAGGGGCAAAATCGGAAAAACAGAGAGGAACGAAAGCAGCGACTGATCGCTGCAGGCGCTGCACATTGCAGCGCCCGATCGCTGCAATCGCTGCAGTGACCGATTGCTGCACATTGCAGCGATCGGGCGCTGCATTGTGCAGCGCCCAGTCGCTGCACATTGCAGCGATCGGGCGCTGCATTGTGCAGCGCCCAGTCGCTGCACATTGCAGCGACCGGTCGCTGCACTTTGCAGCGACCATTTTCCCCCTCTCCCTCGATCTTCTACCTCGTTTCCCTAATGTTTTACAAGTACTCTCTGGAAATTCCAGAGAGCAAAACATCACTCTACATTTAAGCATTTTCCAATTCCGTCACTATCAATTTATCATTTAAACTCAACTAAAACGTGTTCTAAACTCAATTAACTTACACCAGACTTTGCGAAGTCCAACTCCGTGGGTAGCTCTAAAAACCGAGCCTATCCGTAACAACCTGAAAACATTTCAAAACATTTTCATAACATTTAACTAACGGATTAAACCAAAACAATTCAATATACAGTTTATAAAACAGATTTCCAAAACGTTTAAGTCATCAAATATAGCCTATCCACTACTCAATCCAAACAACCTAAAATGTCTATACAAATCAACCTAGACATTCTAATAGTTCCCAAAATACGTACACATCCCCACGGGTCAAAAACGCGCCGACTGCCCAGCGCACTCCCACGGGCCATCATCCATCAACTGCCTCAGACATCAGAAGGAGGAACGTCGTCCTCACCTGGATCTATGTCACCTAGAACGTCACCTACACCATACAGACATCTATGAGATAATGAAATCTCAGTAAGCTTCGTAAATGCAGATGCATGCGTGCGTATGCCATTCAGAAAACATGCAGATTCAAATTCAGATACAGATTCATTACCTCGCAGACAGACAGATTGTCACCGAGATCGCAACCCACTAACCGGAGAGAGCCCATCCTGCGGTCGGACTACTCTTTCCAGCTAGAGGAGGGGGGTACACGCTTGCAACACGCACAGCCGTGCCTGAGCCCCACCTCGCGTGACCAGATACAGACAGATTACGTTCATTCATTACAGAGGTTCATTTTCTTTTCTTAAAACACGTGCAGAAATTCATTTTCATGACATTTGAAATACGTGATGCATGAACAGATATGAGCATAATATAAACATACAATAAACAAGCACATGTATACCATCAAGACTGAAATAGAATAACCTAAAACAATCATAAACCTATCTACCCAACCAAAGCAATTTTAAACAAACAACGCTTCAGGGATCCTCGATACGACAACGAAGTATGGTGTAGACCAATTGGTCAGAGTAAGTCACGGAAACTTACCTTGATCGCACAGATTCTCGAGCTTCGTCCAAGAGAGTCGTTCACCTAAGCAATTCGAAGCGCTTATCGTTAAAACGAATTTAAACTTCTAAACGTCCAAATTCAACGAAACCTTAACTAAGGAATTCCTTAAAACTTCTAGCTCATCAAATCGAGATATTTAAACGACTAATTCATGCTCGATGGTTCGAAATTACAATTAACGAATTTTTCCAAAAATTCCTAATTTTTAACCTTTTCACGATTTGATTTAACTTCGTCCAATAACGTCAAATACGTTCGATATATACTTAATCATGGCTAACCTATTAATTACGAACCCTAATTCGCGTTTTTAACGAAAATAAATCGAAACCCTAAACGGAAACCTAACGCTAAACCAGTCCGAAAACTGAAAACCGAAGCTCTAGAATTATAGATTCGTACCTAGGATAGCGATTGGAGGAGAAATCACGAAGAACGGAGGAAGAACGGAGGTCGGATCGTTGGAAGTCGTCGGCGGCCGAGGGAGAGCTCTCTGTCGATTTCGTGAAACAGAGAAGGAGAGAAGGAAAAGTGAAGGAGAAAAGGGTTTGTGATATTTTTATAAAATTTGGTTTGGCAAATTACCAAAATGCCCTTAGCTCTTGTTTCGTCCTTCGTTTCGTTAATCGGCTAACGATTCGGATTCTCGAAAACTCCATATTTTGCCCATAACTTCTATTCATTGCTAGGGCTTTATTAAAACTGTCTGTTTGCAATTTGGACTTCATTTACTATTTTTACTAAAACGTCAATTATATTACGATAGAGGTAATTACTCGGAATATAGCGTTATTACTCCGAAAATTCCCATAATTTCCCTAAAATTCCTATTAATCGTTAGGATCGTAATGAAGCTTTGCGTTTGCGAAACTAATTTGATTTGACATATTTACGGAAAATGCCATTATATGATAAAATAATAATATAATATATTAACTTCAAAATCCGTACAAGCCGGACATTACACCTAGTCAACTCGGCCTTGGGCCTGAGTCAACTCGGCCCAGCGCCCGAGTTGACTCCACCCACAATCGAGTTGACTCGACCGTCGGCAATCGAACGCCAACAACACTCCGACGACACGCTGGCGACCTACCCTGTGTCGGAAAAATAACTTTTCTCACCTGTTTTCTGCCAAAAATTTGTTTCCAACGCGTTTCTCGTCTCTTCTCCAGTCGATTCCTACCAAAAACACAAAGTATTTGACCCTAAATCGCAGATCGAAAAAACCCCACAAACCTGAAACTTTCAGACCAAAAATCGAGAGATAGATGGCTCACCTTCAAAAATACCCTTCGCCAACGTTGATCTACGCTTCGAGACAAACGTTTTGACACCAAGATCTCACCGAACGGAGGTGGTTCGGACGTCGGCGATTTCTCACCCTCTCGGTTCTCTGTCTCTCTCTTTTCTGTTCTTTCTGGTTTTCTGCCGACAGATAAGCTTTCTAAAGGAAACCTTATCTTTTAAATTTTTATTTCCTTTATTTATTTTATTAATTGTTTTATTTTATTATTTATTTCATTTTAATTTATTTTAAATCAAATCCATTTATTATATTTGATTTTAATTCGATTTCAATTCTTACTGAATAATTTCTTAAATTTTACATACGGACCACACGTGACCAAAAATTCGTACGTTACTACTCGTCAAAAATTAGCGAAATTGGTCCAATATACTCTTAAAATTCGCGAAAAATTTATTCAAATTTTACAACCACTAAAATTTGACGGATTTTACAAGTAAAGTGAGACATGTGCTAGGGTTGATGCGAAATCTGATTTCAGTTGGACAGCTTGATAGTGAAGGTCACAATGTCAGTTTCAGAAACAGTGATTGAAAGGTAACTAAAGGAGCGATGGTCGTTGCTCGAGGTCACAAAGCAGAAACCTTATACATGACTTCTACACGCAGAGACACAATTGCTGTTGTTGATAGCTCAAAGAACACAGAGTTGTGGGATTGCAGGTTCGGCCACATGAGCGAGAAAGGAATGAAGCTTCTTGTCAAGAATGGTCAGATTTTGGAGTTGAAGTCTGTCGAGCATCAGCTATGTGAGAGCTACATTTTTTGGAAAACAGAAACGTATCACTTTCTTAAAGGTTGGGAAAGAGCTGAAAAAGAAAAGACTAGAATTGGAGCACACTAACGTGTGGGGACCCGCACTCGTTTCTTCCTTTGGTGGATCGTACTACTATGTGACGTTCATAGGTGATTCAACAAGAAACATATGAGTCTACTTCATGAAGAAAAAATCCGATGTATACAGTGTTTTCCAGAAGTGGAAGGCTTTGGTTGAGAATGAAACGAATCTGAAAGTGAAGTGTTTGAGGTCTGACAACGGAGGCGAGTAGATCGACGCTGGTTTCAAATAGTATTGTGCTGTGAATGGGATCAAGATGGAAAAAACTATTCCTCGAACACCTCAAGAGAATGTAGTAGCTGAAATGATGAACAGAACGCTGAATGAACATGCAAGGAGCATGAGATTGCACTCCGGGCTGCCTAAAACCTTTTGGACAGACGTAGTCAACACTGCAGCATATTTGATCAACAGAGGACCCTTTGTGCCTCTATATTTCAAAATTTCAGAAGAAGCCTGGAGTGGAAAAAAGGTAAACTTTTCTTTTCTGAAAGTGTTTGGTTGCATATCATATGTTCATATTTACGATTCTGATAGAAACAGGCTTGATCAGAAATCTAAGAAGTGTTTTCTTGTTGGTTATGGTGACGCCGAGTTTGGTTATCATTTCTGGGATAATCAAAATTGGAAGATCATTCGCAGCAAGAACGACATCTTCAATGAACATGTCATTTACAAGGATGCTATTGGTAAGACTTCTGGTTATGGAAATTTTGTATTGAAAGAGTCTACCATGGTCAACTTTAGAGATTTTTTAACTGATAATACTCCGACTATCAAAGAAGATCAGGGTGTTGTTGAAGAAGAAGTTGACGAGAATGTGGCTCAAGAGGTAAATCTGCAAACGCCGATTGCAAAACTAAGAAGATCATCCAGAATCAGCAAACCAGTCCATAGATGGTCTCCGTCTCTTAATTACATACTGCTGACCGACAGAGGCGAACTAGGATGTTATGAGGAAGCATCACAGTCTAATGATTCAATTAAGTGGGAGGCAGCCATGAAAGATAGATGGACTTGTTGAAGTCAAATCAAACCTGGCAATTGGCTGAGTTGTCGAAGGGTAAAAAAATACTACACAACAAGTGGGTTTATCGGATTAAAGAAGAACATGATGGGAGCAAGTGGTACAAGGCTAGGTTGGTTGTCAAAGGTTTCCAACAGAAAGAAGGTATTTACCATACCAAGGTGAGAAATAAAGCTGAAGTTGACGACGATCAGAACTATCTTGGGTTTGGTTGTGAAAGAAGAGTTTCATCTTCAGCAGATGGACATGAAAACTACTTTTCTTCATGGCGATTTAGACGAAGAGATCTACACGCAGCAACCACAAGGTTTCAAAGTGAAAGATAAATAGGAGATTGTGTGTAAGCTTTAGAAGAGCTTGTACGGCTTGAAACAGGCTCCAAGGCAATGGTACAGAAAATTCGATAGCTTCATGAAGAGTATCAATTTTGTGAGATGTGAAGCCAATCACTACTGCTACATCAAAAGGTTTGATAATTCCTACATTATTCTGCTCATTTACGTTGATGATATATTGATTGCTGAAGCAAGCTTGCATGAGATTGACATGTTGAAAAGGAAGATATCTAAAGAGTTTGGAATGAAGGATTTGGGTGTTGCAAAACAAATCCTTGGGATGAGGATCTTCAGGGATAAGGAGGTTCTCAAACTCTCACATGAAGAGTACGTGAAGAAGGTTCTTATCAAGTGCAAGATGCACGATGCTAAGCTAGTGACTACACTGTTGGCTAGTCATTTCAGACTATCCAAAGATCAGTCACCCTTGACCAATGAAGAGAAGGACTACATGGCTACTGTTCCATATGCCTTCGCTGTTGGTAGTCTAATGTACGCAATGATTTGCACACGACCAGACATTGTACATGCAGTGGGAGTTGTCAGCAGATTTATGAGTAATCCAGGCAGGAAACATTGAGAAGTTGTGAATTTGATCTTGCAATACTTGAAGGGTAGTTTGGGATTCGCTCTATGTTTTCGAAAGTCAGACTTGGGCTTAGATGGTCGTTGATACTAATAACAGTGGTGATGTTGACAGTAGTAAGAGCAAGATTGGTTATGTTTACACTTTAGGTGGCACCGCAATCAGTTGGGTTTCGAGACTTAAAGATGTAGTCGCTCTCTCTAGTTATGAAATCGAGTATTTTGCATTGATAGAAGCCACGAAGGAGATGATGTGGTTGCAGCCTTTCATACGCGAGTTAGGCAAAAACTACGATGGGAGGGTATTGCATTGTGACAGCCAAAGTGCCATCTATTTGGCAAAGAACCCAGTTTATCATGGCAAGACAAAGCATATACAGGTGCGTTATCACTACATCAGATCCACGTTTGAAGATGGAGTACTAGCGCTCGAGAATATCCCAGGGAGTTGGAATCCAACTGATATATTGACGAAAGCTGTGACGAGTGAGAAGCTAAAGTTGTGCGCAACTTTAGTCGGACTTCTTGTATGAGATATTTAAATGAAGCCACTACAGATGGAGAGATGATGAGACTAGTCTCCAAGTGGGAGATTGTTGAGTTATGGAGCCTATTCTAGGTTTGTGGGACACCGCACGATCGAGCCCAACGTAGCGGGTGGTTCGTTACATAGTGCTGAGGTGTAGCACCTCGAGAGGGTCTCTACGAGAGATGCACCGCTGAAAATACGTAAAATATCGTGAGTATGAACGCCTTGTCGTTAACGTGCTAGAGAGAGCACTAGAGGGTTCTATGATCAATATGGGAGGAGATCGTCGTATGGCCATCCAATAGGTGGGGCCACGGATGTGTGCCTCTGACCTTGCTCTGCTTGGTCAAGGCGTGGCCGCCCTAGACGGTTATAGGATGGGTGCCTGCTTGATCCACACGGAAAGGTGAAAGATTAATGAAACAAAAACAAAACGATACAACTAGAGGTGGGCAGGACAAGACAGCGGACTGAAAACCAGACCGAACCGGCGGTTTTGGTCTTGGTTTGGTCCATGGGTGATGGACCACGGTCTGGTCCTCGGTCTTAGGCCCCTGGAACCGTGGTCCATTGGTTCAGTCCTCAGTCTGGAGCTCTAAATCCCGAAGAACCGGGACGGGACCGAATGACTGAATTTAAGATTCAGTCGAGTCTCCCCTCCCAACCTCTGCTCTACTGAATGCTTTCCCTAATAGCCTAGGCGAACGTGATTACGCGAAGTCAGAAGTCGTAAACAACCGAGTCCCGAACGACGAAGTGCGAACACCCGACCTCCAATTTCAGAACATCCAACCTACGAACGCCGAACACCCGACCTATGAGTGCCAGTTTTGGTCTCCCCTACGCCGAACTCCGACCCCCGAGTTTTTGTCTCCATTATATTGGATGTTTCATACTTGTATGTCGTTCGAGGGGAATGAACGACTCTAACACCGTGAAAAATTCCCAGCCTGTTGCCCTATTGCTGTTCCTCTCCAAAATAAGTCCTATTTAAAACCAGAGATGTCCTACTCTTCGAAGTTGCAGAACTGGTTCTTGATTGAAGAGAAAGCAACGATACGTCGTTGAAAGAGCTTGATTTTGGAGAAACCTTACCACTACAAGAAGCAGTGAGTAGAGACAGTGCCGCAGGCAGAGACACGCCTTTCACAGAACAAGTGGACGTCTCTTTCAGTTTAAAAAAAAAACCTCAGGTAGGATCGATTTTGGTTTCGGGATTAAAATCTCGAAACTTTTTAGGCCGGTTCGATTTGGGCTCTGGACCGGACCGAACCGGCCCCTGCCCACCCCTAGATACAACTTCGAGAGTAGAAACTGCATGTGTTAGGGGTTGAGTTATGCATCATTTTTACATTAATGATTCCCTACTTGTTAAGCATTAGGGTTACGTTTTGTGTTCAATGGTGTAGGTGACGACAAGCTTTCAGGTGAGCCCTATGAGCATGGGTAGGATTTGGCTGGCAGTTGAGGATGCACTTGTGTGTGCCAGTGCTGGCAACATTGTTAGGGAGATTCCGACCAAGCTCAATATGCGTATAGAGAAACGTGAGTGTTTTGATAGAATGACGCTTAGGTAGTTACGTTTTGAGGGTTTGAAACATATGGTAACTCTTTTGGGTGTGTAGTTTTGTATTTTGGGTTATATAAAATGGTTTGTGTTTCAGGTTTTGGTTTTAAACAATTAAACGTTATGTTGTCCGAGTTTTTAAGAGAAATGTTGTTAGTTTTCATGAACTTTTTTGTTTCCCCTTACATTTCTAAGTCATGTTTTCGGGGTTTTAACGTGTTGAGGGGTGGAAAATAGTAAAAGATGGTTTGGGTATGTTTTTAAGTGAAATGTAGGGGTGAGAAGTGAAGAAAAGTGGGAAAAATGGAAAAGGGGTCGAGGGAGGTGCACTGGTACAGGGCTGGCACGCAGTAGGTGGCGCGGGCGTGCGCGCAACAGGCATGCAGTGCGCGCTGCTGGGGGCGCAGCGCCCAGCGCTGATCGATCGGGAAAAACAACGAGGCTGCAAATCGATCGGTGCCCAGCAGCAACGCGCACAGGTGCGCGCTGCCTGGGCGACTCGCGCGCCGAGAGCGCGCGCGCGGCACCTTTAGTGGCTGAAGTTGAATTTGTTTAAAACTTTTGATTTTCAAATACGTTTTAACCCAATCTTTTTCGATGCCTTTTGTACGTATTTTTTGAACGTTTTCCACATATTTTCAAGTGTTTGAAAAACCCAAAAACCGAGTCAAAATTTTATCGAAATGTGATTTAGTCTTCGTTTCATGATTGGAAAGTCGAGTCTTGTGGCATCCCGGTGGCCGAAGCGAGCCAGGGTCGCTATAGCTATGGTATCAGAGGGAGTGTATAACGACCCCAGTTTGGGGATAAACTGGGGGTGCTACAGAACTGTTGAGGATACTCCGATCACTGGAATTTCCATGAAGATTTGGAAGATGTTTTTGGAATTCGAAGATGTCAGCATCGTGGTTTAAATATTTTTGAAACTGATCAGCATTAGTTGCTAAGATGGTCCATCAGGGACATGTATGGAAGAGGAAGATTTGAAGATTTGTTTCCTTGCACCGAAATTTCTTTAAAGATGGAGATTATTGGTGTTCAGTATTCTGGATTCACTTTGAGTTGGGCCGAGTAGCCCGTAGGATCTCTCATGTGGAATTCGTATCAAGGTGGAGATTGTTAGAATTTGGTGTGACCCAAATTCTATATGGGTCAGACCGGTTGGGCTCATGTTGAGAATCTCATTAGGGTTTTGTTTTCTCTATAAATTCACATAAGCTAGAGTCGCAAAACTTGCAGTTGTATTTTCGATCTTCCTAGTAGATTTGTTTCTCTGCCCGTGGGTTTTCTTTTCGTAATTCCACGTAAATCTGGTGTCCCACATCGTATTTTCTTTTTTGATTTTTCAACAATTGGTATCAAAGCACATATAACAATTGATTCGCAATCGTATTGAATTGATACAGAGAGTGTGAGAGGCAAAACGATTGTAACCCTTTTTGTTCTTAGTGAAATCTGTCAGTGGCTAGTGGACGTAGCTCTCACATCGAGAGTGAACCACTATAAAGTTGTGTGTTTTTTCTTTTTCGTATTTTCTCGATCGTTCTTTACAAGTTGGATTAGGGCGTCTAATCTTAACAACTAGTATCAGAGCTTCAGGTTTTGATTTTTTGAAGGTATTGAACGATTTTAGGTTTACAATTTTAGTGCGTGAAATTTGCAAAGGGGAAAATGAATTAGAAAATAAAAAAAAAAAAGGAAAATTGGTTCACTATTGTTGCGTAGCTTTCTTCAATAGAGGTGGATAATCTTCCTTGACAGTGAAGAACAGAGAGAGAGTTGCCAACACCGATAAAAGAAAACCCATCGTTGCCGCAATCCACCGTTTGCGACAAGAAGAAAGAAAAGGATCGACGTCTGTCGCCAGTGAAGAAGCCGCGTCCTCCATCTGATAGATCGCTGAAGACACTCTATTCTCGCACGCCGTGCTCATGCCAATAGCCCTCCAATCTATCAAATGCTGAACAATAGAGAGCGCGCTGTCCGCCGTCGCTCGCCTAAAAACCATCATGTAAGAAGGAAAAAGTCGCCCTGCCATTTTCGATTAAACAAAGGAACTGTGGAATTTTCAGTTCAGAAATTCGTGAAGTAGAGGAATTGTATTGGAATTTTTCTACTACTGTTGGTGTTGAGAAATTTGCAAAGGAAAGAGGAACTTGCTGTTCTCCGCCAATTGTAAGGCTTACTTGTTCTTCGATTGAATTTATTTTTAAGTTGACAAAATAATTTTGTAATATTTTGGGAATAAAAAATATTAGTTTTGGGAGATACATCTGAGATTGATTATTGGGTTGAATAATTAATCAGGAAATTATCTGTTTGTTGAACATTTTTGTTGGTTCAGAATATTTTCCAAGTTTTATTCTTATTTTAAAATAGAGCAATTTTTGGGTATCTATTTTGGGCATTGATTATTGATAACAAGGGCAAGCGACGATAGCACAGGACACGGTATTGGAAAATTTGATTGAACAAATTTCGCGTTTCGGAGAATGCAAATCGATGATTACCTGTACGGAAAAAAAACTTCATCTTCCCTAGAGTGCGAAATAGAGAAGATGGAAGACAGTGAATGGAATTTCCATGAAAGACAGGTTTTAGGAGACATCCGGTTGACACTAGCCAAAAATGTTGTCACAACGTGGCAAAGGAGAAGACTACTGCGAGTCTGATGAAGACTCTGTCTGATATATAAGAGAAACCCTCCGCGACTATTAAGGTATCTCTTATGAAGAATCTTTTTAATCTGAAGATGGTTGATGGTATTTCTGTCGTAGCGCATTTGAATGAATTCAATATGATTGTGAATCAATTGCTATCTGTGGAAATTGATTTTGGGGATGAGGTTTGTGCCTTAATTTTGTTGGCGTCTCTACCAAACAGCTGGGAGCCTATGAGGGCAGCAGTTAGTAACTGCGTTGGAAGTGATAAATTGGTATTTACCAATGTGAGGGATCGTATTCTTGCAGAGGAGGTTCGTAAGATTGATTCTGATGAAACATCGAAAGGCTCAGTTCTGAATGTTGAAAATAGAGGTACAAATAATGAGAAAAACTCCAACCGGGACAGAAAAATATCTAAGTCAAAGAATGGGAGAGGTCAGTCTAAGTTCTGACGAACACTTGAGTGCTGGAATTGTGGAAAGCAGGGTAACATGAAGAAGGATTACAGAGAACCGAAGAAGAACGAAAATGACAAAGTTGATGGACCGAAAAACATCATGATAGACTCATGGGTTTTGGACTTGGAAGCGTCCTTTCACACCACTGCATATAAAGAATTAATGGAAAATTACGTGACGTGGAACTATGGGAAGGTCTACCTTGTAGATGGTGAGCCATTGGATATTGTAGGCATCGGTGACATCATATGGAAGATGGCAAATGAGTCTGTTTGGAAGATTAGTAAAGTGAGACATGTGCCAAGGTTGATGCGAAATTTGATTTTAGTTGGACAGCTTGATAGTGAAGGTCATAATGTCAGTTTCAGAAACAGTGATTGGAAGGTAACTAAAGGAGCGATAGTCGTCGCTCGAGGTCACAAAGCAGAAACCTTATACATGACTTCTACATGTAGAGACACAATTGCTGTTGTTAATAGCTCAAAGAACACAGAGTTGTGTGATTGCAGGTTCGGCCACATGAGCGAGAAAGGAATGAAGCTTCTTGTCAAGAATGGTCAGATTCCAGAGCTGAAGTTTGTCGAGCATCAGCTATGTGAGAGCAGCATTTTTGAAAAACAGAAACGTGTCACTTTCTTAAGGGTTGGGAAGGAGCTAAAGAAGAAAAGACTGGAATTGGTTCACATTGATGTGTGGGGACCCGCACTCGTTTCTTCCTTTGGTGGATCATACTACTATGTGACGTTCATAGATGATTCAACAAGAAACGTATCAGTTTACTTCATGAAGAACAAATCCGATGTATTCAGTGTTTTCAAGAAGTGGAAGGCTTTGGTTGAGAATGAAACGAATATGAAAGTGAATTGTTTAAGGTCCGACAATGGAGGCGAGTAGATCCATGCTGATTTCAAATTGTATTGTGCAGTGAATGGGATCAAGATGGAGAAGACTATTCCTCGAACACCTCAAGAGAATGCAGTAGCTGAAATGATGAACAGAACGCTGAATGAACGTGCAAGTAGCATGAGATTACACTCCGGGCTACCTAAAACCTTTTGGGCAGATGCAGTCAACACCGCAGCCTATCTGATCAACTGAGGACCCTTCGTACTTGTAGATTTCAAAATTCTAGGAGAAGCCTGGAGCGGTAAAAAGGTAAATTTTTCTTTTTTCTGAAAGTGTTTGGTTTCATATCATATGTTCATATTGATGATTCTGATAGAAACAAACTTGATCCAAAATCTAAGAAGTGTTTTCTTATTGGTTATAGTGACGCCGAGTTTGGTTATCATTTCTGGGAAAATCAAAATCGAAAGATCATTCGCAGCAGGAATGTCATCGTCAACAAACAGGTCTTTTACAAAGATGTTGTTGGTAAGACTTCTGACAGTGAGAGTTTTGCATTGAAAGAGTCTACTGTGGTTAACTTAAGAGATTTTCCAGCTGATAATACTCCGACTGTCAAAGAAGATCAAGGTGTTGTTGAAGAAGAAGTTGATGAGAATGTGGCTTCACAAGTAAATCCGCAAACGCCGATTACAGAACTGAGAAGATCATCCAGCCAGTCCATAGATGGTCTCTGTCTCTTAATCACATACTGCTGATCGAAAGAGGCGAACTTGGTTGTTATGAAGAAGCATCACAGTCTGATGATTTGATTAAGTGGGAGGCCGTCATAAAAGATGAGATGGACTCATTGAAGTCAAATCAAACTTGGCAATAGGCTGAGTTGCCGAAGGGTAAAAAGCAATGCACACCAAGTAGGTTTACCGGATCAAAGAAGAGTATGATGGGAGCAAGAGGTACATGGCTAAGTTGGTTTTCAAAGGTTTCCAACAAAAAGAAGGTATTGACGACACCAAGATCTTCTCACCAGAGGTGCAGTTGACGATGATCAGAATTGTCTTGGGTTTGGTTATGAAAGAAGGCCTTCATCTTTAGAAGATGGACATGAAAATTGCTTTTCTTCACGGCGATTTAGACGAAGATATCTACATGCAATAACCACAAGGTTTCGAGCAGAAAGATGGTGTGTAAGCATCAAAAGAGCTTGTACGGCTTGAAACAGGCTCAAAGGCAATGATACAGAAGTTTCGATAGCTTCAAGAAGAGTAACAACTTTGTGAGATATGAAGCCGATCATTGCTACTACATCAAAAGGTTTGATAATTTCTATATTATTCTGCTCCTTTACATTGATGATATGTTGATTGCTGGAGCAAGCTTGCATGATTTTGACAAGCTGAAGAAGAAGTTATCTAAGGAGTTTGCAATGAAGGATTTGGGTGCTGCAAAACAAATCATTGGGATGAGGATCTTCAGAGATAAGGAGCTTCTCAAACTCTCACAAGAAGATTACGTGAAGAAGGTTCTTAGCAGGTTCAAGATACGCGATGCTAAGTCAGTCACTACACCGTTGGCTAGTCATTTCAAACTATCCAAAGATCAGTCACCCTCGACCGATGAAGAGAAAAACTACATGGCTACTATTCCATATGCCTCCGCTGTTGATAGTCTCATGTACGTGATGGTTTACACACGACAAGACATTGCACATGCAATGTGAGTTGTTAGCAGGTTTATGAGTAATCTAGGAAGGAAACATTGAGAAGTCGTAAAGTGGATCTTACGATACTTGAAGGGTAGTTCGGGATTCGCTCTACATTTTTTAGAGTCAGACTTGGGCTTGGATGGATACGTTGATCCTGATAATGGTGGTGATATTGACAGTGGTAAGAGTAGGACAAGTTATGTCTACACATTACGTGGCACCGCAATCAGTTGGGTTTTGAGACTTCAAGATGTAGTGCTCTTCCTAGTCGTGAAGCTGAGTATATTGCGTTGACAGAAGCTGCGGAGGAGATGTTGTGGTTACAGCCTTTTTTCTTACACGAGTTAGGCCAAAACTACGATGGGAGTGAACCCGGTTTATTATGGCAAGACAAAGTATATACAGGTGCGTTATCACTTCCTCAGATCCGTCTTAGAAGATGGAGTACTACTTGAGAAGATCCCAGGGAGTCAGAATCCAGGTGATATGTTGACGAAAGCTGTGACGAGGGAAATGTTGAAGTTGTGCACAACTTCAATCGGACTTCTTAGATGAGATATTTAAATGAAGCTGCTACATATGGAGAGATGATGAGACTAGTCTCCAAGTGGGAGATTATTGAGTTATGGAGCCTATTATAGGTTTAAGGGTATTTTAGTCATATTTACCCTGTTATTCTGTAACCCTAATTCATCTATTATATAAAGGCATATTTAGGTTATCGTAAGTGATCTGAGAGTGTGAGGCAAAAACAGTTGACTTATGTGAGGCGACGAAAGAGGAATTACAATTAGATTTCATGAGGGGATTATTATTAAAAAGGCTATTTAGTAATTTAATAAATTAGTATTTTTTATTTCTAAATTCTGTTAAGGTAGTTTCCTATTTCTAATTTCTGTTATGGTAGTTTCCTATTTAAAAGAGAAGTCTATATTAGGATTTAAATAAATACCTTTGTAATCTCCTTGAGAGATACGCAGAGAATAATCAAGTTTTTACTTTCATTCTTAATTCCTTAGTATTACCTTTAGAGCGATTTACGCTCTAGAATTCGCCGTAATATTAGTACTATCTTATTATCGTTAGCGAGAATCGGGTTGTATAAATTTTGTATCTGAGCGACATTCTGGGGTCCATGGCTCAAGGGAAGAAAATTGAAGCGCTTGAAGAGCAGTTCGGAAATTTGGGTACACATTTTTCTACAATGAAGGTGTCATTCATGGGTCTTGAGAGCCGAATGGATGAGAAGTTTACTTCTATGTAACAACTGCTGCGTTCAATTATTGAGAAACAGGACAGCCCAGCTTCGAAATCGCCAACGCCACCGATAGACCCATATGTGGCGACTACGTCTACATCGGGAGCCACAACGATAGTCGCCACGACAGCTACAGGAGTGCAGCACGGATCTCAAGGGATTTTTCTGCAAATTTTGGGATCGCAGGGATCTATTCCACCATATTCAGACATGTTGTGGCAACCGACGTGGTCGGGGCCGCATGGGGTTAATCCAGCAGGGGAAGTGACTCGCACGAGAGGAAGTTTTGCTGCCCTAATTCATTGGAACACAGCTCCAACAGCTTGGCCTAAGGTTGGACAGCAAGGCCAGCCTCTAGCCCAACAACGGCCGAGATGTGTAGGATCGAGACAACCACCACCGGCCAAGACCCAGGCATTTCAGGATCAATGGTAGGGAATGGACACCTACCAGGGAGCAAGGCGACACCATCACCAATGTTCAAATTTATGGGACCAATGCCACATAGGGTCAGCATGAGCGAAGAGCAAGGGAGTTATTGGTAGGAGATGATGGACCGGGATATGGGTCGCAGTTCTCAATGGATGGGAGGTGGCAGGATCGCGACCGAGATAGAGAGTCGCATTCATAATTTGAAAATGCTCGTCTTTGAGTGAAATGATGCACACAACTGGGTATATAGAGCATAATGTTATTTCACGGTAATCGGATTAACCGAGGCTAAGCAACTCGTAGCGGCTGGTATCTGTCTGGAAGGAAGAGAACTAGCTTGGTTCCGCTGGCGCGAACAACGCAATCCATTACGATCATGGGGTGAATTCAAAGAATGCTTATTAGAACATTTTCGTGCGATTCAAGATGGCAGCCTGAGCGAGCATTTTTTTGGCATCACCCAAACAAGAACGGTGATAGAATACCGTGATCGTTTTGAGCTACTCTCCAGTCAAATGCAAGGGTACTCGGACCTGGATTTGACCATAAATTTTCTAAAGGGATTAAAACTCGATCTCAAGGTTGCAGTACGTACACTAAATTCGTGAGGCCTTGCGAACGCTATGTCTATGGCACAATTGGTGAAGGACCAAAAGCCAGTCGAACGTGAGGATGGGGACGAACCACTCCAGGATTCAGAAGCGAAAGACGATGATGAAGTACATCTCCACCACGATTCAGTCAAAGTCACTTTGAATTCAGTGGTTGGATTCACGCCGAGCAAAATCATGAAAGTACGGGGTCTATTGGGAGATCAAGAAGTCGTAATACTGATTGATAGCGGAGCGATGTACAATTTTATCTCGACATGAATAGTGGATAGATTAGGACTCCTAGTAGATAACGATGGAACGTACAGCGTGACATTGGGGAATGGGGCAAAAGAGCGAGGAAACAAAATTTGTCGTTGTGTAGCGTTAAATTTACATGTAATGCAGGTTTGAGCCGATTTCTTGTCTTTTCCACTTGGAAGTACGGATTTGATTCTCGGTATGGCATGGCTTCGCACTTTGAGAACTATGACGGTGGATTGGAAGTTGTTAACGATGCATTGGTCAATTATGTTGAAGGGAGACCCAGGCCTGTGTCGTTCACTGGTTACATTAAAAGCAATGTGCAGGATGATGATGAAACTGGTAGCATCAGTATGGATCGAGCTACGGCTGTTGGATAGCTCGGACTGGCCGGTCGAGGGATCAAAGGAACCACTGTCCTTGACGGCTTTGTTAGAAGAATTTGGCGACGTCTTCAATATGCCACCAGGTTTTCCACCCCTGCAAGACCACGTGCATGCCATCGTTTTGATGGAAGGAGTGGCCCCAATTAGTGTTCGGCCATATCGTTGTCCACAAATCCAAAATGATGAAATTGAGCAACTAGTACGAGAGATGTTAGTCGAGGTTGTGATCCGATCAAGTGTGAGTCCTTTCTCGAGCCCCATTTTGCTTGTTAAAAAAAAGATGGGAGCTGGCACTTTTGTTTTGATTATCGAGCCTTAAATACATATATCGTACCAGATAACTTCCTGATTCCGGTGATAGATGAATTATTAGATGAGCTACATAGGGCTACAACGTTCACTAAGATTGATTTGAAATCGGGTTATCACCAAATCTGAATGCGGCCTGAGGATATACCGAAGACGGCTTTTCAGACACACGAAGGTCATTATGAGTTTCTTGTAATGCCATTCGTCCTCACAAATGCACCAGCCACTTTTCAGTCGTTGATGAATAAGGTGTAAACCATATTTGCAAAAATTTTTCTTGGTATTCTTCGATGACATTCTTATATATAGTCGCTCATGGGAGGATCACCTAACCCATTTGGGGGTGATATTAGAAACATTGCGAGAACATCAGTTGTTCCCAAACCGCAAAAAATGTTTGTTTGCACAGCAACAGGTTGAATATTTAGGGCACATCGTGTCGGTAGATAGTATGGCGGCTGACAATTCCAAGATAAAAGCCATGGTGGAGTTGCCAATGCCACGGACGTTAAAGGCTTTACGGGGATTCTTGGGGCTCACAAGATATTATCGATGTTTTGTCCAAGGATATAGCTCCATCGCGAGGCCGTTACCAGATTAATTAAGAAGGACAATTTCAAGTGGGGGTTAGAGGCTCAACAAGCATTCAAGAAATTAAAGGTCGCAATGACTACGGTGCTGGTGTTGGCCTTACCAAATTTTCAACAACAATTTGTGGTCAAGACAGATGCTTCGGGTATGGAATTGGAGCAATATTAATGCAAAATCGGTGGCCAATTGCCTACTTCAATCAAACCCTTACAACCCGAACTCAACTAAAGTAAGTTAACAAGCGCGAATTAATGGCGATTGTTCTCGCCATCTAGAAGTGAGGACCATATTTGTTGGGACGCAAATTCTTGGTGTGAACGGATTAGTGAAATTTAAAATTTTTACCTGAGCAATGTTTAGTGTAGCAACCGGTATTGTCCACCTTATTTAATTAATAACGTCATTTTGTAACTTTTATTTTTATGGAATTTAGTAAATTTGATTTGTTGGTTAAATAGGTGAAAGTTGGTTAGCCAAGGGCATTTGAGTAATTCTGAAGCAGTGTTATAAATGGAGGGTTTAATGAAAGTTTAGCTGCCACTGTTTCTCATTTTCCTTTCTCGGCATTCAGCTCAGTTAAGCAGAGTTTCTCTCGGCAATTTTCTCTCCCATTTTCTTTAACCTAGGTGAGTTCTACTTCGATTTCTTGCTACATTGTAACTATCGATGTTAGAGGGGATTTTAAATGTGAGTTTTAAGAATGTTGTAAGTGAGAGTTAGTTCGGGTTTGGGGCAAATCAGAAATGCTTGATGATCAGATCTCCTAAACTAGTTTCGTTATGAGTTCTGGTAGATTTGTGGATAGTTTAGAATGAAGCTTAATTAATACTCTATCTACAGCTATAGGTTTGAGCAAAACCCGAAGTAGTTTGCAACCAAGCTTTTTCAGGAAACCAGGTAAGTGGAGTATGTGTGTGTCTTCAGGCCTACATCACAAAACAGTAGGTTTATGCTTGTTTGAATATTTTCTGTATGTCATGTATCATGTTTTTGGAAAGAACACGAAAATGAATTTACATGTAATGACATGGTAAGGCATGAACAGATTGTAATAGATCAACTGTTAAGGGAACTAATCCGCCCCTTAATCGATGAAGAGGATGTATGACTTTGGAAAATTGATCCGCTTCCCAATTGAATATAGGATCAGATCAGCTGTTAAGGGAACTAATCCGCCCCTTAATTGAGTTAGAGGATGTATGACTTTGGAAAAATTGATCCAACTCCCAATAGAACCGAGGGATCAGATCAGAGAAAGAACGTGAATGCAATTGAGACGTGAAAGTAGAAACTGCAAGACTAAAATTTATGTTTCAGCATATCATTTCATATTTTGCTCTACTTATTTAGTATTAGGCTAATAGATGAGTTTTGTGATGTAGGTGAAGAGGTGTCAGTAGGTGTGTTCTCTGAGCATGTTGAGGACTAGATTGGTTGGAGGAGATATTCATGCATCGACTTGGTAAACTGATGGAGCGGCTTAACTTGTGGTAGTAAGTGTGAAAGCTTAGTGAACAGTTGTTCAGTTTAACTATACCGAGAATTTTAATGACAGTGATAGTTTTTAGTAATTCTGGTACATGTTTGAGACTTCTCGGAAAATGATACATTGCTGGTTCTAACTGTGATTCTTACTGGTTTTTAAGCATTTCATTGGGTCAGGTTGTTTTGAATGATTTCAGTAAAATTACAAGTTTCTTTTAGCAGTCGGAGTTGTTTTTCTGTTTAGAGTGTTAAGGGTTGTTACACTGTTCTGTAGTCTATCGGTGGATGTTGAGAGTTACTGTTCACCGGTGGATGTTGTCTATCGGTGGATGTTGAGTAGTCTATCGGTAGATGTTGTCTATTACTGGATGTTGAGAGTTACTGTTCACCGATAGATGTTGTCTATCGGTGGATGTTGTCTATCGGTGGATGTCGAGTAGTCTATCGGTAGATGTTGTCTATCGGTGGATGATGAGTGTTACTGTTGAGCGGGGGATGTTGGATGCATGAGTCATCCGGCTGACGTCATCGGTAGAAGTTGTCATTTGGCAGACATGAGCGGTAGAAGTGAGCGGTAGATGTGGGTTGTCGACATGTCGAATGGAAAATGTGTAGCGGGGAAATGTAAATGGATTACTGTTCAGCGGTAGACGTGAATGATCGATGCGTCGTTCTGCAGATGTTGAATGACAGATGTCGTTCGGCAGATGCGAGCGGTGGACGTGATCGGTTGATGTGTTCAAATTTAATATTTTTTTTATATATATATTCAACATCCTTATGCCCTCGGCTCTTCCGGCTGATTATCTCTATTATTTTAATAAACAGTGTTTTATACAAACGATCTTCCGCAGCAAGTTTTAATGTCGTTTTTTAAATGACGAATTTTGACCGTTGAGTGAAGTTTTTTTTAAATGTTCTCCAAATGTTGTTCTTCGGTTCAGTATTATGAGTAACGAACCGAGTTTACCAAATTCGGAGCGTTACAGTATGGTATCAGAGACATTTAGTTAAACCGTTCAAAAGATTATTCATCAGTGCCGATCGTTGCATGGGAGTACTTCAACAACTGTAAGTGTTTATGTTAACCTTAGCTATTAGATATTTATGAGAGTAATTAACCCTGTACAGGAATCTAGTAAGATGTCTAGATGACCAGGAAGACCAAGAATACCGAGAGAGATACCAAACTCGGGGCGTGAGGAAGATTCTAGTGTGATTAGGCGGCTGACAGATTCGGTGCGCCAGCAGACAGATTTGGTGCGTCAGCAGTCCGATCAGTTAGGAGTACTGCTGAACCGAGAAGTACAAGGAAGTGCCAGCTCGGGTTCCAGCAATGAGCATTCAGCAGACAGATTCCAGAGACTACAGCCACCCACATTTGATGGAAAGTCGTCCAATCCGATTGTTGTTGAGGAATGGCTTAGGAAGATTGAGAGTATGTTCAAGTATGCCAATGTTGGGGAGGGAGACAAGATTACATTGGCAACGTTTCATCTGGCTAGTGATGCTCAGCTTTGTTGGGAATCGATAGAGACCACCACCTATGTCCTAGCTTTGTCTTGGGCGCAATTCAAGGAAACATTCTATGACAAGTATTTCAGTAGCGCCGTCCAGACTTCGAAGAAAGTAGAGTTCTTGCAATTGAAACAAACGGGGTCTGTGGCTGAGTATAGTAGACAGTTTGAGTCCCTGTCCAGGTGTGCTGGACCTCTTGTCCACAGGAATGAGGATAAGGTGTTTCAATTTATGCATGGACTGAAGCCAGAAATTTACAGAGGAGTCAAGTTTACTGGTATAAAAAGTTTGTCTTTCAGTGAAGTTGTGTCCAAGGCATTGGAAGTGGAAGAAGTAGAAATGAAGTGTGCTGGACCAAAGGAAGCCCCACGAAAGTTCGTTCAGCCACAACAACATAGGGGGATGAAGAATCCTAGTGAAGGCCAGAGTAACCAAGGAACAGAAAAGAAGGTGCAAGATACAAGGAAGTTTCCCCAGTGCCAGAAATGTTTGAAGAGTCACCTGGGCGAGTGTAGATTTGGAACGGGAAAGTGTTTCAACTGTGAAGAAGTTGGACACACATTCAAGGATTGCCCAAATCCCAGAGTCATTCGAAGCTTCCACTGTAACAAAGTCAGCCATATTAACAGAGACTGTCCAGCTTTGAAGAGTGGCCCTGCTAAGATAAAGCCGAGGATATTCTCCATGATGGAGTCGGGTGATGAAGAACAACCCACTGTAGTGTCAGGTACCATATTGATCAACTCTATACCTGCTTTTACTTTAATAGATTCTGGTGCAACACATTCGTTTATAGCGTCTGCGTTTGCTGTCAAGTTAAATGTACAGTTTACCCCTACTGAGCATGTATTTACCGTCGCATTACCCTCTGGTGAACGCATGCACTCTAACCAAGTGATGTTTAATAGTGTTGTGTTAGTATGAAACAAGAATTTACCTGCTGATCTCATTATTATGGATATAATGGGATTTGATGTAATCTTAGGAATGGATTGGTTGTTCAAGCATTATGCCACAATCGATTGTAGGACTGGAGTAGTTAGTTTTCAACCCTATGGTGGCTTGAAACATACCTATGAAGCTTTGAAGAAGAGTAAGGAAATGTCTGTTATGACCTCTGTCAACGCTAGACCTTCTCCATGCGGGGAGTATTTGTGCTTCTTGGCCAGTGTTTTAGACACACAACTAGTAGGAAAAGCAAGTCCTCAAAATGTCTTAGTTGTCCAAGACTTTCCAGAAGTATTTCTAGATGACCTTCCTAGCTTGTCGCCAGATAGAGAAATTGAATTTGATGTATATGTTTACTCAGGCGCCAAGCCTGTATCTAAGAATCCCCATATATTAGCACCTACGGAGCTTAAGGAATTAAAGAAATAGTTGGAGGAACTATTGGAAAAAGGGTTCATACACCCAAGCTTTTCACCGTGGGGTGAACCAGTTCTTTTTGTCAAGAAGAAGGATGGATCAATGCGTATGTGCATTGATTATAGGGAATTGAATAAGTTAACTATCAAGAACAAGTATCCATTACCGAGGATTGATGATCTATTCGACCAACTTAATGGTGCACGAGTCTTCTCTGAGATTGACCTTAGGTCCGGTTATTACCAATTGAAAGTCAAATCATAAGATATCCCTAAGATAGCCTTTCGCACAAGATATGGACATTATGAGTTTTTGGTTATGTTTTTGGTTTGACTAATGCACCAGCAGCGTTCATGGATCTCATGAATAGAGTGTTTCACGAGTATCTAGATAAATTTTTCATAGTGTTGATTGATGATATCTTAATCTATTCACGTACTGAGGATGAACATGCAAAACACTTGAACTTGGTATAAGGAGTACTTAAGCAGCACCAACTTTATGCCAAGTTTTCCAAGTGTGAGTTTTGGTTGGACCAAGTTCACTTTTTAGGTCACGTCATCTCGGGAGATGGGATATCTGTCGATCCAGCCAAGGTTCAAGCAGTTAAGGAATTGATGTGATACCACATCAAAAACAGAGAGTTGTCTGGGCTAGTATATATATTGGGTCCAACCCTCCACTCTTAAGTGCGCTTTTGGGAGGAGTAAGGGACCCGATATCATATCATTTGGTATCAGAGCCTCACTTCTGTGGGCCGATTAGGCAGCATATCAGGCAGATCGCCGATTGAGGCAGCCATCCTACGGGATGTTCCGGTCAGATCACCGACTGAGGCAGTCGCCCTTAAAGGGTGAAGGGATGATGTGATACCACATCGGAAACAGAGAGTTGCCTGGGCTAGTATATATATTGGGTCCAAACCTGCACTTTTAAGTGCGCTTTTGGGAGGAGTAAGGGACCCGATATCATATCAGGAATGGCTCCAACCAAAGAATGTTACAGATATTCAGAGTTTCCTTGGATTAGCAGGATATTACAGGAAGTTTATTGAAGGATTCTCAAAGATTGCCACACCCCTTACTCTGTTAACAAGGAAAAACATGAAGTATGTGTGGACTGAGGAATGTGAGGTTAGTTTGCAGACTTTGAAACAGAGACTGACCAATGCCCCAATACTAACACTCCCCGATGAGAATGAAAAGTTTAGCATTTGTTGTGATGCTTCCGAAATTGGTCTTGGATGTGTGTTGATGCAAGATAGTAAGGTAATAGCCTATGCTTCTAAACAGTTGAAAACAAATGAGAAGAATTACCCTACACACGACTTAGAATTAGCTGCAGTGGTTTTTGTATTAAAAATTTGGAGACATTACTTGTATGGACAATCTTGTGAAATATTCTCGGACCATAAAAGTCTGAAATATATTTTTACACAGAAAGAATTAAATATGAGGCAACGTCGATTGTTGGAATTTGTCAAGGATTATGATTTTGAGATTAAATACCACCCCGGCAAGGCGAATGTAGTGGCTGATGCATTGAGTAGAGTGACGACTTCAGCCTCAACATTGATTCTTGACATACCGTTAGCCTTAGAGACAGAATTCCAAAGATTTAACTTGGAAGTTGTGTCCAGCATGTCAGCTATGCTTTCTGCTATATCCTTGAAGCCTACAATTTTGGATAGAATAAAGGAAGTTCAAGCGAATGATGTTGAGTGCAACAAGTATAAGTCATGCATGGATTCTACCGATAAGTCTGTTGATGGAATTCTCAAGTTTCAAAATAGATGGTTTGTTCCAACAGATAAAGAACTTCGAAAAGAGATCCTTTCGGAAGCTCATTCTTCTAGACTTTCTGTTCATCCTGGTAGTACAAAAATGTACAGAGACCTTAGACAATATTATTGGTGGCCAAAAATGAAAAGAAGTGTGGCAGAGTATGTAGGATCGTGTCTAGTTTGCCAACGGATTAAAGCTGAACATCAGAGACCTACAAGAATATTGCAACCATTACCAGTACCCGAATGGAAATGGGAACAAATAACGATAGACTTTGTTGTGGGATTGCCCAGAACAGTAAGAGGACATGATGCAAATTGGGTGATAGTAGATCGTCTAATCAAATCTACCCATTTCCTGCCAATAAAGATGACATACTCGATGGATCAACTCGCTGAGTTGTATGTGCATGAGATTGTTAGACTGCATGGAGTTCCAAGCACTATAGTTTCAGACCAAGATTCTAGATTTACATCTAAGTTTTGGAAGAGTCTGCACAAGGCTATGGGTACGCAGCTCAATTTTAGTACAGCTTTTCACCCTCAAACAGATGGACAATCCGAGAAGACTATTCAGACATTGGAGGATATGCTTCGTGCATGTGTATTAGAATTCCAGGGTTCTTGGAGTAAGTATTTGTCATTGGTAGAATTCTCTTATAACAACAGTTTTCAGGCAACAATAGGCATGGCACCATACGAGGCATTATATGGACGAAAATATAGATCTCCTTTGTATTGGGATGAAGTTGGTGAAGCACGTTCGCTTGGTCCTGATATTGTGCAGCAAACAGTGGAGAAGATTGCCCTCATCCGACAGAGAATCTTAGCAGCTCAGAGCTGACAGAAAAGCTATGCCGATAAGAGGCGTAGAGAATTAGAATTTGATGTTGGTGATGAAGTCTTTCTTAAGATTTCACCGTTCAAAGGAGTTGTAAGATTCGGGAAGAGAAGTAAGTTGAACCCCAGGTTTATAGGACCTTTCTCAATTTTGAAAAGGATTGGAAAGACAGTTTATCAGTTACAATTGTCAGCCTCTATGGAAGGAATTCACAATGTGTTCCATATTTCTATGCTAAAGAAGTGTATGCGGGATCTAACTCAAGTTGTGGAACAACAGAACATTGAAATTCATCCTACCCTTACCTATGAGGAAATTCTGGACTATGTAACAAAAGTGCTACGTAATAAGGAAGTTAGCTAGTGAAGGTGTTATGGCGTAACCAGCATGTTGAGGAGGAAACTTGGGAACGCCAGCAGGACATGATGAGTCGTTATCCTGAGCTGTTTAAGCACTGAATTTTGAGGACCAAAATCTTTTAAGGAGGTTAGATTGTAGCAACCGGTATTGTCCACCTTATTTAATTAATAACGTCATTTTGTAACTTTTATTTTTATGGAATTTAGTAAATTTGATTGGTTGGTTAAATAGGTTAAAATCTGTTAGCCAAGGGCATTTGAGTAATTCTGAAGCAGTGTTATAAATGGAGGGTTTAATGAAGGTTTAGCTGCCACTATTTCTCATTTTCCTTTCTCGGCATTAAGCTCAGCTAAGCAGAGTTTCTCTCGGCGATTTTCTCTCCCATTTTCTTCTAGCTAGGTGAGTTCTACTTCGATTTCTTGCTACATTGTAATTATCGATGTCAGAGGGGATTTTAAATGTGAGTTTTGAGAATGCTGTAAGTGAGAGTTAGTTTGGGTTTGGGGCAAATCAGGAATGCTTGATGATAAGAGCTCCCAAACTAGTTTCTTTATGAGTTCTGGTAGATTTGTGGATAGTTTAGAATGAAGCTTAACTAATACTCTGTCTACGGCTATAGGTTTGAGTAAAACCTGAAGTAGTTTGCAACCAAGCTTTTTCAGGAAACCAGGTAAATAGAGTATGTGTGTGCCTTGGGGTCTACATCACAAAACAGTAGGTTTATGCTTGTTTGAATATTTTCTGTATGTCATGTATCATGTTTTTGGAAAGAACACGAAAATGAATTTACATGTAATGACACGGTAAGGCATGAACAGATTGTAATAGATCAACTGTTAAGGGAACTAATCCGCCCCTTAATCGATGAAGAGGATGTATGACTTTGGGAAATTGATCCACTTCCCAATGGAATATAGGATCAGATCAGCTGTTAAGGGAACTAATCTGCCCCTTAATTGAGTTAGAGGATGTATGACTTTGGAAAAATTGATCCAACTTCCAATAGAACAGAGGGATCAGATCAGAGAAAAAACGTGAATGCAACTGAGACGTGAAAGTAGAAACTGCATGACTAAGATTTATGTTTCAGCATATTATTTCATATTTTGTTCTATTTCTTTAGCATTAGGCTAATAAATGAGTTTTGTGATATAGGTGAAGAGGTGTCAGCAGGTGTGTTCTCTAAGCATTTCGAGGACGAGACTGGTTGGAGGAGTACATTCATGCATCGACTTGGTAAACTGATTGGGCGGTTTAACTTGTGGCAATAAGTGTGAAAGCTTAGTGAACAGTTGTTCAGTTTAACTATACCAAGAATTTTAATGACAGTGATAGTTTTTAGTAATTCTGGTACATGTTTGAGACTTCTCAGAAAATGATACATTGTTGGTTCTAACTGTGATTCTTACTGGTTTTTAAGCATTTCATTGGGTCAAGTTGTTTTGAATGATTTCAGTAAAATTACAAGTTTCTTTTAGCAGTCGGAGTTGTTTTTCTGTTTAGAGTGTTAAGGGTTGTTACGTTGTTCTGTAGTCTATCGGTGGATGTTAAGAGTTACTGTTTACCGTTCATTCATGCATCGACTTGGTAAACTGATTGGGCGGTTTAACTTGTGGCAATAAGTGTGAAAGCTTAGTGAACAGTTGTTCAGTTTAACTATACCAAGAATTTTAATGACAGTGATAGTTTTTAGTAATTCTGGTACATGTTTGAGACTTCTCAGAAAATGATACATTGTTGGTTCTAACTGTGATTCTTACTGGTTTTTAAGCATTTCATTGGGTCAAGTTGTTTTGAATGATTTCAGTAAAATTACAAGTTTCTTTTAGCAGTCGGAGTTGTTTTCTGTTTAGAGTGTTAAGGGTTGTTGTCTATCGGTGGATGTTGAGTAGTCTATCGGCAGATGTTGACAGTTACTGTTCACCGGTAGATGTTGTCTATCGGTGGATGTTGAGTAGTCTATCGGTAGATGTTGTCTATCGGTGGAAGATGAGTGTTACTGTTGAGCGGGGGATGTTGGATGCATGAGTCATCCAGCTGACGTCATCAGTAGAAGTTGTCATTTGGCAGACATGAGCGGTAGATGTGGGTTGTCGACGTGTCGAATGAAAAATGTGTAACGGGGGAATGTAAATGGATTACTGTTGAGCGGTAGACGTGAATGATCGATGCGTTGTTCTGCAGATGTTGAATGACAGATGTCGTTCGGCAGATGCGAGCGGTGGACGTGATCGGTTGATGTGTTCAAATTTAATATTTTTTTTATATATATATTCAACATCCTTATGCCCTCGGCTCTTCCGGCCGATTGTCTTTAATATTTTAATAAACAGTGTTTTATACAAACGATCTTCCGCAACAAGTTTTGATGTCTTTTTTTAAATGACGAATTTTGACCGTTGAGTGAAGTTTTTTTTTTTTTTAATGTTCTCAAAATATCATGGTTCGGTTCAGTATTATGAGTAACGAACCGAGTTTACTAAATTTGGGGTGTTACATTTAGTCACCGACACGCATAACAAATAATTATCCAAGCTCCTTGACTACACGTTTGAGGTACAATTTCGTTCGGGGGTAGGCAACCGGGCCTCAAATGCATTATCACGTCGAGAAGAAGCGCCGCTCCTCTTGGTCCTCTCTACTACAGTCTCACCTTATTTGACAAGGCTTCTTCGTGACATTGACACAGGGGAGGGGATGCACAAGATTCGAGAGGCGGTGAGTTTCAAAGAAGACGAATATGAGAATTACAAGATGATTGATGGTCGACTTCTGTATGCCGGTCGATTGGTATTGCCCCGCACGTCCACTTACATTCCTAAATTGCTCCAGGATTTTCATAACAGTGTAATAGGGGAGCACGTGGGTGTTCAAAAGACCTATGGACGAATTGCATTTGAATTGTACTGGTGGCCAAGTGTGATGTGTGCCAACGTCATAAGTACATGGCCATGGCCCAAATAGGGTTGTAACAGCCACTGGAGTTACCAGAGGGCGTGTGGGCAGACGTATCTATGGATTTTATTGAGGAGTTGCCCAAGTCGGAGGGATGCACGGTGATTTTTGTAGTTATAGATTGTTTAAGTAAATATAGCCTTTTTATTCCGCTTTGACATCTGTTTACTGCAATTTCTATGGCACAGGTGTTTATCAAAGAGGTAGTCAAGCTACATGGAATGCCAGAATCTATTGTCTCCGACCGTGACAAAGTTTTCCTAAGCCATTTTTGGAAGGAGTTGTTTCTTATGCAAGGCACTGTACATAAATGCAGTACAACATTTCGCCCACAGATCGACGATCAAACCGAGGTTGTTAATCGAAGCCTTGAGTGCTATCTTCGTTTTTTTGCATCCAAAACCCTAACAAAATGGGCGACATGGATAGCTTTGGCTGAATATTCTTATAACACCTCTTATCATTCATCTTCAGGGGACACCCCCTTTAGAATTCTCTATGGTCGCGATCCACCATATTTGGTCCATTACGGACATCAGGAGACGCAGGTATCCCAAGTAGAGGAGTATTTGAAGGAACGTGATGATCGTTTGAAGGTCTTAAACAACACTTGGAATGGCCACAACGATTAATGAAGCGGCAAGCAGACAGTTATCGTTGCGATGTTCAATTTGAGGTGGGCGATTAAGTATATTTGAAGTTACAACCATATCAACAGCGGAGTGTCACACGGCGTGGAAATGAAAAATTAGCTCCTAAATATTTTGGTCCATATAAGGTATTGGAGCGGATAGGTGTCATGGCTTACAAATTACAATTACCATCAACTGCAGTAATTCATCCAGTGTTCTACGTTTCGTAATTGCAGAAGGCGGTCGGGGATGGAGACATTTCATCTACTCTACCGGCGGCCATGTCTAAAGACATGGCCATACTAGTTACCCCTAAGGCGCTGGAAGGGGTTCGACAAGATGGTACAGGACGTAGGGAAGTACTTGTGACTTGAAAAGGGTTACCAGATTATGAGGCAACGTGGGAATCAAATGACATGCTTCGATAAAAATTTCAAGATTTCAACCTTCAGGACAAGGTTGCTTGTTGGGGTACAAGCTTTTTAATCTGAAGATGATTGATCGTACTTCTGTCACAGCAACAGAAGTACCATCAATCATCAATCATCTGATACCATCTGCAACGTACACCAGTCCTCCAAGTACAATATTATCCGTTTTGGGCCAAAATTTGCACTAATTTGTTCTTAGGGTCAGCGCCAAAATGCGTTGTACTAGGTAGGAAGGGAAACTCTACTTATAAACTATGCATTTTTCACTCTCCCATATATTGTGGAATTGTGCACCCCAATTGGTATGGGTTGGGCCCCACTGAACCCTCCTTGCCTTCACATGGCAGGCTGTCACAATATCCTCTGCTTCGGGGACCGACATCCTCGTCGGGTACACTTCTGGTTGGGCAGTGGCTCTGATACCATTTGTAATGTCCCCTAGTCCTCCAAGTGCAATATTGTCCGCTTTGAGCGAGAGCCTGCACAGATTTGTTCTTAGGGGTTAGGATTAGACACCCTAATCCACCTGTAACGAACGACAGAGAAAATACAAAAAGTAAAACACACAGATTTATAGTGGTTCACTCTCGATGTGAGAGCTACGTCCACTAGCCGCTGACAGATTTAACTATGAAAAAGAATGAGTTACAATGGTTTTTCCCTCACACTCTCAGACCTTTTACGATAACCTAAATATGCCTTTTTTTAATAAACGAATTAGGGTTACAGATTAACACGGTAAATATGACCAAAATACCCTCAAACCTAAAATAGGCTCCATAACTCAATAATCTCCCACTTTGAGACTAATCTTATCATCTCTCCATCTGTAGCGGCTTCATTTCAATATCTCATCTAAGAACTCCGACTGAAGTTGCGAACAACTTCAGCTTCTCACTCGTCATAACTTTCGTCAACATAGCAGTTGGATTCTGACTCCCTGGGATCTTCTCAAGCACTAGTACTTCGTCTTCTAAGGCGAATCTGATGAAGTGATAACGCACTTGTGTATGCTTTGTCTTGCCATGATAAATCGGGTTTTTTGCCAAATGGATGACACTTTGGCTGTCACAATGCAATACACTCACATCGTAGCTTTAGCCTAACTCGCGTAAGAAAGGCTGCAACCACATCATTTCCTTCTCGGCTTCTGTCACTGCAATATACTTAGCTTCATAACTAGAAAGAGCGACTACATCTTGAAGCCTCGAGACCCAACTAATTGCGGTGCCACCTAAGGTGTAGACATAACCAGTTCTGCTCTTACTATTGTCAATATTACCACCGTTATCAGCATCAATGTATCCATCCAAGCCCAAGTCTAACTTTCAAAAACATAGAGCGAATCTCTGAACTACACTTCAAGTATCGCAAGATTCACTTTACAGCTTCCCAATGTTTCATTCCTGGATTACTCATGAATCTGCTGACAACTCCCACTGCATGTGCAATGTCTGGTCGTGTGCAAACCATTGCGTACATAAGACTACCTACAGTAGAGGCATATGGAACAGTAGCCATGTAGTTTTTCTCTCCATCAGTCGAGGGTGATTGATCTTTGGATAGTCTTGAATGACTAGCCAATGGTGTAGTGACTGGCTTAGCATCGTGAATCTTAAACCTGCTAAAACCTTCTTCACGTACTCTTCTTGTGAGAGTTTGAGAACCTCCTCATCGTTGAAGATTCTCATCCCAAAGATTTGTTTTGCAGCACCCAAATCCTTCATTACAAACTCTTTAGATAACTTCCTCTTCAGCCTATCAATATCATGCAAACTTGCTCCAGCAATCAACGTATCATCAATGTAAAGGAGCATAATAATGTAGGACTTATCAAACCTTTTGATGTAGCAGCAGTGATCAGCTTCACATCTTACAAAATTATTACTCTTCATAAAGCTATCGAACCTTCTGTACCATTGCCTTGGAGCCTATTTCAAACTGTACAAGCTCTTCTGAAGCTTACACACAAGCTCCTCTTTATCTTTCATCTCGAAACCTTGTGGTTGTTGTATGTAGATCTCTTCGTCTAAATCACCATGAAGAAAAGCAGTTTTCACTTCTATTTGCTGAAGATGAAAGTCTTCTTTCAAAACCAAACCCAAGACAGTTCCGATCATCATCAACTTCACCACTGGTGAGAAGATCTCAGTTTAGTCAATACCTTCTTTTTGTTGGAATCCTTTGACAACTAACCTAGCCTTGTATCACTTGCTCCCATCATGTTCTCCTTTAATCTGGTAAGCCCACTTGTTGTGCAGTGCTTTCTTACTCTTTGGCAACTCAGCCAATTGCCAAGTTTGATTTGACTTCAACTAGTCTATCTCATCTTTCATGGTCGCCTCCCACTTAATCGAATCATCTGACTGTAATGCTTCCTCATAACATCCCAAATCACCTCTGTCGGTCAGCAGGATATAATTAAGAGACGGAGACCATCTATGGACTAGTTTCTAATTCTAGATGATCGTCTTAGTTCTGCAATCGGCGTTTGAGGATTTATCTTTGAAGCCACATTCTCATCAACTTCTTCTTCAACAACACCACAATCTTCTTTGACAGTTGGAGTATTATCAACTGAAAAATCTCTCAAGTTGATCATGGTAGCCTCTTTCGATACAGAATCCCCACTATCAGAAGTCTTACCAACAACATCTTTGTAAAGGACCTGTTCGTTAAAGATGACGTTCCAGCTACGAATGATCTTCCAATTTTGATTATCTCAAAAACGATAACCAAACTCGGCATCACTATAACCAATAAGAAAACACTTCTTAGATTTCGGATCAAGTTTGCTTCTATCAGAATCATCAATATGAATATATGATAAGCAACCAAACACTTTCAGAAAAAAAAAGTTTACCTTTTTATGGCTGCAGACTTCTTTTGGAATTTTGAAATCTAGAGGCACGGAGGTTCCTCTGTTGATCAGATAGGCTGCAGTGTTGATTGCATCTGCCCAAAAGGTTTTAGGCAGCCCGGCGTACAATTTCATTCTCCTTGCACGTGCATTAAGTGTTCTATTAATCATTTCAGCTATTCCATTCTCTTGAAGTATTCAAGGAATAGTCTTCTCCATCTTCATCCCATTCACAGCACAATACTCTTTGAAACTGGCGTCTATGTACTTGCCTCCGTTCTCAGACCTCAAACACTTCACCTTCAAATTGGTTTCATTTTCAACCAAAGCCTTCCACTTCTTGAAAACACTAAATACATCAGATTTGTTCTTCATGAAGTAGACACATACCTTTTTTGTTGAATTATCTATGAACGTCACATAGTAATATGATCCACCAAGAGAAGAAATGGGTGCGGGTCCCCACACATCAGTGTGCATCAATTCCAGTCTTTTCTTCTTTAACTCCTTCTCAACCTTTAGGAAACTAACACGTTTTTGTTTCCAAAAAATGCAGCTTTCACATAGCTGATACTCGATATACTTCAGCTCTGAAATCTTACCATTCTTGACAAGAAGCTTCATTCCTTTCTCATTTATGTGGCCCAACCTACAATGCCACAAATCTGTGTTCTTCGAGCTATCAACAATAGTAACTATGTCTCTACATGTAGAAGTCATGTATAAGGTTCGTGTTTTGTGACCTTGAGCGATGACCATCACTCCTTTAGTAACTTTCTAATCACTATTTTCGAAATTGACATTGTGACCTTCACTATCAAGCTGTCTAACTGAAATTAGATTGCGCATAAGTTTGATGTCACTGATGCCCACAATATCCAGTGGCTCGCCATCTACAAGGTAGACTTTTCCATAGTTTCCAGCCACATAATTCTCCATTAATTCTTTGTCTTTCGTGGTGTGAAACGACACTCTCGAGTCCAAAACCCACAAGTCTAGCGGGCTGTCGACTGAAAGAAGCAATGCGTTAGTGATGTTTTCTGTTACTGCATTTGCTCCATCACCTTTGTAATTTCTGTTCTTCTTCGGTGCTCTGCAATCCTTCTTTATGTGACCCTGCTTGGCAAAATTCCAGCACTCAAGTTGACACAAAATTCCTTAGGAAAAGGATCCGTGTTCAAACCCACAAATATTCAATAAGTGCTCGGGTGACTAGTGTTGTGCAAACTTAAAATAAAGAGAAGAAAATAATAGAAATAAAGTACAAGAAACTAAACTAATACTAGATGATGCAATGGCCGAGAGTTAGATGTTAGATGATGGCATGAAGCATGAAGAAAAAAAATAAAAATAAAAATAAAATGATAAAAGAAAATGAAGAGAAAAGTGGAAGAAGAAGTAATGGAATGAAGGAAATAAAAATGCAATAAAATAAAGGTGATTTGTGTGACCAAAATTTAGAGAGTGAATGTGGGTGAATGTGAAGACAATAAAATAAAGAATACCCTTGGCGGATCCGTAGAGCGATCTTACAGGTTAAACTCTCAGATAAACGTTTTCCGTGAAGAAAACGACCACCGTAGGCCCGAATTTTCGTCCTCAATCCTAATCCCAATGGAAAAGGTGAGGGAATAGCTAAGAGCTATCCTAGCAACCCAAGCTAGGTTAGCAATGGAGAGCTACTCCACTTGGTTCAAAGAACCAAGAAAAAACTCTAAAGGTTACCCACCTTAGAAGAGAGAAATAGAAATTTCATAAATGAGCAAAAATTGTCATACATGCACCAATGCCATGAATTTATAGAAATCCTAGGGTGGATTAGGGTTTCCATAAGGATGAATGAATGGTGGCCCTTGGATGAAAAATGATGGATGACCAAGATCAAAGCAAACAAGCACACATCTTAGGGAGGAGATGAATGCCATGCCTAAAGGGATCAATGGAGGGAATCTTGCCACATCATCAATCCATGTTGTCACTAACTCTTGTATTTGCAAAATCATACCTTTAAATGTGGGCTCTTCTTTGGGCCATGGCTTCCTGTGGGCTCCATTTGTTGTAGACTTTTTTCTTGAATATTTGAGTTGAAATTCTTCAACCCATAATCCACCATCATACATCTACTCCTAACCACACATATCTAATGCATGAAATGCAATTATAAAATCCTTACAATAAAGGAGAATGTATGTAACACCCGGTTCTATCGAACCAGCTCTTTTATTATTAATGGTATACACCTGATTAATCAACAATTTAAGTAGGGTTATTAAAAGACTAGGCAAGGGTACTAGAGTAAATTTACAATTTTCAAAAGTGGATAACGTATTTAAGGAAAGAGGGTTGGGTTTAATGCACTATAGCCGCCACCAATTTCATACTTTTCCTCTTTGGGTTTTCAGCTCAAGCAACCGAGCTCCCTAGGCGATTTTCCTCGCCCGATTCTCCTTCAACTTAGGTAAGTTTTCCTTATTTCTCTTAAGATATAGTGGTTAGTTACCTGAGGGAGTACAATGTGAGGATTTTGAAGGTGCTGAGATTGAGCGTAGGTACGGGTTCTTAGAGACAAAACGGATTACACGGGTAGCAAAGTTTCAAATCGGTTTCCTCGATCTTATTATTGATTTCTGGTAAGGTCAAGTGAGAGTTGGATTAATGTATTGCCATAAACTTAGGTAAGCGAGCTTTTGGAGTAGTTGAAACCGAGCATCACCAGGAGAGCCAGGTAAGTAAAGTTTGCTTGTGCCTTCGGGCCTACATCACAAAACATTAGGGTTTGTTTGCTAGAATGTGTTGGTATGTCATGCATCATGTTTTAAAAATATACGAAAATGAATTTGAATGCATGTCAGCATGGTAAGGATTGAACATATTGAAACAGTTATGTGAATCATATTTACTGTTAAGGGAACTAATCCACCCCTTAATGAGACAGTGGATATTTATATTTTAGGGAGAATTGATCCAACTTCCAATTTCACAGGGGGATCTGAACATGTGAATCAGATTTACTGTTAAGGGAACTAATCCACCCCTTAATGAGACAGTGGATATTTATACTTTGAGAGGGTTGATCCGACTTCCAACTTCACAGGGGGATCTGAACAGAAACGAAGCTTGAACAACTGAGTTGAGAAAGTAGAAATTGCATGTTTAGGAATTTATATTTCAGTGTTTCATTTCATTACTGCTTTACTTACTTAGCATTACGCTAATTGATGAGTTTTGTGATGTAGGTGAAGAAGTGATAGCAGGTGTGTTTACTGAGTCTGCTGAGGACTAGATTGGTTTTGGAGTGCATCTTTGCAACAATCTGGCAGCTGATGGGGCGGTTTAACTGATGTCAGTTGGTGTGAAGGTTCAGTTGACAACGTTTCAATTTTAGTGTGTTTGAGTTTTCATGACAGTAGTGGTTTTCAATATTTCGAATATGTTCTTTTTGAGCTTTCTGATAATAGTATTTGGTTAGGCTTAAATGCGATTTTACTGAATTCGAGTAATGTAAGGATTTTGAACTGTTCCAATGGTTTTAGTGAAGTAAACTCGTCCTACTCGCACCTAGAGATGTTTTTGTATGGAGTTTGAGTAGTTAAGATATTGTTCTACTTTCTGTTGAATTTTCTGGAGTTACTTAGGGTCAGGGGTTTTTGAATGTCTTGAGTGAGTTTGCAAGTTCAACCATCAGCGAATGGGTTCGCCGGTGGATGTTGGGTGTTTGTTCACTGATAGACATTGGCGGATCGAATCATCCGGCTGACGTCACCGGATGATGTCGAGTATTCTACTCACCGGTGGATGTCGTGTGAAAACCCGTCGGATGATGTAGAGAGTCTCTTGTCGTTTAGTGACCGGTAGATGTCGTGTGTTAATCCCCCGGAAGATGTAGGATGTGTTTTGTCGTTTAGTGACCGGTGGATGTCGTGTGATAATCCACCGGAAGATGTAGGAAGTGTTTTGTCGTTTAGTGACCGGTGGATGTCGTGTGATAATCCACCGGAAGATGTAAGAAGTGTTTTATCGTCTAGTCACCGGTAGGTGTAGAGAATATTTTGTCGTTTTGTCACCGGATGATGTCTTCTATTTTCTGCTTCAGCCCCTTTTTATTGACTTTGTTCAGCGGGCGACGCGTTTGACTTTTTGAGACTTATGGAGTATTTTGCAATTTAAACCTTTATTCTTTTGCTGATTATTCCTTGACATTTGAACTGATTAATCAAGCATTGTATAATAGCTTTGTTTAACCCCCTTTTTTTTTTACTTAAACGATTTCCGCTGTGAGTTCTTGAATGTTTGAAGTTTTAGAAAATATCAAATTTTGACTTTCGAGTAGACCTTTAGGTTTGGTTCAAAGTTTTTCCGAGTTTCGTGCAAGATTGTGTAACAAACCGGGTTCAGAAAACTCGGGTCGTTACAATGTATGCCAAATAAGTTCAAAAATAAAAATTACAAATTATTGTGCCTGGAAGACAAATTCCCATGGGCCAAATGGTGAATCCTCCAAGTGCTCCATATGCAATCCTTCTTCATAAATTTTTCCTACAAAAATAAAAACACGTAATAAGTAGAGAATTTAGATAAGACACGGGATTCTACTAAATTTCTTTTAGTATACATCCCGAATTACGTTATTATTCACGGAGGGTTTCTCGTATATATCAGACAGAGCCTTCATCAGACTCGCGGTTGTCTTCTTCTTTGTCACGTTGTGTGCAACACTTTTGGCTAGCGTCAATCGGACGACTCCCAAAACCTGTATATCAAGTAGATTCCATTCAACGTCTTCTATCTTCTCTGGTTTCGCACTCAAAGGATGATGAAGTTTTTTTCCATACAAGTAATCCTCGATTTGCATTCTCCATAACGCAAAATCTGTCCCATCCAATTTCCCAATACTGTGTCCTGTCCTATTGTCATCTTCCATCGTTATCAATAATAAATGCCCAAATAGATATTCAAACCAAAAAATTGCTCCATTTTAAAATCAGAATAAATCCTTCAAAATATTCTAAACCAACAAAAATTGCCCAACAAACTGATAATTTCCTGATTAGTTATTCAACCACAATTTCCCAATTAATTTCCCAATTAATTTTACATTTTTTCATTTCAATTACCCACAATCGATATCCTATACTCCTTCTCGTTAACCAAAGAATACATATTTTATGGCTCTTGGTTTGCAACTTATCTTGCTTGATATGTGCATAAAAAACAAACGTCTTGAGATCTGTATAATTAACTGAATACCCATGCCACATCTCAAAGAGAGTCTTAAAACCAAGTTCAGAGGGGGGACATAAATTTATCAAATAACAGGCAATTTTAACTGCCTCGGTCCATAAAGATCTCAAAAACTCAACAAACAACATCATACATCTTATTCTTGAATTCCTTCTTCTTCGCAATAGTTAGGGAACTTTTTCAGAGAAGAACTCCATATCGTTATTAGTTCTTACTTTCTTGACTTTTTGATAAGTTTGGTTTTTCACCATTTTCTTCCAATTTTTTAAAATCTCAAATACTTGATCATTGGTCTTCATACAATAATTCCATACTCTCCTAAAAGTCATCAACTATAGTCACAAAATAGTATGCTCCACCTTTAGATGGAATTTTCTTCGATCCTCACACTTCAGAATGTATATAGTCTAACATATTTTTAGATGTGTGAGAAGTGTTAACAAAACTAATCGTGTTGCTCTTTCCAAGTACACAATGCTCACAAAACCTCAAACTAGATATACTATCCTTGCTAAAAATATTTTGGCTTTTGCAATTTAACTAAACTTTTCTCATTTACATTTCCTAACCTTCTATGCCATAATTCGATTTTATCTTTGACATCATCAGAAACAGAACCAGCTTCTCCTTTCATTACAGTTATGATACATTTATTTATTTTTTCAGAATTCCAGATTCTATCTTAACATACCAACCATTAAAATCTAGCATGCCTATAAACAATAGATTATGCTTTAATTGAGGTACATATCGAACTCCTTGTATTCTCCACATACAGCCATCAAACATCTTTAGTTAGAATAGTTCCTTCACCATCAATTTGACATGATTTATTATCGCCTAATAGCATTTTTCCTCCAACAGTTTAATGAAAGTCTTGTCATCACTTATTTCTAGGTGTCATATGAAAAGAGCATCTAGAATAAAGTACCCATTGCTCTCCTGACTCTAATTGAGAAACTATAAGCAAATCCGAAGACTCATAACCATATGAGGCAATAGATGCATCTCCTTGAATGGTTATGGGAAAATGGCTAGCAATAGTTGGCGGTGCTATTATTGTTAAATTTATAGATAAATATATGAATTGTTAGAGGATATGAGAGTGAATACTAATCAATAGCCAACAGAAAGGTCACCAAACAGGAGATTAGCATTGATGCATGAAGTGGCTGCAACAACTACTAGGCGATGTTGTCCAATAAGTTTTGATAATTTGGGTGTAAATTCTACTTAGAATGCGATTATGCTTTAAGGAAGTTACACTTTTAATCAATGTTCGATGTGCAGAATTAGTTTAGTGTGTGAGCAACTTTAATAGTCAGCAAAATAATCCCAATTCTAATTATTAAAATCCAGGATGGAGAAATCACCTAAATATTTTGTGGAACAACAATAAAGGATATGCATCTTTCTCAAAGCCAATGCCTGCACCCAGATTTACATCACAGGAGAAGAAGTCATATTTGGAAGAATTGATGGATCAAATGGTATCTAGTACTAATCAATTTATGAATGAAAATGGTAATACAATTGCAAAGTCAATATGGTTTAATAAAAAAATTAGAAATTAGGATGGGACAACTAGCTGACTCAACAAATAATAGATCACATCGATCTTTACCAAATAACAAAAAGACTAGTCCGAAGAGAGATGCTAAGGAGCATTGCAAGGCTATTTTCTAACGAAATGGGAAAGAGTTGCCTGAATTTGTTAAGAAATCCAAGGTGCTTTATAAACCTGTCAATGAAGATAAAGAAGTTGACGACAGAGAGTGTCGTAGAAAAGACTCATGAAAGGGCTAAGATTGATGATTCTTCGTTTTATAATCCACCACCTCCATTTCCTCCAAGGTTTCAGAAAGTAAAAAATGGAAAACCAATTCTCTAAATTCTAAGAGGTTTTCAAAAAACTTCAAATCAACATACCATTTGTCAATGCTTTGGAGAAGATTTCAAATTATGTAAAATTCATGAAGAAAATTCTATCCAAGAAGAGAAGGTTGGATGATTGCGAGACAATTACTCTGACTCAGGAATGCAACGTTACACCTCATAAGAAACTTTAATCTAAGTTTAAAGGTTTTGGGAGTTTTACCATGCGTTGCACTATTGGAAATTAATTCTTAGGTAAAGTTTTGTGTGATTTGGGAGCTAGTATAAACTTAATGACACTTTCTATTTATAGGAAACGTAGATTAAATGAAGCCAAGCCACCTAAAATTACTTTACAGTTGTCTGATAGATCTTTGACATATCCAAGAGAAATGGTTGAAGATATTCTCATTTTATCTTTTCAACAAATTTCATTGTTGTTGACATTGATGACGTTTTGAACCAATTTTTTCAACAAACATAACTCTAACTTTGTGTGCAAAAGGGTTATCTAACAGTGTTCAAAACTATCAAGTTTCGAGATGAAGTTGAACACTATTTGAGAATTAATATTGCGAGGGATGTATCCAAGAATCTTTCTTATTTGATCATCTGAGAATTCATCAGTGAATCGTGATGATGCTAAAGGACAAGATTGAACAGAATTTACATTGTAAGATGCTTCTCCTTGATTGCAAGTAGACAGTTTCAGACGTTAAAACTTCCCATTAATGAGAAAAGCTAAATCAAATCACTTATAGTTGAGGTTCCATAGTTAGAATTAAAGCAACTACCTAATCATTTAGAATATGCTTGGACTTGATGATGAACATAAAGAAAAGTTGCCCAGAGTTTTGTGAAATTATGAACATGCTTTGAGATGATCTACTGCATATTTCGAGGGAATCAACCCAGCTATATGTATGCACAAGATCTTGCTAGAGAGTGATCAAAAGCCATAATGGAACATCAATGTCAATTAAATGCAATCACGAAAAGAGTAGTAAGGAAAGAAATCATAAAGTGGTTAGATGATAGGATTGCATACCCTCTATCAGATAATGCATGGGACAGTCCAATGTGATAATCCAATAGTATATGTTTTGGAGAAGAAGAAAGATGAACACTAAAAAACAATCTTCTTAAATGTATTTCTATTTTTTGTCTCTCTCATTTTTCTCCAATAAAACATATTGCGATATATATAGTGTCATACTTGACTCTTGACATTTATACAATATACATACTTAAAAAAAATGGAATACCAAACAATTCATTTATTCATGACAAAAAATGGAATACCAAACAATTCATTTATTCATGACAAAAAATGGAATACCAAACAATTCATTTATTCATGACAAAAAATGGAATACCAAACAATTCATTTATTCATGACAAAAAATGGAATACCAAACAATTCATTTATTCATGACAAAAAATGGAATACCAAACAATTCATTTATTCATGACAAAAAATGGAATACCAAACAATTCATTTATTCATGACAAAAAATGGAATACCAAACAATTCATTTATTCATGACAAAAAATGGAATACCAAACAATTCATTTATTCATGACAAAAAATGGAATACCAAACAATTCATTTATTCATGACAAAAAATGGAATACCAAACAATTCATTTATTCATGACAAAAAATGGAATACCAAACAATTCATTTATTCATGACAAAAAATGGAATACCAAACAATTCATTTATTCATGACAAAAAATGGAATACCAAACAATTCATTTATTCATGACAAAAAATGAATGTCGTTTGACCCCTCAAATTCTCATTCAAAACAGCCCTTTGAAACTGACAGCTTGTTTGAGTTAACTCTCAACAAATTCCTCCCTTAAACTCAAACTTTTTCGATATTTCATTCTGATCATCTCTTTCAATTTTTCAAATAGCACTTTTGGAAGAGGCTTTGTAAAGATGTCTGCAGCTTGATCACGACTCGCAACATGACTCATTTGCACTTATCCTTTTTTCACATGTTTCTTAATAAAATGGAAACGAACATCTATATGTTTACTCCTTTCATGGTGAACTAGATTTTTTGCCTACTCAATAACTAATATGTTGTCGACTCGTATTTCAGTTGCATCAAGTTGCGGGAGATTTGACTCGTGTAGCAAATTTCTTACCCAAATTGCGTGGCACACACACCAAGATGCTGCCACATACTCTGTCTCGCATGTTGACAAAGTTACGATTGGTTGCTTCTTCGAGAGCCATGTGAATGTTGTGTCCCCTATATAGAATACGAATCCTCTCTACTTTTTGGATCATCTACATTTCTGTACAATCACTATCAGAGTAACTAATCAGGTTGTATTGGTCCGTCTTTGTATAGAGCAACCCGACTGACTCTGTGCCTTGAATGTATCGAAGAATTCTCTTAATAGCTTTTAGGTGCGAGTGTTTTGAATGCTCCATGTATCGGCTCACTATGCCAACACTATATGTAATATTCGGCCTTGTGCATGTGAGATACCGTAGACTTCCAACCAAACTACGGTAGTTACTTGCACCTCCCTCAAACTTAGAGAGTTTTGTATCGAGCTCCATTGGTGTTGCTACCGGCTTGCAATTTTCCATCTTGTTTTTCTTTAAAATATTCTTCGCATATGCTTCTGGTGACACAAAAATTCCAGATTTTCCTTGTCTAATCTCAAGACCAAGAAAATACTTCATCAATCCCACATCCGTCATTTCGAACTCCCGCGTCATAGCTTCTTTGAAATCTTTTATGATTTTCTTGTTGTTCCCTATGAAGATAAGATCATCAACATAAAGAGCAACAAGCAGCAAGTTCTCTTCAACTTTCTTTACGTACAACGCGTGCTCATTTTGACATTGTGTGAATCCATTCATTTTGAAGTAGGTGTCAATTCGGGTGTTCCATGCTCGAGTTGCTTGCTTTAGTTCGTATAGCGCCTTCTTTAACTTCAGCACTTTACTTTTCTTCCAGCTTTCATGTACCCAAACGGTTGCTTTACATAGACTTCCCCGTCAAGCACTCCATTTAGAAATGCAGATTTCGCGTCCATTTGATAGATCGACCACTTGAATTGTGCCCCCTGAGAAATAAGAAGTCAAATTGTCTCCATGCTTGTAACAGGAGCGAAAACTTCATCATAGTCAATCCCCGCCTTTTGTTTGTATCCTTTTGCAACTAGGCATGCTTTGTATTTTTCAATCTTTCATTGGGCACTCATCTTTTTCTTGTATACCCATTTGACTCCTATGGGTCTACAACCTTCCGGCAACTCTACCAAGTTCAATGTTTCATTTCTTTCAATTGCCTTCATCTTTTCATCCATCGCCACTTTTCATTTTTTGTCTCTCACAGTGTAACACCCGATTTTACGGGACTTTATTATTCCAATAAATAAGGGCATTTTTGTAAATATGTCAAATTAAGTCCGTTTTGCGAACAGAAGATTTTAATGGAGCCTTAATAATAAATTGAAATTTATGGTGAAATAAGGAAATTTGGAGAAACCGAACCGTTAGCTAAATAACGAAACAAATGATAAAACTAATATAAAATTAAAGGAATGGAAAAACAGTAATTTGACAAGTCAAATTATAATAAAAACACAAAAACCTCTTCTCCTCCTCCACTTTCACAATTTTCTTTCTCTCCCTGGCGATTTTTGCTTCTCTCTCTCGCGTCTCTCTCCAACGGCGATTGAAGCTCCTTCGATCAACTTTCATTCTTCACGTTTTCTTCTCCAATCCTGACCCTAGGTAAGAGTCTACTGTTTTGGAGCTTAAGATTTCAGTTTTCGTGGATTAGGGTTTAAAATCGATAGGTTTATCGTGATTATGATTCTAATGGGCATATTTATGGTGATTTGTGAGAGTTAGTTGGTTTAATGAGGGTGGTTGAGGTTTTGGTGGTTGGTGGTTTTAAAAACCTCATTAATGGAGGTTTAGAAATTCACGAGCATGAATTGCTCGATAAAATGCCTCAACGAGTTAAATTAGAGTTTTAAGAAATTTCTTTTAGCTAGGAGTTTTGTAGTTTTCGAAACTCGATGGTTTGGACTCGATTTAATGAAGAATGTTGTGAATTGCCATAGGTGAACAATGCTCGTGGACGGAGCTTGAATTGCAACGGACGAGAGGTAAGTCTTCGTGATTTGTTTTGCCGGTTTGGCCTACACCATAAGAAAGTATGTGAAATTGAGAAATTGGGGACGTAGTATGTTTCAGGTAATTAGATTGAGTAGTTAGGCTACTTTAAGCTATAGAACGTTTAACGTTCGTTGTTTGTTTTATGTTTGTTTTTGTTATTGTATTATGCACGTTCATGCATTATGTTTTCTGAATAAGCATGCAAAATGAATTTCCAAGTATGTTTTCATAAAAAGGATAACGAAAAGGTATAAATGTATGTAATAACGGTCACGTCGGGGTGGTGGTTCAGACGTGGCTGTCAGATGAAGCATGTTTTCCCCCGGGTAGATACGAGGGGCTATCCAATCGTTGGATTTGCCGCTTCTATCTATTGAGAGCAAAGCCCCGGTGATGTCTTAAATGAAATGAATAGCGAAAAGGTAAGATGACTGCATGATTTTAAGCATTGCATACGCATAGCATTCATCTGCATTTACGTAGGTTTATTGAGCCCTTTAGCTCATAGTTTAATTCTATGGTGTAGGTGATTTCGAGACAGGTGAGGACAACGTTCCTCCACTCGAAGTATGAGCATGTTGATGGAGGATGGCCCGTGGGAGTGTGCTGGCACATTCGATGCTATTTTGACCTGTGGGGATGTAAGTAAATGTTTTGGGGATTTGATAGATAATAGGATAGGAGAATTGTATAGATGACTCATTTTAGGATGTTTGGTAACTGGATAGATAATGTATAGTATTTTGTCGTATTTTTGATATTTTCAAACAAAGGGAAATGTTCAATTTTTAAACGGATCCACGCGTTTCATTTTTATGAAATTTGGTTACGTTTTAAATAGGTTTTGAATCAATTTTTGGGTGATTGGTGGAGTGTGAATGGGTAGTAGTGTTGTTATGTTGAAGTGTTGTTATGAAATGTATTTAGAAGAAGTGATGAAGTTGTGGAGTGGAAATGAGGAATTGTGAAGTGTGTAAGTGTGGTGTGCAGGGTAACAAAAGGAGAAAGAAAAAGGAAGAGGAAGAGGAGAAGAGGAACAGCTCTCTGGATTTCAAAATCCAAAGAGTCTGTCGATCGATCGCCAGGAGGGGCGATCGATCGGCAGAAGAGAGGCAACTCTCTGGAAATTCCAGAGAGTCTGCCGATCGATTGCCTGTAAAAGGGCGATCGATTGGCTGGTGATCGATCGCGAGTGGCGATCGATCGCCTGGTGTGGGGGCGATCGATCGCCTCCCTTGTTTTGGTAACAGCCGATCAATCGGCTGAAATGGCCGATCGATCGGCCATGCAAATTTGGGCACGGTTGCCCTTGTTGCCCTCGACTCGATTGTTCTGTGATTTTCCTATGTGTTTATATGTTTTCTTAAATGATTTTTCAACAACTTAGACCTTGATTTAAAGTGTAAAAAGATAAAATACAATTGCGGCCAATAAAATGAAAAATTTACACAAGAATTTCGAGTATAAGAATTAGGGTCGCTACACACAGCCTCCTCAAAAATAATATTCTCTGCATCTGCTAATAAGCAAAGCAAGTGCACTTCGTATAGATCTTGTAGACTTTGCATCATTGGTTGTCTCGGCTCTTCTTCTTCATCAGAATCTTGAGGTGTTATTGGTGTGATTATTTGTGCTGCGACTATTGATTCTTCTTTTTCTTTGTCTTGTGTCGCCTCTTTTTTATTCTTCCAAATCTCATGTACTTTCTTCATTTACTTGTACATCTCGTCTCACAACCACTTTTTTGCCAATTGGGTCGAATAGCCTGAAACCCTTCGTATTCTCGTCATACCCGATGAACACATATTCTTGCTTTTATCAATCGAGTTTAATTCTTCTTTGGTCTGGTACGTGCACGTAGGCCATACTACCAAACATTTTAAAATGAGATATGGTTGGTTTATGACCGCTCCAAACTACTTGTAGTGTTTGATTCACCAATCTCGTATGCGGACATCGATTTTGCACATAACAGCGCATTGCACTGCTTCAGCCCAAAAATCCTTTGGCATGTCTTTAATCTTCAACATCGACCGAACCATATTGAGAATCGTTTAGTTTTTTCTTTTGGCTATATTTTTTTGCTGAGGTGAGTAGGGTGCGGTCAAGAACCTTTTGATCCCTTGTTCCTTGCAGTGGCTTGTGAAGGAAGTGGACATGTACTCTCTGCCTCTATCCGACGCAAACCCTTGATGTAAAGACCAGTCATCTTCTCACTAAAAGACTTCGGCGTGATCGGGCCACATATGTCGATGTGTACCAACTCAAGAGATCTTCTAGCACGATATCCCGCCTTCTTTTGAAATGCACTCCTTGCACGCTTGCCAAGTACACATCCTTCACAAAATTTCTTGACGTAGTCCATGTCCGGTAATCCGTTGACCATTTCCTTTTTTGCTAACTTTTTTAGGCCGACGTAATGTAAGTGTCTGAACCATAAATGACACAGCCAAGCTTTGTTCTCCATTTTGACTTGCAAAAACCTTTCTCACACATTTTGCAAGTTGATTACAAACATACGATTCTTGGCCATCTCCACGTCTACGAGTAATTGATCATTTTTATCCTTCACGTGCGACATCCAGTCTTTCATCAGGACTGTACATCCTTTCTCCAATATTTGCCCCATGCTAAGAATGTTACTTTTCAAGTCGGGTACATAGTAGAAATCTTCTATTAATAATTCATTTCCATCCTTTTGGATAAAGCGTATTTTTGATCGACCTTTGACTTGAACCTTCGGCGCATCTCCAAAAGACGCGTGTCTATCTTTTATCTCTTGCATATCAACAAAGAGATGTTTGTATCCACAAATATGATTGCTAGCACCGGTGTCGAGATACCATACCGTGTCGCTATCCGAAGTGGAAACTTTTGGGTCATCATGAGAACAACGCCGTCCTTCGTCTCATCTTCCACGACCAGATTCTTGTTTTCATTCACTTTCTTTTGGGAATACCATTCCCTTGCGTAGTGTCCATACTTGCCACAGTTGTAACACTCAACGTTTGAGCGATTCGACGAGCCGCCTTTCCCATGATTGCATCCTCCTCCATGCCAATTTTATTGACTCATCTTGGTCTTTTCTTCATGATTGTTTCCACGACTGCGACCTCCACCGCGACCAAAATCAGGACCTCTATAGTTGCGTCCTCTGTTTTGAATATGTGTGTTCATTGCCTTGTCCTCCTTCATAGTCATCTTTGTTTGTAAGGCCTCCTCCAAGACCTTTTGTTTCTTCTTGATCTTTCATTGTTCATGTGCCTCAAGGGAACCAGCGAGATCATCGATAGTCATTTCTTCCAAGTTTCTTGATTCCTAGATTGCACATACAACATTCTAGAAATTCTCCATCAATGACCGAAGAATTTTTTCCACGACCATTGCACCTGTGAGGGTTTCTCCATTGTGTTTGAGTTGATTCATCACCGTTTGCACATGCGTTAAGTAGGTTGATATGTCTTCTGACTCCTTCATTTTCATAGCCTCCAACTCACCTCAAAGAGTTTGAAGCCGCATTTGTTTAACTCGGTCGGTACCCTTGTACACCTTTTGCAAAGTATCTCATGCTTCCTTCGAAGTTGATGCACCGGTAATAAACATGACTCCTCCACTGCTTGAAACAAAAGATAGAGAGTTGTTTTGTCCTTCACTCGCGTTTCTTTCAACGCTTTTAATTGATTCGCCGTCAAAGAATTAATAGCTTCCGTCTCCATGAAGCCGGTTTCAACAACTTCCCCTGCGTCTTGTGCGCCGAGCAATGCACGCATTTGAATACTCCACTTGTCGTAATTCGTCTTGCTGAGTCGTGACAGCGGCATCTGCCCTAATGGTGTTCTCTTGTAGTCAGACATAACTCTGATATCAATTTGATAATCTAATAGTGTTTGTTTTGGAGAGGAAGAAAGATGGACAATAAACAACAATATTTTCAAATGTATTTCTATTTTTTGTCTCTCTCATTTTTCTCCAATTTTTTTTTTTC